>JAHRHZ010000268.1:3892496-3913015 GCA_024137785.1 Ginglymostoma cirratum
AGCTGCTGTCAGTTCTGATGAAGAGTCACTGGACTCCAGACATTAATTCTGCTTTCTTCCCACAGATGCTGCCAGACCTGCTGAATTTCACCAACAATTTGTGTGTTTTTTTTTTAGCAAAATTAGGATTTGCTGACATTTGGCACAGTTTCTAGCACCTACTAAATGCTCACACATGAATAATAGCCACATGACTGAGGTACCGGAGCGGGTGTCACCACCCATGGAAACTGTAATCTGCAGGGAAATGTGCTGTGCTGCTTTTAGTCCAAATACAAATCAGCACTGCTTCTGACGTAGTGCTTTCCTGTGACAATTGTGTGATTTTTTTTTTTTTTTTCTCTATTTCATTTACAGGTTTATTCTCCTCGCTTGTGATGGATTATTCAAAGCGTTCACCCCGGAGGAAGCTGTTCTCTTTGTTTCAGCAATACTTGAGGTACAGTTTGCTGGTGTATCAGTGATGTTAGGTGAATTGTGTAAAGCTTACCTCCGTTCAATATATATCCCACTAGACTGCTTACTGAACAGCGTCAGCTGTGTTCTGAGAACAAGGTTTTCCCAGTCCACCAGCAACATTCCTTTCTGGGCCACTGCCAGATCGCTTCCTGATTGAGCAGTGAGTGCTCCCCGAACCCGCCGCTCGGGTCTTCCCACTCACATTGCATTTTATTTCTACCTCATCCAGCTGCAACATTCCTCCTTGGCAAGAGCCTCATGGCTCCCATAAACAAGACTGAAATAAAAATATCAAAGAACATGCAATGAAGCTTGACACACTTGCTGAACATAGCCTGCCAGGTGACATTGCTCCGTGGGAGAGCTGATCCATGGTGTGTGAAGTTGGGGAAATTCGGTGAGAGTAAACGGGTGGTCTTTATTCCATTTCTGTCGGTGGGAAAGGCGATACACCATGGTGTGTAGCAGGCAGGCCTGTTCAGTATTAATCCCATTTTATAACTTGGTTGAAGATTAATTTTACTGGTACAGTGTTTACAAAGGATCAACTGTCACTATAAAAGGCAAGTGTGGACAGGGTTGGCGTAGACGTTGTGATCAGAGTGGAGTCATGCATTTTCTATTACAAACATACCAAAATGACCTGCAAGAAGTGAGCAGCTGCCCCATGCTCCTCATGCCACTAAGATCGTGACCAATTTTTCCCTGTAAACTGTGCAACTGCAATAATCTGAAAGTTCCTGAGCAGAAGTCGGTCACGTTAAAACAACGCAAAAAATTACACCAATCTCCTGTCCATTAATCTAGCATATATATAATACTTCTAAAAAAATCACAGGGTACATTGCTGATGACTTCTCTCACCTGCCATCCATTGGCACATTGTTTCCTAGGAGAGATGAGAAAAGGCAGGGACAAAAAGATGGGTAATATTCTGGTTGACTGTTTCAGGTATATGGGTTCCAAGGGCACCTAGCTCTCTACATTATTTTGTAAAGTTATACATACTTCTTATGTCCAACACCTATTGTGAATTTATCCAGCATCCTCATATGCACAGCAGGAGTCACTGGACAGGCAGGAATCTCTAGAAAGGCCACACTTTTGAAGAGGGTAATAAGTTCCATCCATTTCACAGCCACGGTGTTCTGGTCTGGCAACCGAAGGAGGAGGATCCCCCTGGGGTTTTCATCCAGAATTGCGCGGTTCATTTTGTCCAGCAGTAACAGTTGGGCAAGTGTGTACCCAACTCCTCCAAATTCACAGAAGGTTCCAAACTGGCCCCCCAGGAGTTTTCTAGTCTTGGGCTTGTCTGTATCAGCTGCTTATCTGAGTTGTAAACCTCAATGACCTCAGTCGGGTGGTCTTTGTGTCAACCCACAGGACAAGACTCTGACTGCAAGGCCAGGGAAGTCGGCGCAGGACGTGCAGTTTGAAACGGCGTGTAACAGACTGGCCAGTGAGGCAGTCCGCCGGGGCTCTGCGGATAATGTCACCATCATTTTGGTAGCCATCATGCACTGACATGAGGACCTTGCCTCCACGAGAATATCTCGCAGGTGAATACAGGTGTTCAGGAGGATTTGCCAACCTCGAAAAGAAACGATGAGACAACCTCAGGACACTTCAGAAATTTGAAAGTAAAATGCGTATCTTTATTTCTTTACTCCTCTCATCTGATCTTGTCGAATTGCCACTCTGCCACTGACCAACACTCCTAAATTCAAACTTCTACACGGCTGACCACAGCAGAGATCCTTTTTTTTAAATTGTCTCCAATAACCCAATGGTAGAACTGCTGCCTCCTCTGTTTAGTGAACTGAATCAACTCCTTTTTTTTGAGTGGTGAAAACAAGTTTTCTCTTAATCATATGGCAACACAACTGACTTGGCGACATTTCTCTATATCCATTGGTGTTGGAATGCTTGATATTTGCATGGATAGAAGGGGCATGGAGAAAGCTGGACTTGCCGGACATAGACTGTCTCAGATAAGAGCTACCTCAGGCAAGAGGTGGTTTTGAGAAATAACATGCAGAACCAAATGCCAGGGAAGAGTTTTAAGGTCCTCCATGAACATCCCAAACTGTAATGTGTGGAAGCCTTTAATGAATTCAAGGGTCATTTTATTTAGTCCTGTTGTTGCCTTGTTTGTTCATGCTGGTGTTGAGGTCTGTGTGTTGGTTGAATCCTAGTTAAAGTTGTTTCTTTTCCAAATGTTTTGCTGTAATATCTCATTTGAATACAAGCGTTGACATATAATTTTGTCTTGAACACCTTCTAGTGGTGGCTCCTGTTCAGTGCCTCGTCTTGCAGAAACGGACATGAGGATAGTTGCTCAGACCCTAATTACATTATAGTACTTGGTGAAGTAAAATTGGGCAGTAATGAGACGATGAGGGAGTGCACTATCTCTTGTGTGTTTTCATAATCCACCTTTTTATTCCACAACAGCTAATTTTTTAACAAAACAAAGTTCTCTTTCTTTCTGCTCATGGAGGCCTGCTGCTTCGTCTTGTACAGGACGGGATTATGACTTTTCACTTTAATAGTAGATTAGCAGCCGTGACTGCAGAGTGACTGAACTCCGCTGTATAGAATCAAAGAGTAATGCAGCACAGAAGGAGACCATTCCAGCCCATTGAGCTGGCAATGACTCTTTCACGCTCAATCCAGTCAGTTCTCTTTCCCCAGCTTCCCTACAGATTTTCTCAAGTGTTTTCCATTTCCATTGTGAAGGCTAGAGTCTTATCTGTGTCCACCAATCCCTGTCTATCAGGCAGTGTATTCTAAATCCTAAGCGGTTACTGCATGAGAAATTGTTCCTTTGCCTTAAATCTCTGTCAGCTGGCTTTCGAATCTTCAGTCATTGGAACCAGTTTATATTTCATTATTCCACCGAAGCATTTCTTGCAAATCTCGTCTTAGTCTTCACTGCTCTAAGGGGAGAAATCTCAATTTGTCTAGTCTACGTGCACAACTTTAAACGCTTATCCTTTGAACCATTTTCAGAAACCTTTTTTGTGACCCCTCTTCATTGTTTCTAATTCCTTCCAGTCCTGAACCTGACCAGTTTTTGTGGCCCACTTACTTTACGTGACTGTATTTCAGTTGCATTTGTACAGTGCCCCTGGTTCAGTAACAGCACACCAAGCCCTTGGTTGATGGCTTTTTGCCGAATTTGGCAATTGGAGCATGTGCCAAGGTGAGGAATGAAAAAAATTCCACATCATAGAATCGCAGAGTTATTGTGGTACAGAAAGAGACCATTCAGCCCATCATGTTTGCACCGGCTCTCTAAATATGTTAAAATTAGTGTCAATCTGCTGCCTTTTCCTTGTAACTTTGCATAGAAATGAATTTTAACTTACTTGATATGCAAGTACACCGCTGCTAGAGGATAATTTTAAAACCGATCCTCTTGCTTCTGATATACATACTTGGTAGTTTCAGACAGCGCCTCAGAACAAGCACCCATGAATGATCCTGACAGGCAAGCTGAGAGGACAGTCTTTATGCCATCAATAATCAGTGAACACTGGGTGGTCCTGGTGGTCACTGTTTCAGAGGCAAGGAGAGTCTCAGAGCTTTCTCCTCCGGCCTCCACACTCCCACCACCACCCAGGTCATGGGAACCATCTGCTTCTGTGGTACCAGGACAGTTACTGTTTACCTGACAGGGTTGGCTGTTGAATTTGGGACCAGCATTAGATCTATTAGGGAAATTATGTGCGAGTTCCATGTAAGACCAGGTCAAATAATTTATGTAAATGAAAGCAAAATACGGAGAGGGCTGGACATCTGAATAAAAACAAAGGCTAGAGAAGTTCAGGTTTGGCAGCGACTGGAGAGAGAAACAGAATAAAGTAGGAATGACCCCAACCATCCAATTGCTTGCTGTTTCAGTAAACCACCTTGCTCCCATGCTGACACTGACAACCTTGTCCTGCTGCAGTGTTCCAATTAAGCTAAACACAAGCCTTATAGTCTTTTAGACTCAAAATTGAGTTCAGAGCATTGCCTGTTGTGCTGTATTTTTCTGACATTCCCTGATCTTTCCTGGCTGTATCTTTTAATTTGTTTTGTGCTTAGCAAAGCTAGCCCCATTTTCTCCTTTTCATAGCTAACATTTACAGCTGTTATAGCTTTCTCTCTTGCTCTGGACACCACCAGTGTGTCCCATTTGCTCCTCCTCTCCCACACCCACCCGCACCTCCATTCCCACTCGCTGCCCGATTTCCCCACATCTATAGCATAAAAACCACCACTTACCATCCATTTTCAGTTCTGAACGTGGTTTATATTGGCCTCAAAACACTAACTGTCTTCTGTCTCCAAAGTTGCTACCAGACCTGCTGAATTTCTCCAGCACTTTGTTTTTATTTCAAATAATCCACTTTCTGGTCATGATTCAGTGTTTTTACAGACTTTTCTAATGTTGTTTGTTTGAATGCCAAATGGTTTTTGCTGATATTCTGCAGAACTGAGTGGGAACTGTTGTTACTGTTACACATTGCCCTCTAATACTTGTTCTTTCATTGTACTAAATATCAACCCTCCCTTCTCTGTGTTGGATTGTATAGTATTGATTTTACAGTAGTCTCCCCCCACACTGTTATGCAGGTACAGATGTTTGCACTGTACACTACCCCTACCTGCCTATTTTGATAGAGTTGAGTCGAAAGTGCTTCAATTTAAAAATAACATGATCTCAGGACCTCAACTATTACCATTTGTAGTCCGAACACAAAGCCATCATCATCATTTTGTGTCAATTGACTAGCAATAACAAAATAAATAGGATGTCTCAGATTTTTATGGTAGATCTTCTCACTCAGCCCTTGCTCTCAAAAGTGTTTGTGGACATGAATGTACGTGGATTGAAGGAAAGCAATAATTTTAAAACTGTTTCTGTCACTGACATTACAGCTTTTTATCACTGCACTTGAGGCATTAGACTGTAGATTGTAAGCAGTCACCTGCACATGTCGTTATCATATACAACAATAATACCAGCACCAGTACACACATTCGCAAGTCCAGTGGAATGGTTTCCACTAGCTTTTCACAACTGCCTCATCCCTGCAGTTTGTCACATATGGTGTCAAATATTTCCTGGTTGGATTCACTTTGATAACTTTTTTTTTCATAATTTCAGGGTAGCTGTATATCCATGTAATAGATACTTAACTGGGAGTTTCTCCAAACCATTAGTTCAGCTTCTTCATTTTAACGAATGATCACATTTCATTATTGAATTTGGGACCCAGAGGGTTTGGCATGGGAACTACATGTTACAGAAGGAATGACACTGGCAAAGGCATTCTCCTATAAGAGCAGGATTTTGCCATTCTGATGCTAGCTGATCTACAAGGGTGCCTGAGTTATGGGTGGTAGGGTCTTGGGACTGAAGCCCAGTTCTTTTAATGGCTTTTAATGCATACCCTTTTTCAGTTGTGACTCTACAATGACGTGAATCTTCTGCATAATTTACAGAATTTGTGGTGTTTAGGGGACCTGTTGAGAAATATGCAAAAACTATCACACTGTCTACTGTCGTGGATTTTTCTTTAGTATGATGAAACGACACCCCTGCCCCTGGGGGTGCAATGTGGTAGAATGAACATATTGTACAAGTGATGTGCCAGAGAGTAGTGCAGAAGGCAGACAGCATGTATTGTACATGCTTTTGTCTAATAATACATTGAAATGAAACCTGCAGCCTGACTTGGAACCAGCAAAGCAATTATATTTTATAAATCTATACTCCCCTAAACCACCTGCGTTATTTAGCAACACATTAACATGGTTTTAGAAAGGCTGTATTCACATAGACGGATTACATAGTTAGAGAAATTATGTAACGTTGAGATCTGTACCTCAGCTACATTGCATATCTCATGGAGGAGATAACTGTGGAAATTGCTCTCCTAGTTTAGGTCATTCAATATTCTTGGCATATTCTGGCTTGTAGCATTTTTGATGTATTTTGATAGTGAAAAGCATTTGATTGTGAAAGACATTTCATGCAAAAGATTTCATGCACAATCCTGTCCATGTTCTCTCTTTCACCTATACACATTTAGCAATATATGTCATTATCCACCCACTGCCGCTCTGGTGCAAGTTGAGAAACACTAGATCTATGACATACATATGAATGTACATTATTTCATTCCACTGGATTACTTTGGAAAGATTTGGAAGGGTGCTTGACAGAACTTAGATGTGGGACGTGGCTTGGTGGTGTATCATTGATCCATTCCGCCTCTAACACGAGAGGTCATCTGAAGTGGAAATATAATCAGAATTTCACTGTGCTTCAATATTTGTCCTACGTAAGAACAAGGGGTTCATGGTGGATGCTAGTTTATTTTCTATTTCACCCCACCCTCCTCAGTTTTCCAGGTAATGGATTTCGGAAAAGCGTATTTAGGCAGTGACATATTCTTTTGTACTGTGCTAGAAGGGAAATTCAGCATTGCTGTGCGACCAATCATGAGATGCTACTTAGTTTTAGTTGTGATCTTGTGTCACACTATCATTCAGAACCTTTCACCTCTAGTACTCTCAACATTTTTCTTTGTGATTTCTAGAAACTTTAAAAATTATCATTAGCTAACACACAGACTTTAACCTAGCCATCCCTTTGATAATAGTTGCCATCCCTTTGATGTCATAGAACTTTATATTACACTGCTTGCTGTTCAAGTTTAGGGGTTAGAATAAGCTTAGTAGGTGCAGAGGTTAGTCAGGGTTTAATTTCTGTTTGACAAAGGGAACTTGAAGATTTCCAATGTAAAATTTCAACTCCAGCGAAATTAAAAAAACTCAGAAATGACTGATTTTCTCTCTGCCTTGGTGCGCTTATGACATTTGAAATGTGATATGTGGCACAATTTTATACGGGCAATAAATTATTCCAAGATTAACTATAGTGGAGCCATTGGGTGAGAGATGAAGGAGGTTAGCCCCGTTTGAGCCTCCCACTAACCATAGAACCATAGGAGCTACTGGGTGAAGTACTGCCCAACACGTTCCAATGTTAATCTTAAAGTTGCCCCATGTAACTTAATTTTCTGTGTGTGTGTGTGTGTGTGTGTGTGTGTGTGTGTATGGTGTTGCAGGGGTGTTGTAGGCAAGAAAGTCGAGTTCAGACCACAATCAGACCAGTCATGATCTTTAATAAATGGTGGAACCATCTCAACAGGCCTAGTAGCCTAACGTTCCAATTTTTAACATCTTAGGGACAGCTTCACTCGACACCCACCCCGTAACTGTTTGCGTAGATTGCTTTATAGTATCACCCACTTAAATGCACCAAAGGTCATCAGTTGTCATAGGAATACAAAAGTGTTCCCGCAATTTTGGGCAATTTTTATTGTATTGATTGATTTTGCTTTCATTTCCTAGGCCTAATAGTAAGAGTTGAGAGGGTCACTGAGATATTGCAGGCAGGAAACAAAGACAAAAGAGAACCAGTTCCTTGGGTTTTGATGCAGGCTTATTTGTTCCTTTTATTTTCACAGAACTAACACACAGCACTAACAATAGTTACATCAGATGGAATTTTCTTGCAAAACAGTAGAGAAATAATGATACGAAACAATTATCTTTTGCTATAAATATGTCTTGTCTTGTATGGGCATTCCATCTCACTCTGCTCTGAGCTACTGCTCCTGATGAATGTTGTTGTTCCCACTGTTTTCTTTTAAGCCTAGGAAACAACAGGGCCTGCTTGATCTAATGTAGTCAAGGAAAACTTCTTGGTCTAACTAGAAGAGTGTCCTAGGGTTAACAAAAATGTGTTTGTTACTCTTTATCATCTAGTTACTTGTTACATTTTTATGATGGTCCTTATTACAGAAACTATGAGGAGTTATAGGTCTCACTCCTTTAGGGTCCTAAGCTGCTCTCAAACAGGTCCACATGACATCATCATGTTAGATGGTGCTTATGGCACTCCTCAGTATTAACCCTTTCAGAATCATATTAATGTCCATTCTGTCCTAATTTCTGAGGAAGGGTTACTGAACTCAAAACGCGAACTGATTTCTTTCCACAGATGCTGCCAGACGTGAGCCTTAATGGCAATTTCTGTTTTTGTTTCCATTCTGTCTGTCTGCTGTGGCACCCAATGCAGGAAGAGAAGTTGGTTGCAAATAAAATCTTCTTTGTGAGGAAGGTCTTGCTGTACAGACCCAGAAACAATGTTGTATGTGTTGAGGTAGCAGCTAAGTTATGGCAGAGCATTATATCTAGAGACTTCCTGTTCCAAAAAGCAATAACCCATTAGCAATTTGTGGGGTTGGGGGCTGGGACCTAACATATTTCTAACTTGCCCCTCACTCTGCCAATTTTACTTAGTTTAGGTGCAGTGAATGGCCGGAGTTCTTGTGTATTAAGAATGTTTCTTTGGATGTTGGGAGCTTCTGGTTTGACACTTTGCAAAAGTAACATTTGCTGTAATACTGTGGCGGAAATTAAGTGCTTGTTCCAGGCCCAGAAGCAGTGGAAAACTGAATTTTGACTCTGGTCCAGATTTGTGCTTGCCCCATTTTTCCATTGTACTTGCGCAAACCTTGTTGGTACAATTGCTTGTGCCATTGCCCAGGCATTTCAGTATGTTTTTACAGTTAGGTCAAGGCCAGCATTGCACGTGTGCCCTTGAAAGCGGCAGAAAAATGCAGTTGTGCAGATGCTTAGCCAGGAGAAGTTTCTAACATGTCCACCCTAAACTCTTATTGGGGCTACTTTGTGTTTTCGGGCTTGGTTTTGGCTTTATTAAGCTGCTTTATTAAATCATCTTTCTTCCTATTTGTTGTACTTAAACTTAAGTTTGGACTGCTGCAATTTGGTGCTTTCCTTGATAGAGGCTGTCTTCCTTATCTCCTGGTTTTTAGTTTCTCCCTGATATCTTCATGCTTTAAATGTGAAGTATAAATACAGATCCTCTTGTCCAGGCAATCCCAAAATAGTAGACAGAGGAGATAGAAACAGGAGTAGACTATTCAAGCCTGATCCACCATTCAGCTAGATCCAGACCAGTCAATGTTTTAACTCTTATCTCCTGCTTTAATGAAAAGCTCAGTCTTGTAAATTTCAATTACCCACACCATCCATAGCCTTTGGAATCAATAGCTTCAGATTTCCACGATGTTTATGTAAAAAGTGCTCCCTGATTTCAGTCCTAAATGACCTGGCTCTAATTTTAAGACTTATGCCCCTTTGTTTTAGATTACCCCCACCAGCAGAAAGTTTATCTATCTTATTGAACCCGCAGAATCACTGTCACCATGTGTTGCCGCTCCATAACATACCTGACTTTGCTTCAGTCCCAGCTTTTGCTACCACACGATTTCACCAGTCCAACACAATCCTAGCTAGTCTCCCAAATTCTATCCCTCATAAAACTTGATTCACTGCATCTAAACTAAGTAAAATTGGCAGATTGAGGGGCAAGTTAGAAATTTTTCAGGTCCCAGCCCCAACCCCCCAAATTGCTATTGCATTTTAGCTTTTTGTTTTAATATAAGGGACTCACTCGGCAGTCGAGGGACAGGAAGTCTCTAGATATAATGCTCTGCCAAAACTTGTTCAAAACTCTGATGCTCATCTCTTAGTTGTTCCATGCCTCATACCTCTATCAGCTCTATGCTTATTGACTTACATTGGTTCCCAGTCAAACAACAGGAATAGGAATTCAATAGATGATGGCACAGTGGAAATTTCCGGGAAAGTCCATATTGTGGAGTTTCAGTCAACAATATGCATTTGATGCTGGTGTGTAGATGAATTGGGATTGCTGTGGTTGACACTCTTCCTAGCACTAATGCACAAATGAAAAAGTTCTGCAGTCTAAACAAATAATTTTCTATCCAACTTTTTCTGTGATTGTTGACTGTAGAAGGGTTTGGTGAGTTTGAATCTTGGAAAAGCAGACCTTTTGTTTCTTTGGAGTTTTGTAAGGAAAATGCCTCTGACTGCCATTCATGAATTGCTGAGCTTGGTTCCACCCATATCAGGGGCATTGCTTTAAATCACAAGTGGCATTTTTGTTTGGTCATGTTTTCAGAAGATTTTGAAATTGTTGCTGTACTGAGGGTACAATGTGGTTTTTGTTGTTTCTAAACCCATCTTCCCAAAGACGCATCTTATTCTTTTATATAGACGTATGGTAGCAGTAAACTTTCTCACTCATCGTGTTATGGTGCAAACATGAAATGAGCAGAATGCCTTTTGTTCTAGCTATTATCAGATGGACAAATGTATTGAGACTTACTGAGCAGTGTAACATCGATAACTGTAAAAGGGCCCTGAGTAGTTTTGGATTGGCTTCTTTAATGGAGGCTATAGATTGGTAACCGTGGCATAATGGTGATTCCAAAATCTCATTGTACGGCATCAGAGGGAATTTAAGACTGCAGTTCTTCATTAACACCAAACTAGACAACCACCAAAACCTCCTTTGAGATATTATTATCCACAGGAAGCCCTGAGTGTGGGTCTTGTTTAGGTAAATACAGATATTGAGGTCAAGCAGTAACATGACTATCATTTTTTAAGCCATAGGATTATCCTTTTGCACTAGCAAAATCTCAGGTAAACCCATAGTCATTTAGTGGTACTGATAAATTTAGAGACTGAAAGGGTTTGTAAGTTCAGAGGGAGGTTTATTTCTTCAGCAGTCCAAAGCATATTTCATCCCCTTACCCCCACCACTCCCCTCAGAAATATTTGCTTTTTGTTCTGCATGCCACCTGCTCATGACAGTAACTGCACAATTTAATTAATTTTTGAGTAATGCGATTTAAATGCTGGATAGATTTTGTTTTGGCGTTTTAGAGCCAACTATAACTCTCGCCAAAAATAACTTTGATATCTTAAATCTGACAAGGAAAGTAATTTTTGAGACTTCGAGCTGGCAGCTAGCTTTGACAGTCCTTTCAAGCCCCGTGGCCTCTACTGTCAAAAAGCAACAAAACCGTGGGTAAAACATCTACCTCCAAATTGCACATCAGCCTGATTTGGGCATATATTGCTATCATTACTGGGTCAAAATCAAGGAACTTCCTTAACATCACTGTGGACCACCATCAGCAAAAAGACAACACAGGCTCGATGAAAAAGGCCCACACCAACAACTTCACAACGTAAATAACACTTTGTCAGCATTGACCTCATCCTGTGACTGTGTTTTCTAAAAAATCATAGAAGTAGATCTTTGTGGAGACCCTTATCCAAAAATATCACCTGGATCTGAATGTCCCGGATCATTGTCATTAGTGTTAAAGGGAAGGGAATTCCGAATGTCCTTGATTCAGAAGACCCACCCCTATTTCTGATTCTCCAGACTTTGCCAGGAGGAGCAGTGGAAATGGGAAGGGCGTGACTCAAAATGATGTGCATATAGCAAAGCCATTTGAACTCAATGCTGAGTTCAATCAGCTCTCATTTTTGATGGAGTGAGAGCCTTATTGTGAAGGTGAGTTGTGATTTTCTAAAGTTGGCATAAATGCTCATAAGGTAACTAATGTCTATGGAACTGCCAAACTTGAAGTTATTTAAATCCCCTCCCTTTTACCTATAAAAAAGGCCCATGTCTGAGCTTTTAAAAAAATACTAACTATTGACTTAACATTAATGACTATAATTATGGTAATATTGCTGTTTGACTGCTTCCAAAACTTGTCATTATCACAGTGTGACGAATAGTTTGCCAGTTCTAAGTATATTGTGGAAATGAATGTCTTTGTGGAGTTGTGAAAACAAATGTTTTTAGAAAGGATCGTGTAATTGATGCTATTTACATTTATTGAATGGGATTTTATCACAGGTTCCTTGTACAAATTTCAGCATGGCTCCTGAAGTAGGATTGTGTTGAGTTCTGGGTGATTTGATATGCCATGGTTTTTGAACTAGCCTGTCTCTGCACTCAGCAACTTCTGTAGGTCAGACTTCACTGTGCATCTGCACCATGACAAAGATCCTATAATTTGGGCACAAAAGTAGAATATACTGGAAATACTCAGCAGGTCTGGCAGCATCTATGGAGAGAAAGCAGAGTTCATGTTTTGGGTCCAGTGACCCTTTAGAACAGTTCTGACTTTTTCCAGCAATTTTTTTTTATTTCTGATTTCCAGGATCTGCAATTCTTTGATATTTGGTTTTGTTTTCTTGGTTTGGGGCATTTCTTCCTCCCTATGGTGGATACAGTGAGCTCATTCACCTCAGGAACAAAAGTTTGAATCATGCATTCAGTTTCTTTCATTAGGAATTATATCCCTGTTTATTACATTAATTAGTGAACTGGATTCTTTAAAATGCACACCTGCAGTGATCAAAGCCAACAAAACTTGAGAGTAAGCAAATGATCCACTAGCTGTCCTAGCTTCAGATCCTAAAGGAGCCCAGGGGCAGTCATGATAGTACCTAGATTGAGGGGCTAAATTAATTCAAATATTTAAAATGAAGAATTTCTACTTTTAATAATGTTGAAGGTTAAGAATGAGTCAACATCAAAGTGATCTCTTACAACCGAGTTCTGATGAAAAGCCAAGCCTCAACATTAACCTTCCTTTTCCATTAATTTTGATCTGCTTTTACCAAGAAGTCAACAAATAAACAAATATTCCCCCAGGCATTCTTCTGAGATTTTGACTTGAGATTAGAGGACCCAGCAGAGATTTGGTGCTACAGTTTACAGGACCAAGCAGTCGGAGTTTAAGTTCTGCATCTCTGGAGTGAATCTGATTGTTAGCCCCTAGAATGTCACTCCTCTATATCCATATTAGAGGAAAGGGATTTCACAATTATATTATCTGAGAAGAATTTGCAAAGTTATAGAATATATCTAGAAACTGCAATGCACAAAAGCACTTTTTTTAAAAATTCAACTCCTAGGATGAAGACGTTGTTATTGGTTTGGCCAGCATTAATTGATCATCCGTAATTGCCCTTGAGAAGGTGGAATTGAGTTGATGCTTTAAACAACTGCAGTCCACAGTAAGGAGGGAGTTTCAGGATTATTAGCTACTAACATTGAAAGAACCCTTCAAGTTAGGATGATGCGTGGCTTGAGGGGAAGTTGCAGGTGATGGTGTTTCCCCTCAATGATCCTGTATCATCGTAACATGTTGTTTTAAATTCTTGCAATAGGGAAATTTGGGTAACTTCTGAAATAATGTAAAATGCATTACTTTTCCAAATTCTGCAAGTACGTGAATGGGACTGCTTCAGTGAAACAGCAGAAAATGTCCCCTTTAGCTCAAAACATTATGAGCAACCAACAGTTATGTCCTAAATATTTATTTTAAGGAGAATGAAAAGTTTTTAAAAGCTGCTTTTAAACAACCCAGTTGTTATTGTAGAACTTTAGAGACAGACACTAAATAGACATAAAAACCATCAACACATTTTAAATTTTCCTTCTCATAGAATCATACAACACAGAAACAGACCCTTCGGACCAGCTCATCCATGCTGACCAAACATCCCAATCTGACCTAGTCCCATTTGTCAGCATTTGGCCCATATCCCTCTAAACCCATCCTGTTCATGCACCCAATCAGATGCCTTTTAAATGTTGTAATTGTACCCATCTCCACACTTCCTCTGGCAGCTCGTTCCACTCACTATGTAAAAGTTGCCCTTCAGGTCCTTTTTAATTCTTTCCCCTTTATATTAAACTTGTGCCCTCTAGTTTCATTTTCTTAGTCAATTGGCAATAATTAAAATGTATTAACGTACGAAGTGTTGATGAAGCTTAGCAGGTCTGATAGCATCTGCAGAGAGTGTAACAGTCAACATTTTGAATCTAACGTGGCTTATCTTTGAAACTCTATAGGTGTTGGCAGACTGCTAAGTTTCTCCAATGCACGCTGTTTCAGATATCCAGTACCCACAATATTTTGCTTATGTTTTAGTCGTTTAGATGCAATAGGCATTGAATGTTTCTAAGAGCCTTCAGTTTTCACCTCCAGTGGAACCAATTGTGGATATAGGCAATTCCAATAAATCAAATTATACTGTCTCAAAAGTGAAGCACATGACCACAAACTTTAGTAGCTGATTATCAGAATATTCGTTTGATTTTAACTCTGGCTGGTATTAGTATATTGAGAAGGGACTAGGCTCCCACAAAGGCCAATTAGAACCAACAATTTATGTCTCACAATTTCTGTTGGAAATCCTGGGCCATTATTTAAGGAATAAATATTCCTCTTAAATGGAGCTTACATTTACACAATATAATCAGTTATTTTGACTTCTAAAATTTTGTCTACTTGTAGAAAACAGTTGCTAAAAGAAGAAAGTTTCCCCAGGTTTTCCGAGGTGTTACTGGAAGCAATGAGTGCCAGAAAGGAAGTGCAATTTCTGTAGTGCAAGAGAAAAATCTGACAGAGATTGGTTGAAGCAAACAAAGATTGTACAAGCCATCATGCTGACGACTTGGATACTACATCACCTTCATTCTCTTGAGTTAAGCATTATGCTCACCCTTCATTTTTAATGCTGGTGTGTTGACTCAAAAGGGATGTCTGATGAATAACTTTTGTGAATAAAAAGTTATACGTTACCTTTTAGAATTCATGGAATTGGTGTCATCTGTCTCCGCAAAGAAAGAACTAATTGTGGATTATCAAGCAAAATATTCTGATTATTTATGGTATTCCCAGTACAAGATCAGGTGGGGTTCTGATAGTACACTGATGTGATATGTCATGGTTAATTATATGGGACGTGATTAGTGCGCATGTACATAGGGTTAATATACAAGCATCTCAGTAGTCATGTAACCACTTGGTTCTACAATGCTTGCTCATTAATATCACTATCTGTTTATTGTTCTCCGGACATTCCACACACATGAATGACTACAGATGTCCTTCAAAACGCTCACTTCTTTATCTCCTTTAGATGTTTCTTACAGAGAGACTTATTCTCCTTTCACACTCTCCTGGTGTTCCCCAGACAGATTGGCATTCTTCCAGTAATTAACATTCCATTTTCACATCAGCCAACACCTCATTGCTGAGTCTGATATCTTTGTATGTCCAGACTATGACTTAATCCAATTTAACTCTTGCTGTTACAACAAAACCGTACATCTTGCTATTCTATCTTCTACTGTCCATACTCCTTGACATGAACTGTTATAGAGTCATACAGTATGGAAATAGATCCTTTGGGCCAACCAGTCCATGCTGACCATGTTCCCAGACTAAACTAGTTCCACCTGTGTTTGGCCCATATCCCTACAAACTATTCATGAACTTATCCAAGTGTCTTTTAAAAGTTGTAACTGTACCCGCATCTACCACTTTCTCTGGCAGTTCATTCCACACACGAACACTGGCCCTCATGTCCTTTTCAATCTTTCTCCTCTCATCTTAAAAATATGGCCCCTAATTTTGAACTCCCCAACCCCAGGGAAAAGATCCTAATCATTCACCTTATCTATGCACTTCATGATTTTATGGACTTCAATAAGATCACCTTCAACTTCCTATGCTCCAGTGAAAAAGTGTCAGAGCCTTTCCAATCTATTTTTATATTGCAAACGCTCCATTCCCAGCAACATCCTGGTAAGTCTTTTCTGATCCTTCTCCAGTTTAATAATACCTTCCTATAGCAGGGGAACCAGAAATGCACAAGGTACTCCAGAAGATGCCTCACCAACATCCTGCATCCAACACCAACATGACACCCCAACTCCTGTACTCAAAGGTCTGAGTAATGAGGGCAAATGTGCTAAATGACTTCTTAACCATCCTGTGACGCAAACTTCAAAGAATTATGTATCTGAACTCCTAGGTCTCTCTGTTCTACAATACTACCCAGGGCCCTACCATTAACAATAAGTCCTGCCCTTGTTTGTTTTACCAAAATGCAATACCTCACATTTATCCAAAGTAAACTCCATCAGTCATTCCTCAGACCATTGACCAATTCATCAAGATCTCTTTGTAATCTAAGATGTCTCTCATGACTCACTAATTATGCCACCTTGGCAATCAATGTGGGTTCTACCGATTTGGGTTGAGGCACACTACATACAATCCTAAGAAGTTTTCCTTACAAGTTAACCAAAAAGTCTTAATCTGAATAGCATTCACAAAGCTCTTGCCTGTTCTGTGCCAAGATCTGTAGCCAATTTGATAATCAGTTAAGATAAAAATCACACTCAGCACTAATCAAGCAGCCTGGCAAGAATACTCAGACATTTTTCACCTTGCACGTATTCAGGAAGGAATGGCTAAAATTGGATCTCTTATGCTCCTTTCCTCCTTCCTTCAAAGTGCCAAGATGCTTTTTGTTGTGTTTATTATTGGCTGAATGTCATGGTTATCATGAGGAAGGAAGGGTCCCTTGATCGTTTGATGGAAGAAATACCATTAATTTTTAATTTGGTAATGGTTCTTGGTATAGTTCTCCAGACTCTGCTCTTTGCTCATCAAATACAGTATTGGAGCAGGAAAATTTGACAACAAAAAGGTTGAGAGAGGAAATGGGAGTTCCAATTTTACCATCGAGCACTCCCAGCTCAGATGGCCTTAGTGTGTATCAGCCATCAGTGTTTGACTATATTGGAACCAGTGGGTACAATTGATAAGCAAGGAGGCAAAAGTCTCCGGGAGAGGTGGAAGTGTGGAGTAATCAAATCAGCCACGGTCTTGTTGAACAGAACAGTCTTGAGAGGCTGAGTGGCCTACTTCAGCTCCTAATTTGTACGTTCATACATAGGGATATTAATAGAACCACAGCGTAGAATTTTATACGGATCTGAGCAACGTGGGGGCTAAGACACGATTTGTAGTAGAATCAGATGACAATTCCAGTCGGGCCCATCTTGATGTTGGGAGCAGTTCATTTCATCTATTATAATTTCACCAAACAGTGAGGGATGCTTTTCCACTAGGTAACGGCTTGTTGCCAGTTACTGCGGAATTATAGCTTGTTGAATGACTTATCAATGGCATAATGCACCTCATTAATATTTATTTGGTTTTTAATCTCACTTACTGTGTTGAACAAACTAGACGTTGAAGGCTCTCAAGATGGAACTCAGAACAGATAGCTGGCAGTTTCAGCTCACCACGTGACCTTTTCTCCTTTAAAGGAGAACAGCTCTGGTTTCTTCTCCTTGTCCTCATTACTGAAGTCCAGCATCACTGTAACTATCAAATCTTTTCTGCAGCCTCTGTAAATTGTTCCCAGCCTTCCTGAAGTGTGGTACCGAGAACTGGACACAATATTGTAATTGAGGTCAGACGCTGCTTTTAAAAATTTTGAATACAACTTCCTTACCTTTATATTCAGTGACACTATTTGTAGGATCATATATGTGCTTTTAACCACTTCTCAATCTACCTTGTCATCTTCAATGCTCATGCACCCCAGCTCTCAAAGTACCTGCATCCACTTTTGGTTCAACCTGTTTAAATATGCTATGGCACACCTCTGCAGCAAGTAGGACTTGAAACCAGACCTCCTAATTCAGAGATCGGGACTTTACCACTGCACCACAAGAGCTTTTAGATTATATGCTTTATTATATATTGTCTTTCCTCAGTCTTCCTACTAAGGCATTCCACTTCTGGCTACACTGTGTAAAGTGTCATCTGCCCTTCCCATCGGCATGTTTGCCTCCTCCTCAAGTTCACCATTATCCAGAATTGGTGGATCTTCCAAGTTTGTTCAAGTGCTGCTAGTTTGGGTACGGTGGCTGTGAATCTGACCCTACCACTTGTAGCCCTTATCCCTGGAAAGAAAAAAGTGCTGTACAAAGGAACTCCAGCTTTTCCTGTCAAGAAGTAAAACGATAAAGAAGAGTAATGCTCTTGATAGGGGTCGAAAGGATTTCTGAGACAACTGACCTGAGATCGGATAAGTCAGTATAATTATTATTAGATGTTACTTTATATGTCAGTCAGGGAGTCAGCAGGACGGATTTGCGGAGTGCAGAAAACAGCAGTCATCTCTGTCCCAGACTAACAGCAGCAGATAAAGCTTCCAGGCTCCGGTGATCTGTTTACCGTCTCCTGACTGTTTACCGGGACTCACCAGTTGGCTCCAGCTGCAGAGACTCAGAGACTAATTGCAGACTGATGGACATGTACGTCCAAGCCTATTTTCTGTGTTAAGACTATTAGACTCAGTGAGAAGCCAGCAACAGAGAAAAAAAACGCTGCCTGAAGCACGAAGGAGGCTGTCATCCAAGAGGCCACAGGGGTCATCAAGAGCAATCTCTGCAAAGTAATCCGAGAGGCTTTGGCCTACACTGAAGCTGTAGCAGGGGCTCTGCCAAGTTGTTTAATTGTTTTAATCTATCATTTTTCAGATTCTTTCAGAGAATTCATCAAGTCCTGGCAGATAGCGTTCTAGTGATTTGCAAAAACAAAAATGAAAAAAAGATAGAAAACGAAAAGCATCCTCTCAGCAGCGAAAGGTAGGTTCCTGGGAACACTCTCAGTGGACAGTCTGATTAGTTTTCCCCTTAGTTTTAAACTAACAGTGCTCACAACAGCTTAAGACTATTTGATACATTCATCTGGCATTTCTTTGCACATTATTTTAATATGGGCATTAAAGGATTTAAGTTAACTAGGTGAACACCTTCAGTTACAACAACAGATGGAATGACATAGCGAAGTATTAAACAATTGCCTGTTAGAGTCATGAATTGGTGATTTTTTTTTAAAAAAGCTGAAATTAGTCACTTGCTGATACAGAACTTGAGCATTACTGAAGAAAGATATTTTGTCAAAGCTTTCCATCATGCACTCATCGGGACAATTCACAAGAAATGCCAATGTAAAAGGGAGAACAACATTTGTACTCTTTGCTCAGTTAAACAAAGGCTGATCTAAGTCCCGCTTGGAGCACAGTGAGCGGATTTGGACACAACGCCTTAGGAAGAATTTTGGCCTTTGGAGGGAGCACAATGCAAGCTTACAAAAATGACACCTGCACCTTGGGGGTTAAGTTATGAGGAAAGATTATATAAACTATGCCTTTTTTCACTCCTCCCTGAAATTTAGAAGGTAAAGGGATGCTCTGGTAGATGTCTTTAAGATATTTACTTGGAAAAGCCAAGGTAGATAAAGAAAAACCATTTTCACTGTTGGGGATTCTAGAACAAGAGCATAGTCTGAGGATTTGGGGCCAGACCATTCTTTAGAGATGTTAGGAGGCACTTCTGCACACAAAAGAGTGGTAGATGTTTGGATCTTTCTTCCAGAAATAGCAGCAGATGTTAGATGAATTGTTAATTTTAATTCTAAGATAGATAACTTTTTGTAAAGCATAGGTGTTAAGGGATATGGTCCAAAGGCCATATGTGGAGTTAGACAATAGCCTCGTTGAGGAGCCGAATGGGCTCAAGGGGTTGAATGACCTTCTCCTGTTTCCATATTCTTATAAGAGAATACTGGAGACTGTGCAAAGAATTATGCTAACTAATTTGAGATTGTCAGGCGGGCTCACTTTGTGGCACCCTTGTGTATACTGGAGTTATATAAGTTAATGCACAGAGCCCTGTTCTTTGCAGACAGAAAGAACTGCACCTGTTTCAACTTAACAGACAGGTGATAAGCATTTTCTGGTTCCCTGGCATTGCCTTGATCAGAGTCAAGCTGCCTGGCTTAACATTTGAACAAGGTTTGACAGTTAATTGTCAGTCGCCATTATTGGTGCATTCTCGAGGGTAATGCCTCGACCAAAGTTTACTTGCCAACCAATCAGCACTGTCCTCCCACACAGAATTAATGTTGTTTTCCTTCTACATTGGTACTTCTTGCAAATTGCCTGGATGAGCTTAAGACAAAAAGTTTCAACATTGAAAAAAAGACACAGCAGCATTCAAATGAACGCTCAGAACATTTAAAATGATAGGATGGTAATTAATCTGCTTGATGTGATAGTTTAACTACTTCTAACAAGGAAATGTGTGAAAATAAGAGATAACAAGGTGTGGAGCTGGATGAACACAGCAGGCCAAGCAGCATCATAGGAGCAGGAAAGCTTGACGTTTCGGGCCTAGACCCTCCTTCAGATTT
>JAHRHZ010000268.1:3918015-3970461 GCA_024137785.1 Ginglymostoma cirratum
TCCTCTCCTCTATCCATCCTCTATCCGCCTCCCCCTCTCTCCCTATTTATTTCAGAACCCTCTTCCCCTCCCCCATTTCTGATGAAGGGTCTAGGCCCGAAACGTCAAGTTTTCCTGCTCCTATGATGCTGCTTGGCCTGCTGTGTTCATCCAGCCCCACGCCTTGTTATCTTGGATTCTCCAGCATCTGCAGTACCTTTTCTCTCATCTTCAGCTGCTTCATCAATGACCTTCCCTCCATCATAAGGTCAGAAGTGGGGATGTTTGCTGGTGATTGCACAATGTTCAGCACCATTCGCAACTCCTCAGATACTGAGGCAGTCCATGTTCAAATGCAACACGATCTGGACAATATCCAGGCTTGGGCTGAAAAGTGGCAAGTAACATTCCTGCCACAGAAATGTGAAGCGATGATCATCTCCAATAAGAGACTATCTAACCACCATCCTTGATATTCAATGGTGTTAACATCGCTGAACCCCCAACTGTCAACATCGTTGGGCTTACCATGGACCAGAAACTCAACTGAATTTGCCACATACAGTGGCTTATAAAGCAGGCCAAAGGCTAGAAATACTCCAGTAAGTAACTCACCTCCTGACTCCCGAAAACCTATCAATCATCTACAAGGCACAAGTCAGGAGTGTGATGGAATTCTCCCCACTTGCCTGGATGGGTTCAACTCCAACAACCCTCGATGCTTAACACCAAGCAGGACAAAGCAGACCATTTGATTGCTTGTGGATGTGATGCCATTCACTCCCTCTACCACTGATGCTCAGTAGCAGCAGTGTGTACCACCTACAAGATGCACTGCAGAAATTTAAAGCTCCTTCGACAGCGCCTTCCAAACCCATGATCACTTCCATCTAGAGCGGCAGATACATGGTAATCTATAATGTCCATAAGACCATAAGACATAGGAGTGGAAGTAAGGCCATTCGGCCCATCGAGTCACTCCGCCATTTAATCATGGCTGATGGGCATTTCAACTCCACTTACCCGCACTCTCCCCGTAGCCCTTGATTCCTTGCGAGGTCAAGAATTTATCAATCTCTGCCTTGAAGACATTCAACGTCCCGGCTTCCACTGCGCTCCGTGGCAATGAATTCCACAGGCCCAGCACTCTCTGGCTGAAGAAATGTCTCCACATTTCCGTTCTAAATTGACCCCCTCTAATTCTAAGGCTGTGCCCACGGGTCCTAGTATCCCCACCTAACGGAAACAACTTCCCAGCGTCCACCCTTTCTAAGCCATGCATTATCTTGTAAGTTTCTATTAGATCCCCCCTCAACCTTCTAAACTCTGATGAATACAATCCCAGGATCCTCAGCTGTTCATCGTATGTCAGGCCTACCATTCCAGGGATCACCCGTGTAAATCTCTGCTGGACACGCTCCAGTGCCAGTATGTCCTTCCTGAGGTGTGGGGCCCAAAATTGGACACAGTATTCTAAATAGGGCCTAACTAGAGCTTTATAAAGTCTCAGAAGCACATCACTGCTTTTATATTCCAACCCTCTTGAGATAAATGACAACATTCCATTCGCTTTCTAAATTACAGACTCAACCTGCAAGTTAACCTTTAGAGAATCCTGTACGAGCACTCCCAGATCCCTTTGTATTTCGGCTTTATGAATTTTCTCACCGTTCAGAAAATAGTCCATGCCTGTATTCTTTTTTCCAAGGTGCAAGACCTCACATTTGCTCACGTTGAATTTCAGCAGCCATTTCCTGGACCACTCTCCTAAACTGTCTAAATCATTCTGCAGCCTTCCCACCTCCTCCGTACTACCTGCCTGTCCACCCAACTTCGTATCATCAGCAAACTTCACCAGAATGCCCCCAGTCCCTTCATCCAGATCATTAATATATAAAGTGAACAGCTGCGGCCCCAACACTGAACCCTGCAGGACACCACTTGTCACCGGTTGCCATTCCGAAAAAGAGCCTTTTATCCCAACTCTCTGCCTTCTGTCAGACAGCCAATCCTCAATCCATGCCAGTAACTCACCTCGAACACCATGGGCCCTCACCTTACTCAGCAGCCTCCCGTGAGGCACCTTATCAAAGGCCTTTTGGAAGTCTAGATCGATAACATCCACTGGGTTCCCCTGGTCTAACCTCCTTGTTACCTCCTCAAAGAATTCTAACAGGTTTGTCAGACACGACCTCCCCTTACTAAATCCATGCTGACTTGTTCTAATCCAACCCTGCACTTCCAAGAATTTAGAAATCTCATCCTTAACGATAGATTCTAGAATTTTACCAACAACCGAGGTTAGGCTAGTAGGCCTATAATTTTCCATCTTTTGCCTTGATCCTTTCTTAAACAAAGGGGTTACAACAGTGATTTTCCAATATTTTGGGACTTCCCCTGACTCCAGTGACTTTTGAAAGATCACAACCAACGCCTCTGCTATTTCCTCAGCCACCTCCCTCAGAACTCTAGGATGCAGCCCATCGGGGCCAGAAGATTTATCAATTTTTAGACCTTTTAGCTTTTCTAGCACTTTCTCTTTTGTAATGCCTACCATACTCAACTCTGCCCCCTGACTCTCCTTAATTGTTGGGATATTACTCATGTCTTCCACTGTGAAGACTGATGCAAAATACTTATTAAGTTCCTCAGCTATTTCCTTATCTCCCATCACTAGCCTTCCAGCATCAGTTTGGAACGGCCCAATGTCTAGTTTTGCCTCTCGTTTGTTTCTTATGTATTGAAAGAAACTTTTACTATCATTTCTAATATTACTGGCTAGCCTACCTTCGTATTTGATCCTCTCCTTCCTTATTTCTCTCTTTGTTATCCTCTGTTTGTTCTTGTACCCTTCCCAATCTTCTGATTTCCCAGTGCTCTTGGCCACTATATAGGCTGTCTCTTTTTCTTTGATGCATTTCCTGACTTCCTTTGTCAGCCATGGCTGTCTAATCCTCCCCCGGATAATCTTTCTTTTCTTTGGGATGAACCTCTGTATTGTGTCCTCAATTACACCCAGAAACTCCTGCCATTGTTGCTCTACTATCTTCCCGGCTAGGCTCTGCTTCCAGTCGATTTTCGTCAGTTCCTCTCTCATGCCCCTGTAATTACCTTTATTTAACTGTAACACCATTACATCCAATTTTGCCTTCTCTCTTTCAAACCGCAGACTGAACTCTACCATATTATGATCGCTGCCTCCTAAGTGTTCCCTTACTTGAAGGTCTTTTATAAAGTCTGGCTCATTACATAGCACTAAGTCCAGAATAGCCTGCTCCCTTGTGGGCTCCAGCACAAGCTGTTCCAAAAAGCCGTCCTGTAGGCATTCCATGAATTCCCTTTCTGTCCCCTCCAAGTCACTCACCATCCTGACATGGAAATAAATCATCCTTTCTTCACTGTCACTGGGTCAAAATGCTAGTATTTTGGGTCAACCTACATCATGAGGACTGCAGTGGTTTAAAAAGGCAGCTCACCACCACCTTCTCAAGACCAACTAGGGATGGGCAGGAAACACCGACAAGTCATGAGTGATTTTTTTTTTGAAAATAGTGTATGTGGAGAAGATGACAACAGTGTTGTTTCAATTCCCACTCCAGCTGAGGTTACCATGGAGACTACCTTCTTAACCTTGGCCCTTACCTGAGCTGTGTTGACCCTGAGATTATATTCACTGCCAGTTATCTCTCTCTAATTAAACAGCAGACAATGGCAACTTTCACTTTGTTCCAATGGGAACTTCTGTGGTGACCCGAATTCATCTCATTGTTAGACTCATTGAATTTTACAGTAATAGAGGAGGCCATTCAACCCAATGCGTATGTACTGACTCCTGAGAGTGCTACCCAACTAGTCTCATTCTCTACAACCCTCTAACTTTGTTACTTAATATATACATCCAGCTCTCTTCTTTTAACCTCATATGGAATCTACCTTCATCAGTCTCCCAGGCAGCACACTCCGAATCCCAACATCTGAATAAAGAAATTTCATCTCAACTCACTCCGAGCTCTCTTCCTCACAATCTTGTCACCCTGGGTTACTGACACAACTAGTGGAGACAATATATCCATCCTGTCACCGTCAAAATTGTTCATAATTTTGAATACCTCACTTAGGTGGCCTCTTAATCTTTTTTATTGCAGATAAATCAAATACCCTGGAAAAATTGCCTTTTTCACAGCCAGGAAGAATGTATTTGCCCAAGTGTGCCAGCACTAACCCTCAATAAGTTCCTATACCTGACCAAGTGCTGAGTTGGTCAATGAGACCGTTTGGGATCAGATCACATTTAAGTGCCACCAGCAAGTTGCAGTTGCCAAACAGGTGTCTTGCTGGAGCATGGCAATTGAGAACGAGGCCAGAAAATTGACAGGCTGTTATTCTGTGCCAACAAGGTTCTCATGAAGGGTTTCGGCCTGAAGCGTTGACTTACCTGCTCTTCAGATGCTTTCTGACCTGCTGGACTTTTCCAGCCTCACACCTATAGAGTCTGATCTTAAGGAGAGCCTGTTGTTCTTCGGGAAGAATACCCCTGAGCCCACAAATATTAAAATTTCAGAATTTCGCAATTTTTTTTTAAAGTGTCTACATGACACTGACATGACACTAGCTCTATCCATTTGCTTTTGAACATCTCAATCAGGCTCCTACAAACACTGAATTGTTACTGTTAAGCAACATCACTTTTTTTTTTGAGCTGTTTAATCAAACATTTTCCAAGTGTCCCTGAATGTGCAATATCCCGTCGACCTCGGACATCAAATAGGAGTCCTTAAGGAGATTTATTGAGGTTTCAAGGTTCAGTAGGGGGACATTGTACACAGGAAGCTTATCAGCTATTGACTTCTTGGTAACCAAAATAATTTGGGTTGTCGATGTTGAATTTGAAAGACCCAGATTATGTCAACAGCAAGGTTCCAGCTACTTCAACATGTGGGTTCAGGGCAGTAGCAGCAACATTGATAATTGACCAGGAACGTAGAAATTCATCAGTGATATATAACCAAGGCCCGTAAGTTATCTTTTGCCACAGTATACATTCATAATCATGGCAACTGATCTCCGTCAGTTAGCCCACCACAGACACGGACATGACGTGAGAAAAACCCCACTGGTAGATGACCTTGCAAACTGTATGTCCAAAACACATTTCACCCATTTCAAGTTACTGTTATACCTCATCCCAAGATAGTTACATGTAAATGAATCAACACAATCTGCTTCCTCTACTACCCCAGACGTGGTTTACATCTCCCACATCCTATTCCACCTGCCAATATTTTGCCCACTCACTTAACCTATCTATACACCTTTGGAAATTGCTTATGCCCTCTTGTACTAATCTTGGAGTCACCAGGAAATTTAGCAATTGTACGTTTGGTTCTTTCATCCAAGTCATCAACTAGATTAGAAATAGTTAATAGTCAAAAGTACAGTACAATAGTTACATATTGCCAATGCAAAAATGGCCCAATTAAATCTACTTTCTGTTTCCTGTTAGCTGAGAAGTCCTTTGTTCATGCTACTACATTACCCCTTATGCCAAGAGCTCTGCATTGTTTATTAACCTTTGATTTGGCACCTTGTCAAATGCCTTTGGAAATCTAAGTATACACAGTTGCAGGTTCACCTTTATCCATATTGCTTGTTATTTCCACAAAGATCTAATAGATTAGCCAAACACTATTTGTCTTTCACAAAACCATGTTGACTCTGACCGATTGCACGAACCTTTCTTTAACAGCATTAAGTACCCTGCTGTGACCTCCTTAATTATAAATTCCAGTATTTTTCCAAAGATGGATATTAGGCTAATCGGTCTGGATTTTTTTGCTTTCTGGCTCCCACCTTTCTTGAAGAGATGGGTTACTTTTGTTATTTTCCGATCTGATGGAGCCTTACCAGAGTCTGAGGAATTTTGGAAAATTAAGATCAATGCATCAACTATTGGAGTAACCACTGCTTTTGAAACCCCAAGGTGAAGTCTTACAGGACCTGAGGGATTGTCAGCCTTTAGTTTAATAATTTTCTGAATTCCCTGATGATTCTGTTTGTGTTAAGTTCATCTTTTCTTTCACCTCTTAATTTTCTGTTATTACAAGAATATTAATTCCATATTCTTTAATTAAGACAGACTCAATATCTGTTCAGTGTATCTACTTATTCCGTATTACCTAGTACTAATTCCCCAGACTCACTTTCCAGAAGACCAATGCCCACTTTAGGTACTCCTTTCCTTTTCAAATACCTGTAGCAGCTCTTATGTTTTTATATTTCTAGCTAGCTTTCTCTCATACTGCAATTTCTACGTCTATTATTTGTTATCAATTTTTTTTATTGTTTATAGTTTGTGCAATCTTCAGACCTTTCAAATGTTTGTGGTATCATTCGCATTTTCTTTCAGTTTGATACTGTCTTTAACTTCCTTAGTTAGCCATGAACAATACATCTTTATTCCTAAAATCATGCTTTCTCATTGAAATATAGTTAATTCTGATTAAATCTGTGTTACTATCTCCTTGAATGTATTCTTTTGCATCTCTACTGATTTATGCATGAATGTAAATTTCCACTTCACTTTAACTAGCTCCACCCTCAAACCGCCTTTATTTAAGTTTAGATCATTAGTCTTAGACTCACTCTTCTCTCCCTAAAACTGAATCTGAAACTCAATCATGTTATGATCACTGCTACCTAGTGGTTCTGTAACCATGAAGTTACTAACTAAGCATATTTCATTATACATATACAGGTCTAGAGCAGACTACTGTCTGGTTGATTATAGGATGTACTGTTCTAAGAAACTACCCAAGACCTTCTGCCCCCTCCCCCATGAACTTAGTTTGCAGACTGCCTTTGCCAATCTGATTCATCAAATTTATACGTAGATTAGAATAATTCAAGATTATTAACATAGCTTTCGCACAAGTTCTCAGTATTTCTTCTGGTATACTCCATCCCACAGTGTAGCTACTGCTGAAGGATCTATAAGCTATTTCCAAAATTGATCTCTTACCTTTGCTATTTCATAGCTCTATCCAAACTGATGCCTACATCCTGTTCTTTAGAACTAAGATCATCTATTACTATTGTATTAATGCCATTGCTAATTGACAGATCCACCACAACCTTCTCCCAGCTTCCTGGTCCTTCCAGAATGTCAAGGAACCTTGAATGTTCAGCTACCAGCATTGATCACCTTGCAGCTATCTGTCTGTAATGTCTATCAGATCATACATATTTTTTGCTGTTTGAGCTGACAATTCATCTGTGTTACTATGAATGTTAAGCATATTCAGATGCAGAGCCTTCACTTCTGACTTTTTACTATTTTTGCTCTCGCCTTATTTTCTGGAGTGCTTTTATGTTTGAGTGCTCTGTCCCTTTCTGCTGTACTCTAATTGTCATTACCGCTATTGTGACCTTGCTGTTAGGCCTTGTCCTTTCCCTATGATTTATCATATCTTCACTCACTTGACTTTGTCCCCACTATTTTGTTTGAGCCCTCTGTACCACTCTAGTTATACACTGCGCCCAAAACACTGGTCCCAGTATGGTTGAAGTGAAGGAATGATGTTCCTTTACTTGAATCCCACACGCTACTAATTACACACTTTCAATTATTCCTTTTCTGGGCCAATGCTTCCTCAAGAATTTTACTCAAAGAATTTTTTTTTGTTTTTAAAAAGAGCATCAATAAGGGATGATTGGATTGCACCAGATTCTGTGAGTAGCATTCCTGCATTCCTCACTGGCTTTAATTCAGGAACAGCCTTTTCCCTGTAAACCCGACTCCCGGTCACAATGATATGCTTCAGTGCCTGCCAAAATTAAAACTACAGGCAGAAACTTGTCTCTAAAGCTAGCTCTGATAGCTTTTCTCCAACTGCTTCTAACCTTTGCAGACTATATTTTTTTGCACTGGAGGCGAACTGTGTGCTGTTCATGGAGACTGCAGCCCCATTCATCAGTGCAGAGAATGGCAATGAAACTGAGCTCCAGTCCTGGTGGAAAGGAGCACTTGAAACAATATTGTGAGTTAAAGTTGTCCAGCCTTAGGAACAACCTGCTGGAGGCTTGTTAACCTAAATGGTTAGAGCCAGCAGTGTCTCAGTGTGCACTGTTACAACCTGGTCCACGTTACACTGTTGAACTATCTTATCCATCATAGAAATGATTTGCTGATTTGAGACAAATGCATCACAGAATAGAGTCATAGACGACAGCATGGAATCAGATCCTTTGGTCCAAATAGTCCACGCTGACCATGTTCCCAACTAAACTTGTCCCACCTGCCTGCATTTGGCCTGTATCCTTCCAAACCTTTCCTTTTCATATACTTAACCAAAATGTTGTAACGGTAAGCTTAGAGTTTAGAATTTTTGTTTGTGTCACTGTTTGAAAGACCCCTGATTAGCCTATTTTCCCAGTATCTCTAAAACAATGTTTATTTGGGCTGAGGCAGGATATCAGGAGGTGGTGGAATCTGACTGTGAGGGGGAAGATTCACAACAGATCCACATTGTCTTTCTTTATATGAAGGATGACCGAAAGCTAGAGCAGATCACCAGAGAAGACAGGACAGGAAGGACTGTTGGGGGACATTTGGACTGGTGGCTGGAAAGAAATTAAGGTCCTGTGAAGAGCTCAAACATTTGATCTTCATCTCTGCCATATTTTGCGCTCAATTTTGGAATTATTATCGGTAAGAGGATGTGGAACCTTCCTGAGCTAGTTTGCTCAAAGATCACAAAGCAAGTTCAGAACGTTTCCATTTGTGGGTGAAAATTGGCTCTAAACTGCAGCTTTTCACCTCCTCAAATTATTATATGTATGAAGGAAATTCGATTTAATTTTGTTTTTTAAACGGAATAGAGGATGGATATATGGAATGAGAATCTTCAAAGTCTCATTCGAATCTCAGATTGTTAAAACTCTCAATTGAGGCCCAATGATTCCTGATGGAAAATGTGCAAGTTTTGATATTGATAGGGAGCAGGATGGTGTTGATTATGAATTAATGAACTCCCAGTAGTCAAACTGCTGACTAACTGCGCCACTTGAGGGAGGGGTGACCAATGAGTAGTAAGCTCTAGGCCAACATAGCCACAAAAGCCTTCTAAAAGAGTTAAGATATGATTATTGTCCCTTAATTTCCACAGTATTGACTCCCTTTCCTCTCCTAGCTTCAAGGAACTGGCAGGTTCTCTTCTGTACTGGAGCTATCTGTCTGCGATAGGGTTAAGGAGCCCTGAGCATGGAATACACTGATCTGTCAATCGGTGTTTCAGGTGGTGGTGTGTTTGCCAGGACCACAGTGATACAGTATGTTCTGTCTAACAAGAGTTTCAGGCGCCATACTGAGGCTATCTTCTGTGCTGATCTCATCTGTGGTATCATGGAGCTGATGAGTGGAATCTCCCATCTGATTGCTAGGCTGCTGCCCCCTCCCCCAGCCAGTCTACATTCTTTGTAAACACTGAGCTCACCAGCTCATCAGTGGCTAACTTGCAGTTCCTCAATAACATGAATAATCTGCTGTCAGGTTTTGCATTTTCTCACTAAATTTTAACGGTGAGAAGAGGTTTTTTTAAGATTTTCTTTGAGGGAGCTTTCTTGTACTAGATACAAAGAGAGCCTTCATTCTATACATTGCCTTGCAGGTTTCCTGGCTTTATGAGAGACTCATGGTCACATATATGGAGTGACATCAGTAGAGGTGGTCAAAAACACAGAGCGCACTGTTAGAGATTGACAATGAGAAAACTGAAATAACATCAGTTGAGATGCAGCCAGTGACAGTGTCCTGGGAGGTTTCAGAATGACAGTGTGAGGAAGCTGACGTAACATCAATAGAGATACAGCCAGAGCAGGGGAGAGGGATCACTGAGTTACAGCATGAGGGGGCTGAATTAACAGCAGTGGAGATAGTTACTGTCACACTGTGAGGAAAAGTTGATTTTTAGCGTGAATGAGCCAGATTAATGATACAGTCAGTAATACAGAGCGCTAAGAGATTACTGGGTGGCAGTGTGAAGGAGCCAGATTAATATCAGTAGAGGTACAGTCAGTAACACAGGATGCTGTGAGGATAAATTAACTGAATGACAGTGTAAGGGAGCTGGATCAAGATTAGGATGTAACAGTTAGTAACAGTGGGCTGTCTGGGATCAACTCTTTGTAGAGATTGAGCTGCATTCTCAGCAGAAATAAAGGTCCCAGTATTCCAAAGCTTTTCAACAGACCATCAGGTTGTGTTGGTGGGAGTTCATCAACCAGTGGGAACAAGGTTGGCAGCTTGGGGCAGCACAGTGGCTCAGTGGTTGGCACTGCTGCCTCACACGTAGAATAGAACCTGGGTTCAATTCCACCCTCAGGTGATTGTGTGGAGTTTGCACATTCTCCCCGTGTCTGCATGGGTTTCCTCCCACAGTCCAAAGATGTGCAGGTTAGGTGGATGGGCTGTGCTAAATTGCCTGTAGTGTTCAGGGATGTGTAGATTGGGTGGGTCATGGGGTTTGGGCCTGAGTGGGATGCTGTAAGAGTCAGTGTGGACTTGTTGGGCTGTAGGGCCTGTTTCCACACTGTAGGGATTCAATGAGTCTATGATTAGCTTGGTACATTCAGTCCTGGTTTTGTTGCTGACCTTCCTAAGTGTTTGTACCATAACCTTGCACCATGGTTTTATGGGAGTGAAAAAGTGAAGATAGGCAAAGAGGCTCTCATTAGGGAGATCCCACATTTTCTGGCCTTAAAAACGAGCCACTGTGTGATTAACAGAAGCCTTCCTGGTCATTAGTAAGCATACCATACTGACAGTGTGAAAAAGAGAATGTTATGTTCTTTTATTTGACATGAATGTAACAAATACACAAGAATTGATAGGACTGTAAAGTGAATTATTTATTTGAAGATGTGTTTTTCCATGCCGGGGTAAAAGTAATTTATCTTCTGGGGACTCCTCTTGAGATTTTCTTCAGAGATACTTTTGCATTCTAACAAATTAGGACAGCACAGTGGCTCAGTGGTTAGCACTGCTGCCTCACAGCACCAGGGACCAAGGTTCAATTCCAGCCTCAGGTGACTGTCTGTGTGGAGTTTGCACATTCTCCCTGTGTCTGTGTGGGTTTCCTTGCAGAATCCAAAGATGTACAGGTTAGTTGGATTGGTCATGCTAACTTGCCTGTAGTGTGAGGTTAGGTGGGTTAGCTAGTCAAAATACAGGGTTACAGGAGAAGGGTGAGGTTATATCTGGTTGGGGTGCTCTTTGGAGAGTCAGTGTTGACCTATATGTCCTGTTTCCACACTGTGGGAAATTTCTAAGAAATTCATGAGGTGATGTTGTTACCTGGTAACAATGCCATCTCTATGTGTTTTCATATGGGAGGTTGGACTCTCACACTGACAGAATCTGAATAATTCATTAATATTTTCAATTCTCCTGTAAACTTGAAGCTACAATTTACAAGAAAAGCATTAATTTCCTAGACATCATGGTATTTAAACTGGTGCAAGGTAACAGGCAACAAGCCTCAAATGGAAGGCAGAGAAAATAGTTGTGATGAATCTGTCTAGTTATATCCATCTTTTCAAAATAAACGGTGTAAACCAGCCATTTATATCCAGGAGCATTCATGGAACAGGCAATTGCAAAAGTTATTCAGTGAAAACATTCAATTCTGCACAGCAATAAAGGTGGAGAGTTTGTTTTAAAGCTTGCAATCGTTCAGATCAGGACAATTCTGGGGTCACTGCAGAGCAATTCAGAAGGAAGGGATTGAAGGTTCGCCAGATTGCAGAGCTCAGAGTTCTGAGGAAGGGTCACCGGACCTGAAACGTTAAATCTGATTTTTTTTTTCTTCACAGGTGCTGCCAGACCTGCTGAGCTTTTCCTGCAATTTCTGTTTTTGTTGTTGGAGAATAAGTACTGGAGTATAGTCCAGGGGAGTTAAACCCCTGGAAAGTAGGGGAGGTGGAGTTAATCAACCAGACCTGAACAGAACACAAACAATTCTTGAGGAAGTTCATGACAGAAATGGTTTTTGAAGGAGCTTCAAGGTTTGATCAACAAGAGTGAAATATTACAGTGCCTTATGAAGTTTCAAAAAAACGATTTGATGTCCCACTGTGTCATTAACATCTGGGGGGAGTTGCTGTGAAATCCATTAGATCTCCCTTGGTCGTACTGGCTATTTGATGCGCACTGGGCGGGGTTTAGTCACAGTCTGCTACCCAGACATACCATATGTTAAAAATGTTGGGAATAAGTCATGCATGTATTACAGATTAATGTTTTCACATTGTACAGTAAAGTTTGTTACTTTTCATTGAAAACAATGGAATCACTTGGCTTTATTTTCTTACTAAGACCCCTGCAACTCACCTTTTACTCGATTTAGAACAAAGGTATCGGTCCCTAAACAGGTCGTAACATAATTAGGTGACCTTCATTCAGGATGTAGGGAGAGAGGAATGCAAGAATCTGCTGTATTAGGACATTGGTACTCTGATTGAAATTGTGATCAGTAGGCGGTTACAACTTTTTTTTAAAGAAAACCTTTGGATTATAACCTTGCATTTCCAATGGCTAATCCACCCAGCCTGCACATCCCCAGACACTATGATAATTTATCATGGCCAATCCACCTATCCTGCACGTCTTTGGACTATGGGAGGAAACTGGAGCACATGGAAGGAACCCATGCAGACATAGGGAGAATGTGCAAACTCCTTACAGATGGCCACCCAAGGCTGGGATTGAACCCGAGTCCCTGGTGCTGTGAGGCAGCAGTGCTAACCACTGAGCCACCGTGCTGCCCCCAAAGCCAAAAACCAAAACTTCCTAAAACCAAATCCAAAACGGTCCCATTCTCTTGATGTGCTGATTACATATTGGCTTAAAAAAATTCTAAAATCGATTGAGAGTTTTGCATCCTTTGAACCTTTTACATTAAAGTTATTTCAGTTAATATTAAGTGTCTGAAAATCCTTACTGTTACTAACTTTTGTTTATGCGTCTCTCAGCAATTTGCTCTCACATTTACTTTAAGAAATAGGAACAGGAGTAAGCCTTTCAGCCCCTCTTCCATTCAGTAGGATCATGGCTGATTTGACATGAGGGATGTTAACGTTCCTGCACTTTCCCCATAACCCTTGGTGCTCCTACTGATCAAGAATGTCAGCCTTAAATATGCAAAAGGACTCTACCCCCACAGAATTGTGTCAAGGAGTTCCAAAGGCTCTCACCCTCAAGAAATTCCTCCTCATCCTCACTGACTTTGGCCTCTTTATACACATTTTCTTTCAACTTAATACTTGTCTTAATTTCTTTGGTTAGCAATGGGTTGGTTTATCCATCATTTAGAATCATTCCTCCTTATTGGGATATATTTTCACTGAGTACCGTAAGTTACCTCCTTATATGCCTGCCACTGCTTACTGTCTTTCTTGCTCATCTATCTGCCCAGTTCACTTTAGTTAATTTTATCTTCATTTCATTGCAATTCCCTTTAAGTAAAGCAGTTGTTTCTGACCCAAGTCCTCACTTCTCAAACCAAATATTAAATTCTATCATGTTATGATCACTATGATCCTAAGGGATCTTTTACTTGGAAGTCATTTATTATACCTGCCTCATTAACCATGGCCAGATCCAAGATAGTTTCCTAGAGCAATATGCCGGGGACCAGGCTACCTCTAATGCACTCTATGAATTTGTTGTCCCAGCTACCCTTTCCAATTCAATTTACCCAATCAAAATTGAAGTCGCCAATAATTATTTGCTATATTCTTTTTACGTGCCTTTGTTGATTGACAGCCATTCTCACAGAGTGGCTACTATTTGGGGCTGTGTAAACTACTCCTAATGCCTTCTTTCCCTGCTTTTTCTTTTTAAAGCCTCCAGCCAAATGGACTCCACATCAACTGAGCCTGGACAATCTCTTACTGCCGTCTTCAGTCCATCTCTCATTAAGAGTGCTACCCACCACCTTTTCTATCTTTTATCTCTGATACCTTTTCTATCCCGCCTGTCTCAAGTATCCCTGAACATTAAGTTCCCAGTTTTGATCTCCTTGCGACCATTTTTCTGTCATGACTATGAGATCATAGCACAAGTTAAGATAAATGACCATTCGCTCATCTACCTTACTCCAAATGCTTCATGCAGTCAGACACAAAGCCTTTATCTTTGCTCTGTTATGGAATTTCCGTACATTTTTATGGTACAATATGACACTTGCACAGCATGTCCTTTTATTTCCTGGTGACAATCAACTCTGTCACTGACCTGCAGTCCTACCTTCTCCTTTACCTTTGCTTTTCTAATTTTCCATGCAACTGAACACCCACCCCTTCCTACGTGAACTACAACAACTGCATCTTACCCCTCCCATTCTAAGGTCCTCAGCAGCCCAGATGAGATACTGCCTAGCCAGCGATGCCTTCACCCCCTGACTGAATAAGGAAAAGAATCAGAGTTCCTCAAGCAACCAACATTCACTACAGAAGTAATAACTATGATTCACAATTGGATCCACCAGCTCCTGTATCATACGTCCTACAACATATCACCTGGTCTTACATCTCATTTTTTACTTGGTTCTTATTTGTTATTTTCCAAAATTTCTCATGATATTTTAGTCTTCCATATGCAAATATGTCTCCTATTCACCTTCAGTAGGAAAATAAACTATAACAGATAGTCATATAAGCAGCTGTTACCAACCAATGAACTTACGGTTTTCCCATGACATCATTCTGCTTTGTGCTGGACCCACAATCGTGGATTTCAATTTATCTCATAAAAGGGCCTGACTAACATGAAATCACCTCCTCCCCTCCATGCAAAATTCCCACACTGCTCAAAAATCCCCAGAATATATGTTCGCTCACTCACATTGTACCTCGCTCCGGATGTGATCTTCCTGACCGTGCAAGATTGTGCACTTTCCACAGGCCCTCTCTTCAACACTTACATTCTGCATCAATAGCAGTTAACACCCATTGAGGCCCTGTTCAGGCTTCAGGTGATCGTCTGATAACTGTTCCTCAGTCAGCTGACTCAGCTACTTTATTAACCCTTTAACTAGACTCCTGAATTTTAAACATTTAAAATGGAGGAAGGAAAACAAAAGGATTTACCAATTCCATTCCTACTCAGCTTCAAAATTTCTTAAACATATTTTCACTCAGACTGTGCCTCACTCTAAGTGTGATCTCTCCTTCTCGACCATGCGGAGCTTACTCTTCCGTCTCGCTCATACTATGTGGCTAACTTCAGTAACGTAATTGTCTCCCTTCTCCGGCTCAACGCTGCCTACATGGATTTATTTGACAGTCTTTCGAAGATATCATTGCTCCTCAAAGCTGTGGTTGTTTCTTAAACCAATATTGTTACACCCCTTTTATTATTCTCCTCTCCCTTCCGCCTGAAATCTCTGTCCGGATAGTTTGGTCAGTTTATAAATACAATATGGCCTTGGAGTAAGCCACATGTTTATACATAGAACAACTAGGGGTCTCTAACAGTGCAATGGTAGTGTCCCACCTCCCCTAAACATGGCTAATAATTTCTAGCAGTCCTATCAGTTCTGCTTAATATATTGAAAAATTAGATGGAATTAGGCTCAAGCTTCTAAATTGGAGACAACACAGCCAAAGTTTGTGCAATTTCTGTTTATCATTGAACATTTTTAGTCCAGGTGTCTTTTTGCAGAAACAAAAGCAGAAATTGTTGGAAAAGTCCAGCAGGTCTGGTAGAATCTGCGGAGAGAAATCAGAGTTAACATTTTGGGATGAGTGACCCTTCCTCAGAACTGGGTCAAGTTCACTCAACCCAAGACATTAACTCAGGTTCCTCCCCACTGATCTAACAGACCTGCTAAACTTTTCCAGTAATTCATGTTTCTGTTTCTGATTTCCAGCATCTGCAGTTCTTTCGGTTTTTATCATTGTACTGAACCCATGCTCACTCCCTCCAATGCTGATACATCTGCCTTAAAGTGGGGTGCCCAGAGCTAAACACAGTTTTCCAAATATCTCCCTAAACAGGGCTTTGTACTGTGCAAAGACCATATCTTCTTATTTCTTTTATTGTTAGACTATGGATTAAAAAAAACAAGATATTGCTTTAAGCCGAGGTGGCTGTGGTTTTAAAAATCATATTTAATGAAGCATATTGTGAGTCGTATACAATGTTACGTCCCCCTGGAACAGTGAGAGCAAACGCAAACATCACTGAGCCGATCAGTTTTGAATTAAGGGAGAATTGCTCAATGGTATGATCTGATTGGCTCCTGATGAGGTGACCATGGTTTGTGTGGAACCTGTGGAGCCTACAAACAGAAGGCATTAAAGAAGCCTCTCATTCTGTTCTCTGTGAAGGTACTAGAAAGTCTCCAGTAATAGTTAGCTGTCTTTCATTCACCTTTCTCTGCAAATGCCCTGTTGAAGGAGAAATAAAATACCTTCAAAGACAGTGAAAGGATGAATTCTCAACCAATGAATGAAAGAGAGCATTATTGTGTCAACAGCCTTCTGTTAACAGCAAAGAACTAAAAGGAACCAGAGGAAACGGAAAAAAAAAAAATTCTTCAACTCCTGTGGCCCAGGCTGGTGCTATTGAACTGCATTACTCTAACTATTTTCCTTTTCCACTTTTTATATCCATGTGTTGTCTGTCTGGTTGTAAAGGGAGGGATTTATGAAGGGATAGAGTTTTAAGTTGTAGAGTTGTAAGTTGACAGTTCTTATTTTCTAATTGCCATCAGTTAAAGGCAATTTGTTCATAATAAACAGTTATTTACTAACGAAGTACAAAAACCTCGTTTATTCTTTGAACCTGAGTTTGTCAGTCAAGCACATTGGGGCCTTTGGATATTTTGGCTAAAATTTTTGTATTTCTGACAACTCTGGGAATAGTTTGGCTTGAATTCTACTGTACTACCTCAGTCAGGGGTGACTACAGCTGTAGCAAAACTTTCATCTCCTTTTATTCTGATCCAATAGATATAAAGAACAATATTCCAATAGCCTCAGAGATAAAAGGTACTGCAGATGCTGGAGAATCCGAGATAACAAGGTGTGGGGCTGGATGAACACAGCAGGTCAAGCAGCATCATAGGGGCAGGAAAGCTTAACGTTTCGGGCCTAAACCCTTCATCAGAAAAATCAGAAAAATTTTTCTGATGAAGGTTTTAGGCCCGAAACGTCAAGTTTTCCTGCTCCTATGATGCTGCTTGACCTGCTGTGTTCATCCAGCCCCATGCTTGTTATCTCTATATTCCAATAGCCTTTTTGTTTTGTATCTTTCCATATCACTTTAATTATATTACACGTATGAATTCCTCAGTATCTTCGGACCTTCGCTGTTTGTAGCTTCTCAACGTTTTAAAAGTGCTGTGATCTATCCTTTTTAGGCTCAAGGTTGACTTGCCTGTATTGGAATTCATCTGACACAGTGTTGCCACAATGCCTCTTTGCAATGAGATAGTAAGAACTGCCGATGCTGGAGAATCTGAGATAACAAGGTGTAGAGCTGGATGAACACAGAAGGCCAAGCAGCTGAAGAAGGGTCTCAACCCAAAACGTTAGCTTTCCTACTCCTCTGATGCTGCTTGGCCCGCTGTGTTCATCCAGCTCTACACCTTATTACCTCTTTGCAATGTTCTGCTTCCATACGTACCATTTAACAATGTCTCCTACCAATGTTTCATCAGTAAACTTGAATATGTGCCTCTCTATCCCAACATGGACTTCACTAATTATCACTGATGCCAATGGGATTTTTTTTTCCCATTATATCCTGTTACTTTCAGTATGTGAGAATAATGGCTAGCTGAGTGAGTTACTGGCTGGAATCCAAATGAAGAGTTCAGATCGTTTGCACGTAGGTTATTTGTTATTTAGGTATGAATTACGGTTTGAGAGGTTCTGGTGAATTAGTCTCCCTAGCCTCTAGATACTTAGAATTTAATAAGCAAAGTTTATTCTTCAGTTTAAAACATCGGCTGATGAAGGTCTGACTTGCTGAGTTATTCTGTGCATCTCACACCAGCCTTTCTTTTCAGAATGATGTTTATTAACATTTTATCAACTCTACACAATAAAGCAGATTAAACCGGGATGTGAGCGTCGAGTCAATCAGATCACAGCACTGCTGGTGCTCTAACAACCATGCCATCAGGGCAGGCAGGGGAAGATTTAAAAAAAAATCAACTTGTCACTTTTTCAACCACTTCAAAGCTCTTGTCAATCAATTGACAGGCCTAACAATGGCTTCCCTTTCCTCAGTTTGGTTCATTTCCAGACCCTATGTCCCATCACCAATCCTAACCCTTCACCCACCAACAACCAACTCCCCACTTCCTCCTCCCAAGATGGTCATCTCCAATTTTTAACTGGGACCCCCCACTCAGTTTTTAAACCAAACCCATCTGAAAGCCAGAGTCCTAGGTCCTAAGCACAGACACTGAGCAAGAAAATGCAAAGCCCAACAAATTTATTTATGACTTACAATGAATTATTCCTAAGATCTTAACATTTCCCCCTTTGCCAGATCTGACAGTGACCATCTAGTCCACTTACTGTGAGGATGGTTGCAGAGTTGGGCCACACAGGCAGTAGAATGTGGACTGGAATCTATCGCCTAACATGATTCCCTTTCACTGGGGAGGAAGCCAGATACAGATTCATTGCTGGCATGCAGGCTTCTGATTCTTTACCCTTTTATATTATTCTCTTACATTCTTCTATAAGAGGTAAAGACAAAAATATCAAATTTGGTAAGGTGAGGCAAATTTTGATGCACGGAATCATTTTAAAAATATAGGAATGGATACATTTTGGGAAATGCAGGGACAGTGGAAGAATGTCCTACTTTTTAAACAGTTCCCACATTTGTCAGATATGCATTGAATGCCTGATTTCGCGAAAATGCAGCTCCTTATATTAAAGATACATCCAGGTTGCAAGCAAATTGCAAGCGAATTTTGAATCGCATTCTGACATTGTCAAGAGCTTTGAAAGACAATGCTGTTATAGTTCCGACAGTAGACATTCATTCAGGGAAAATATTGTCATTAAAAAATACATGAAAAGAAAGATTTCTCCAGAACATTCCCAGAGGTCCGTGACACACACAAAAAAATTCTGGTTAATGTCTTTATTGACCCCAAGTGCTCTTCGCTATCAGCCCTCCCCACCGCAGCAGTAAATTCATGGGCGATGCGATATTGCAGGGGACGGATTGGCAAGAGGAGTCTTAATGTGGGAGGGAAGGAGGAGAGGAGGGAATCGAGCAGGTCCATGGATCCATTCCACTGGCTGCCTCTACGTGCCGAGGAAGATCCCTGTGAAATCCGAGCCACTTTGGATGGTGACAGCAAAACCGGATCTGTTGTCAGCAAAGACAGAGATATACTGCATGGCCTGTGGAGAGAACAGAATTGTCAAGGCCTGTGAACCCAACTCAGTCAACTTCTGCTTCCTACCGAAGCTGCACGTGAAACACATCTTCCTTTTTATCACACTTCCAGTCAGGCTGACAGTGTTAACCTGCAGGAGGTATAGCTCGACACTAATGAAACCATCATATAGCAAGCATGCACAGAATGGGTTCAGCTCCCATTCTGAATACTGAACATTGTGTGCCATTTTTGGCTTTCTAACTGCAAAATACATTCGTGAGTTGGAAAAGAAATAGAGATGAAATTTAAAACAGAGAAGTCTGAAGAGATGCATTTTTGAATGACAATTAAGGATAGGCAATAAAAATCCAATGGCCCAATTCCAAAGGGAGTTAGGTCAGAAATCACACGGCACCAGGTTATAGTCCAACAGGTTTATTTGAAAACACAGGCTTTCGGAGTCTTACTCCTTCTTCAGGTGTTAGTGAGAGAGGTAGTATCAGACACAGAATCTATAAGTTAAAGATTAAAGGGGCCTCGCCACTAATGAAGATGTACTTAACAAATCTAAGATATTGTTATATCTTTAATCAGTTAGAAGTTTTTAATTGATTAATATGTAAATCCCTGAATTCCTTTGAAGTCACTGTCCTGAGAGAACTAAAGGTTTTATCAGTGCAAAAAAGAGGTGACATTTTAGGTCAGACAAAGCATGTTAGGTGTGAGGCCTTGTTTAGAATCTGTTTGTGTTTTGGTTTGGAGTCAGACTGGTTTAATCTCTAAAGTGGGAAGTTATAAATTGCGACGTTTGTCTATAAATTGTGTGCTTTTTGAACAAAATAAAATGCATCTGCAAATGCACATTCACCCCATAGATTCATGCGTGGGTATGCGGGGAGGGAGAGAGAGAGAGTGAGTGTGTGTGCTTGCACGCGCGTGCTTGAGAGACAGTGTGTGTATGAGAGAGGATCTGTGTGTGTGTGTGAGAGAGAGAGACTGTGTGTGTGTGTATGTTTTTGTGTAAGTGAGTGTCTGTGTATGTATGCGTATGTGTGAGTGCGTGTGTGAGAGAGTGTATAGTGTGGTAGGGTCACCTGCATTGCAACATGAACCCAAGATCCAGGTTTAGGCCATCCTCATGGTTACTGAACTTGACTATCAGCCTCTGCTCAGTGACTCTGCATCATTGTGTATCCCAAAGTCCACCTTGGAGGATGTTTACCCAAAGATCCGGACAGCTTGACACGATAAGAGACTAATGAAACTGGGACTGTTTCCCTCACAGCAGTGGAAGTTAAAAGGAGATTTAGTAGAAGAATTGGAAGTTGTGAATGATTTTGACAAGGTGAGCAAAAAGAAGGTGTTTCTACTGGAATGAGGGTCAGTATTGATAGGATACAGATTTAAAATAATTGTCAAAACAATAAGAGGGGATCTAAGGCAAAAAAAAATGCACTGCATGATAGGGCAGTGGAAGCAGTTTCAGTAGGAGACTTCAAAATGTAATTGGATTTACACTTGAAAAGGAAAACATTGCAGCACTCTGAGAAAAAAGGAAGGGGATTAATTTGTAAGATTGGATGGAGTAAGTATCCCTGTGAATAATGAATCAGAGATCAATGAAACCATTCTGCCACATGACAGATGATCTATAGTGGACACCTTAGGGACACAGGAACAGGAGTAGGCTATTCAGCCCCTTGAACCTGTTCTGCCATTCAATGAGATCATGGCTGATCTGTAGCCTAACTCCACGTATCTACCTTTGGCTGGATCTTAGACTTTCTTTGTCTAGTTTTGCTAGTTGCATCAAGTATTTTTAGAGGGATTTTGCCATGAGGCCCAGCAATATTTCTCATTTATCTTACCAAACTTGTCTTATTAACTACCTATCCTGCTGCTGTAGTGTCTCTCATGACTGATTCACTCCCCATCTTGCCAACATGCTGCTCTTAGAACAACTCACCACTCACCAGATGGCTGCCAAAAGATTGGCATCCCTTGTCCTGTGCCACTTTAAAAGGCCAATGTGTACCTGGACAAGTATTGGCAATCCGATGTTGGCCCTCACTGTCAATGTAATGATGTAGTGGCCACAAAGCCAGATTGCTCACAGCACATTTGGCACCCCCTTACACATACAACCCCATCTCTTTGCCTATCTACTGTTTAAGCATCAGGTCATACAATTTATCTGTCCTTTGCTACATCTGGTCAAAACACCCTGTCGAAGTTGCTCTTTTCTCCTGGACACCCCCGACAGCCTGTCATTGTTTATTAGGTAAACATCACATAGAGGACAATTCTGAACATTTCTCCCCATAATTCAAACCAAAGACTGGCACCTTTAGCAAATGCCTATTTAATATTCCATGATGGTCTGCTGTTTCTCATTCCCATCTATTGCAAGTGCGTATCAATCAAGTTCTGTCTGGCTGATGGCTCCCGAAGTGGCTTCCTCTTCAGAAGATGGCTCCCATTCCCGCAGTTCCTCGGCATCCATTATATAGTCTCATTGCCTGGTGTAACTGTGCAAAGCACAGCACACGAGGATGATGCAGCATAGTCTGTCTGGACTAAAGTCAACAGACCCCTAACCTCACCCCAAGTGGTGGAGCGGAATCTTCAGCAGCCCCATCGTCTGCTCCACCATGGCTCTGCTAAATGCATTGGGCAGCATTGTATCTGTGCTCTACATCAGTCAGCAGGCTTGTGCAATGGTGTCATGAGCGATAGCCACAGCCACGGCCCTTGTAAGCCTTGTAATGAGACACGCCAGGTGCACAAGATTGTTCCAGGATAGAGGAGTCATGGCAGCTGCCAGGGTAGCAGGCACACATCTTCAGGAAACGGTAATAGTGATCAGAACTTGCACAGATGGCATTGCTCACTGTTTGAATGTATTTGTGGATACTCGACTGAGAGATGTAACTCAGTTCTCCCATTGTTGTCTGCAAGGACCCAGCTGAAGTTCAAAGTAGCAGTCACTGGGAGAGGATGACCTCCCACTCCTGAAGCGCTGAGGGCCCACTGCAGCTCGGTCACAGTGTCCTGGTTCTTCGGAGCCTTTGTTGGCACTGTGCCGCACTCATGCCCAGGAAATGGAGCAAGGTGGGTAAAAACCTGTGGTCTTCCTCTGGATCCCATGTCCCCTGAGGGACACTGCTGTGTGACCTTTCCCTGAGCTGGCTGCTGCTTAGCCTTCACATTTGGCCTCTTGCTGCACCTTGGTTTGCCTTTTGCTGATAACTGACAGTGACCAAGACCCAGGACTTCGTGCAAACTGTGCCCATGACTGACAGTACCCCTGAAAGACAGTGACTCCCCCTGATTGGATTGAGGACGAGCTCCCATGCAGTTTGCACATGGCCGTTTGGTTGAGTAAACGGGCAGGACAGTGGCTCAGTGGTTAGCACTGCTGCTGATGCTCTCCAGAGGGTCGGTGTCGATTTGATGGGCTGAATGACCTGCTTCCACACTGTGGGGATTCTGTTCTATGATTTTATGATTCTAAACATACAGTGTGTATGTGAAGCTGGCAGCTGACACATGCTGCTGTGTTAGATTGGTATTTTACATAGAAACAGAAGATAGGAGCAGGAGGAGGCCATTCGGCCTTTCGAGCCTATTCCGCCATTCATCATGATCATGGCTGATCGTCCAACTCAATAGCCGAATCCTGCTTTCTCCCCATAAACTTTGATCCCATTCACTCCAAGTGCTAAACCTAGTCACCTCTTGAATGCGTTCAATGTTTTGGTATCAACTACCTCCCATGATAGTGAATTCCACAGGCTCACCACTCTTTGGGTGAAGAAATATCTCCCCATCTCTGTCCTAAATCTTCTACCCCGAATCTTCAGACTGTGACCCCTGGTTCTGGGCACACCCACCATTGGGAACATCCTCCCTGCGTCCACCCTGTCCAGTTCCATTAGAATTTTATAAGTCTCTCTGAGATCCCCCCTCATTTGTCTGAATTCTAGCGAAAACAATCCCAACCCAGTCAATCTCTCCTCATACATCAGACCCACCATTCCCGGAATCAGCCTGGTAAACCTTCGCTGCACTGCCTCAAGAGCAAGAGCATCCTTCCTCAGAAAATGGAGACCAAAACTGCACACAATATTCCAGGTGTAGTCTCACCAAGGCCCTGTATAACTTCAACAACACATCCCTGCTCCGGTGCTCAAAACCACTCGCAATGAAGGCCAACATGCCATTTGCCTTCTTTACCTGCTGCACCTGCAGGCTTACCTTCAGAGACTGGTGCACAAGGACACCCAGGTCCTGCTGCATACGCCCCTCTCCCAGTTTACAGCCTTTCAGGTAGTAATCTGCCTTCTTGTTGTTGCTTCCAAAGTGAATAACCTCACATTTATCCAAATTATACTGTATCTGCCATTGATTTGCCCACTCACCCAACCTGTCCAGATCATGCTGAAGGATCTCTGCATTCTCATCACAGTTCACCCTCCCACCCAACTTGGTATCACCTGCAAACTTTGAGATGTTGTTCCATTTTGTTGCTTCATTCATATCGTTAATATATATAGTGAATAGCTGGGGTCCCAGCACCGATCCCTATGGCACCCCACTAGTTTTGATGTGCCTTTCATGAAGAGAACACCTGAACTTGGATAGATCTCGGAGGGGAAGCATGGCTTGAAGCCTGTCTGTGCATCTGTACAAAAGAGCTCATCAACTTGGCAGTGCTGATAGCCTTTGGTGCTGGCTGAACCGGCAACACACTAACTGCCATGGCATTGCAAGCCAAGGCAAGGAAGCTGTGAGTAAGCAGATAGGCATTAAGTGGACAACCGCTACTAGAGGAAGCAAACAGCCCTGAGATGCAGCCTGGTCCAATCTGTGCTTGTGTCCTTGCTGCAGCCTTTCAGTTCTGGTTGTTTTTTGGGATCTGCAATGCTGGACTGTGCTTCTTAAGTGTCCGGCAACTAGATCAGAGAGGTGCCATGAAGATTGTGAAGGGTTGGCAAATGTCAGATGCCAGTATCCAAAGACGAGGGGCACCTGGGGTTGGTGCCCGTTGATGGCTCTCTAAGATGCTGAGCTGCATGGAGCCAGTGGTGAGCTGACATTACCAGGTACCTGAACTGATTGCCACGCCGAGAATTCTTGTCCAGCTCCTTTGTCATACTTGGTAAGATAGTGAGCTAACTGTTAATGGGGTGAGTTGCGACATCAAACAATAATCTCCTTTGATGAGCAGGTTGTTGCTGCCCAGTGAGAAACTCACCACACCGCTTGGCAAATGTACAAAAGGTGCAGCAAGTTGCTCATGAAACTGAGACAGGCATCGCGGGACTTGTTGTGTGATTCTGCCACAAATCCCAACATAACCCGTATTGCTCCAGCTCTTACAAGATTCCATCCCTTGTAAATGGAAATACATTTTTGTCTCAAATGCTGCATCTCAGATATGTCATGGTGTCAACTCTGCTGATGGTACAGTAAATGGTAACAATTTACTCACTGTCACAGTACGATTGACTGTGTTTCAGTATCCATTACTGTGCAAGTCCCAAAATATTCACATATTAAAGGAGGAACCAGTGAAGACAGATTCAATGGGTGACAAAAATTGCAGCTACACCTTTAGCCTAAATTGGTGAAATAGAACATAGAACATAGAACAGTACAGCACAGTACAGGCCCTTCGGCCCACGATGTCATCCACCAATATGTTGAAATCAAGCCTGTTTTACATCCAACTGGCTTTATTCTGTATAGAATCATACAGATGTACAGCATGGAAGCAGACCCTTTGGTCCATCTCATCCATGCCGACCAGATATCCTAAATTAATCTTATCCCATTTGCCAGCATTTGGCCCATATACCTCTAAACCCTTCCTGTTTTGTCCCCATCCAGATGCCTGTTAAATGTTATAATTGTCACTAACTCCTCTGGCAGGTCATTCCATAAATGCACCACCCTCTGTATATCCCTTTGAAATCTTTCCTTTCTCAGCTTAAACCTATGCCCTCCAGTTTTGGACCCCCCTACCTTAGAGAAAAATCCTCAGCTATTCACCCTTCCCATGGCCCTCATGATTTTATAAACCTCTATAAGGTTACCCCTCAGCCTCCGAACCCCCAGGGAAAATAGCCCCAGCCTATTCAGCCTCTCCCTATAGCTCAAAGCCTGGCAAAACCCTTATTAATTTTTTCCACACCCTTTCAAATTTAACAACATCTTTCCTATAGCAAAGAGACTAGAATTGAACACAGTATTCCAATGATTTCATTGAACAGTAAAAGCAGATTAGGTGTAAAATGGATACACAACCATTTCCTGTCTAATAATTGAGATGTAAAACTGTTATTTTAATAGTTTGTGGAATACAAAATTGACAGTAGTTCTCCTCGACTCCTGTTGTAACTTTTGCGGACAGACCTCCCTCAAAAACAGAGGGGGGTATTCAGTGAAACAGGTCTTCAGCCAGAGTTGGAATGACAAGGCACTCCTAAACTCAAATAAGGAACGTTTAAGATTGCAAGGGTTACATTCCCATCATGTCTTCATGTTTTGTACAATGCTGCTCAGTTACAAGGCAAGTTATCTTGAGCTATCTAAAGGCAGTCCTATCTAATAGTGATGGAATGCAGAGAGGCATCACAGTCTGATCAAATCACAAACCTAAATACTGTGCTGATTGAAATCTCACTTAAATACATTCTACTCTTTCTGTCACACATCATTACAGATTACTGGCAACAAGTAGCCTCAGTGAAGACTAAAGCTTAACCTGACTATATTTGGTTGCTGTCATTTAGAAAAAGGCTATACATTATATATCATTTCCAGAGCCTGGTTTCAGCTCTTCACATAAGCAAGCCTCCATTAAGTGATTATCCCAGGACAATAAACGTTATGGTATTCATTTGTGAGAATACGCAGCTTTAAACAATAGCGATTATGTGTAACCTACGGCTCAGTTAGTAGAACTGTCACCTCTGAATCAGAACACTGCAGCTTCAAGTCCCACTTCGAAGAGATGAGTGATAAATTCAGACGTGATGCTTCAATGCGGTGCTGAGGGAGGTCTGCACCTTTGGAGGTGCTATCTCTTAGGTTGAACATAACACTGAGACTTGTCTATTTTCTCAAATTTACTAAATTGACAATTTATTATAGTTTATTTTTGGATTGAAGGTCAATAGTGGGAATATTTACAGGTTACAAACTGAAAGACCAGCCCGAAATTTTTAAGAGTCCATGTGTTCTACCTGCAATATGTGGAGACTGGTGGGTCCCATTGTGGTTCATAGTGACCATGTCTGTGGCAAGTGTTGGCTGCTTGATGAGCTGGAATCTGAACTTCGCAGACTGTGACACATCAGGGAGGTGGGAGGGGTGCAGAGGGCAGGATGTGGAGTTATCTACATGCTGTGTTTTAGGAGGCAGTCACAACCCTTAAATTAATGACTTTGAATTCAGTCAGTGATCGGGGCAGGAGGAGGGTGTGATGATAAATGAGGCAGGAAGAGGGATCCATGGGAAGCTGAAAGGTCTGAAGGCGAATGAATCACACAGACCAGATGGATACGCTCCAGGATTCTGAAGGACATAGCTGAGGAGATTGTAGAGGTTTTGGTGGTGATCTTTCAGTAATCACTGGAGTCAGGGAGGATCGCACAGGACTGGAATATGGTGCATGTAACACTCCTGTTTAAGAAGGGACGGACGCAGAAGACTGGCAACTATAGGCCGGTTAATCTGTCCTCAGTCGTTGGTAAGATTTTAGAGTCCATTATTAAGGATGAGATTGTGGAGCACTTGGAAGTGTGTGGTAAAACAGAGCTGAATCAGCGCAACTTCATCAAGGAAAGGTCATGCCTGAAACATATGTTAGAATTCTTTGAGGAGGTAACAAGCAAGTTAGACAAAGGAAAGATAGTGGACATGATCTGTTTGGATTTCCAGATGGGCTTAAGAGCCCATGGTGTTAGGGAGAAGGATATGCTGACATGGATAAAGGATTGGCTGACTGACTGAAGGCAGAAAGTGGGTATGAAGGGATCTTTCTCAGGATGGCAGCTGGTGACTAGTGGAGATCTACAGGGTCAATGTTGGGACCAGAAATACTCATGTTATACATTAACAATCTAAATGAAGGAACCAAGGGCATTGTTACTAAGTTTTCAGATGGCACAAAGATAGGTGGAGGGACAGATAGCATTGAGGGAGAGGGGGGTTGCAGAAAGACTTAAACAGGCTAGGAGAGTGGGCAAAGAAGTAGTAGATGCATTACAGTGTGGGAAAGTGTGAGGTTATGCACTTTGTTGGGAAGAATAGAAGTGTAGCCTATTTTCTAAAATGGGGAAACTGAAGCATGTAGGAACTGGGAATCCCAGTTCAGAATTTTCTTAAATTTAAAATATAAGTTCAGTTGGCAGTTAGGAAAGTAATTGCAATGTAAGCATTCATTTCTAGAATACAAAAGCAGAGATATACAGCTGAGGCTGTATAAGGCTGTGGTCAAACTGCATTTGGAATATCGTGAGCAGTTATGTAAGGATGTGTTGGCATTGGAGGGGGTCCACGGGAGGTTTATGAGAATGATCCTGGGGATGAAGGACTTGTCATATGACGAGTGGTTGTGGACTTTGGGTCTGTATTTATAGAGTTTAGAAGAATGAGGAGGATCTCATTGAAACTTACAGAATTCTGAGACGTCTAGATACAGTGGATGTTGACAAGATGTTTCCACTAGTAGGAGAGACTATGACCTAAGGCACAGCCTCTGAGTGAAGAGACAACCCTTTAGAATTGAGATAAGGAGGAATTCCTTCAGCCAGAGGGTGGCAAATCCAGGGAACCCATTGTCACAGAAGGCTCTGGAGGCCAAGTCATTGATTATATTTATGATAGATATATAGGTATGATTTAGATTGGTATAGGGAACAAGTGAAATGGAGAGAAGTCAGAGAATGAGGTTAAGATCAGCCCTGATCAAATGGTGGAGCAGATTCGATGGGGTGAATGGCCTAATTCTACTCCGACATCTTATGGTCCTACGGACTTCTCAGTTGAATGGAAAAGAAGCCAATTGGATTCTCTTAAAGCAGGGCAGTTATCTGAAGTGCCTTGGCCAGTATTCATCCCTGAACTAATAGCACCAAAAACAAAATGCTTTGTCATCATCACGTTGCTGGGATCTTGTTGTGTCCAATTTGGCTGCCAACTTTCCAATTACAGTAGTCACTTACACTTCAAAAGAATGTCTTTGGCTGTAAGGAATTTTGGGATGTTATGAGGAAGTCATGAGAAGCAACAAAGAAATACAGATCCAACTTTACTTCCGAATAATTTATTTTTTTTCCAATTTCTGGCTATTAATCATTGAGGTACATTTCCCCATTGAGCCTTTGATAAGATATTAATCAGGTGACATATTGTAAGCATCCAACTGGTGCATTGATCTTAGGCTATTTTATGGGTTGACATCTTGTTTGAAATCGATTGGTTGTCCACTTCTATTTGGCTTGGAGTTTGAAGTTCACTCGAGGAGAATGGATAACTATGTGAATGTAGCCCTAGCCATACTGAGTCAGAGCCTGTGCTGATGATTCCGAGCTGATGATTATTAAGTAGGTTTCTGTCTTGAGCCTGCTCATTGATTGAGATTCCACAGCCCTCTGGGGCAGAGAATTCCAAAGATTCACTATCTTACGAGTGAAGGAATTCCTGTTTATCTCAGTCCGAAATGCCTTGCTCCTTATCCTAGCATTATGTCTCCTGGTTCTCGAGTCACAAACCAGGAGAAACATCTTACCTACATCCAGCCTGTCACACCTTGTAAGAACTTTATAAGCTTCAATCAGATGACCCTTCATTCTGTGAAATGACGGAATATAGACCCTGTTTCTACAATCTCTCTTTGTAAACAATTCCCCTGTTCCAGGGATTAATGTGGTGAATATCTAATGTGCTTCCTGTGTGGCAAGTATATCTTTCCTTAGATAATGATACTAATACTGTACACAATACTCCAGCTGAGGCCTCACCAAGGTTCTATAAAATGGCAGTGAGATATCTTTACTCTTATACTCAACTCCCCTTGTAATGTTGGCCAACTTATGTTAGGTCTTCCTAACTGCTTACTTCACCTGGCTTTTAGTGACTAGTGAACAAGGACACCCATATCTCTCACCACTTAGGAAATATTCCACGTTTGAGTTCTTTTTTCCAATCAAAGTAAATAACTTCACATTTATTCACATCTTATCCCATTTATATAGCCTGCCCAAGTCCTCCTGCATCCTCTATGACTTTTTATACAACGGGATGCATACGCCACTTCCCCAAGGTGTCCTGCTGTCCCATAACTTAAAAAGCTACTTATTACAGTTTGCATAGTAGGATACCAGTACTCACCACTCAATTCTTCCTCTGTACCCCAAAAGGATTTACATTTTCATAAGGAGGATGATCCTGCATCCTCCTTACAACTTCTGTTTCCACTCGATTTGGTATCATCAGTAAATTTAGAAATATTACAACTGCTCCTCACATACAAATCATTTATGTAAATCTGTAGCCAAAGCACAAATCCTTGTGCTACCTCAGTGGTAACAGCCTGCTATCTTGAGAATGATTTATTTATTTCTACAGTCTGTCTCTTAACCAATTTTCAATTGATATTAGTTATATTCTCCATAATCCCACGTGCTCCAATTTTATTTACTAACGCCCCCTGTGAACCTTATCAAAAGCTCTATGAAAATGTAAATTCTTTTGGGGTACAGAGGAAGAATTGATTGCTGGTACTGGTATTCTACTATGCAAACTGTAATAAGTAGCTTTTTAGATGATGGGACAGCAGGACATCTTGGGGAAGTGGAGTATGTATCCTATTGTATGAAAAGTCATAGTGTAATACAGCACGAAAACAGACTCTTTTGTCCAACGCATCCATGCTGACCAAGTTTCCCAAACTAAACTAGTCGAATTTATCTGCATTTGACCCATATTCCTCTAAATCTTTCCTTTTCATGTACTTATCCAAATATCTTTTAAACATTGTAATTGTTCCAGCATCTGGCAGTTCACTCCACATAAGAACTACACTCTGTGTGAAAAAGTTGCCCCTCAGGTCCCTTTTAAAGCTTTCTCCTCTCACCTTAAAAATATGCCCCCTAATTTTGAACTCCCCCACCATAGGGAAAAGACCTTTGCTATTCACCGTATCTATCCCCTCATGATTTTATAAACCTCTATAAGGTCACCACTTAACATCCTATGCTCCAGTGAGAAAATGGCCCAGCCTATCAAGACTTATAACTAAAATACTAAAATCCTCTAGTCCTGGCAACATCCTGGTAAATCTTTTCCGAACCTTGTCCAATTTAATAATATCCTTTCTATAACAGGGTGACCAGAACTAAAAGTAGCCTCACCAATGTCCTGTACAACCGCAACATGACATCTCATCTCCTATACTCAATGGTCTGAAGGCAAGTATGCTAAATGCCTTCTTAACCATCCTGTCTACTTACGATGCAAATCTCAAAGAACCAATACCTGAACCTCTAGGTCTCTGCATTCGACAACACTACTCAAGGCCCTATCATTAACTGTATAAATTCTGCCTTTGTTTTATGAAAATACAAAACCTCACATTTATCCAAATTAAACTGCATCTCCTCAGTCTATTGGCCGAATTGATCAAGATCCCCATACAGTCACGCATACACCATTTGTCCCAGACATACTCATCTGCAAAAAGTGGAAGAGCAATAGTTATAAGATTGCAGTGGGGAATTTGTGGCTGTCTATGTGACTCTAGGACAGTATAGTGCATCCCAAATGGGTGCAGGACATTTTTGTGGGGGAGATGATCAGTCAGAAATTGTGGTCCGTGTTGGTGTCCATGACAGGGGTAGGAACGAGGATAGGAAACTGAAAACAACTTTCAGGGAGCCGAGTAGGTGATTGAAAGGCAGGACCACCAAAGCAGGATTACTCACTGTCCTCAGTGCTTGTGAGAATAGAAATAGGAGAATTGGGCCATTGAACATATGGCTTGGACATCCGATTTCTCAGGCATTGTGACCATTGCTGGGGAAGGTATAGAACGGGAGCGGGATAGATTTCACTGCAAGGAAATTTGCTAGTGTTGTTGAGGGGTTGAGGGGGTGGTTTTAATTGGCAGGGTGACAGGAACCTAGGGGAATAATCAGAACAGGGAACTGGAGGCAGAAATTTAGTGAGTGACTCTAAAAGACAGAAGAAGCGCAGATTAAAAAGTGTACAGCACAGGAATTTGGCAGCGTTAAACAGTATACAAATGAAAGGAATAGAGCAAATAAAGCTGGTGAGGTGAGGGCACCGACAGACACATGACTACCTGAGATTGTTGCTATAATGGAAACTTGGCTTAAATAGGGACAAGAGTGGCAGTTCAACATCCCTGGATATAGAATTTCCAAACAGGATAGAGAAGGAGATTCAAAAAAATGTGGGGGCATAGCATTGTTGGTTAAAGAAGCAATCACAGCAGTGAGGGAGGATGACACTAAATAAAGCAGCACATGAAGCCAGATGGGTTGAGCTCAAAAACAAAGAATGGGGACATCACCATTGCTAGGAATGTTGCATAGATCCCAGGCAGTAACAGACTATTAATGGACCAAATATTTAGATTAATTTCTGAGTGCAAAGACAATAGAGCCTTAATAATTGGAGTCTTCAACTAACCAAGTATTAACTGGACTACAGTGTGAAAGGCTCAGTGGACACAAAATTATTGAACTGCTTTCAAGGGAATGTTTTTAGACACCATGTAACATGCCCAAGAGCAATTCTAACGTTAGTCTTAGGAAACAAAGCTGGGCAGGTGAATGTAGCAATGATGGGTGATTACTTTTGCAGATAATGATCACAATATGTTTAGATTTAGAATCAGTATGGAAAGGGACAAAGAACAAGAGTACAAGCCCTAAACTGGGGGAAAGTAAATTTTATAATACTGAGAGATGAGCTGGCAAAAGTGGACTTGTTACAGCTACTCGAAGGAAGGTCAGTGGCAAATCAGGGGAAGTGTTTAAATGTGAAGTTTTACAGGAACAATGTAGATATGTGCCCATAATTGTAATAGGATGGTACTGTCAAATCTATAACCCCCAGAAGCATACAAGGTAAGCTGGAGCAAGAAAATAGTTTGTGACAATTTTTAAAAAAATATATACTTTTGGAAGCTTAGAGGAGTATGGAAAGTACAAGGGTGACATGAGAAAGGAAATTAGGAAAGCAAAGAGAGGACACAAAAAGTATTGGCTTGTAATGTTAAGGGAAATCAGTACATTAAGAGCAAGAGGATGAATAAGGAAAGGAGAGAGCCTATCAGAGCAGCATGTGGAACTTGTGCATGGATGCAGAAGATGTGGGTGGGATTTTTGATAAATACTTTAATCTCTGAATTCACAAAGGGGACAGATGATGCAGACTTTCTGTGGTTTCCATGGTTCTACACCATAGCACTGGTTCTCCCTTGTTTATGCTGAGTGACATCCTGAAAAAAACTTCAATGTGTTTATCAAACTTGATTTCTTTCATTAATCCATGATGACTCTGCCCAAGTTTCCCATTCTTTCTAAATTTTCAATTATCACATCCGTGAGAATAGATTCTAACATTTTCCCCACTCCTAATGTCAAGCTAACAGGTCTGTAATTCTTCACTTTCTCGCTTCCTCCATTTATAACTAGTGGGGTAACATTCAGTACCTTCCAGTCAGCAGGAACTATTCAAGAATCTATAGAATTATGAAAGATAACCAGCAGAACATCCTCTACCTCTATTACTCCAGGATATTTACCAGCATTTAATTCAGCTCATTCCTAAAGTACAGTCTCTTTTTACTAATAATCTATTTTTTTTAATTCTTCAGTTACATTGGCCTTCTAGTTTTTTAGGGGGATGTTCTGTATTTTGTATCTTTCTTCTTGAAGACAGACACAAAATAATTGTTTAGTTTCTCTGTCATTTCCCTGTTTGCCACCATAAATTGTTCAATTCCCATCTGTAATGGGGCCACATTTTATCCTTGATAACAAGCATGGGGCTGGACAGCAGGTCAAGCAGCATCATAGGAGCAGGAAAACTTGACGTTTCGGGCCTAGACCCTTCATCAGAAATGGGGGAGGGGAAGAGGGTTCTGAAATAAATAGGGAGAGAGGGGGAGGCAGATAGAGGATGGATAGAGGAGAGGATAGGTGGAGAGGAGGCAGACAAGTCGAAGAGGCGGGGATGGAGCCAGTAAAGGTGAGTGTAGGTAGGGGGGTAGGGAGGAGATGGGTCAGTCCAGGGAGGACGGACAGGTCAAGGGGGCGGGATGATGTTAGTAGATAGGAGATGGGGGTGTGGCTTGGGGTGAGAGGAAAAACCGGTTAGGGAGGTGGAGATGAGCTGGGCTGGTTTTGGGATGCGGTTGGGGGAGGGGAGATTTTGAAGCTTGTGAAATCCACATTGATGCCATTGGGCTGCAGGGTTCCCAGGCTGAATATGATTTGCTGTTCCTGCAGCCTTCGGGTGGCATCACTGTGGCATTCCCCCCTACGTACACTCACCTTTACTGGCTCCATCCCCGCCTCTTCGACTTGTCTGCCTCCTCTCCACCTATCCTCTCCTCTATCCATCCTCTATCCGCCTCCCCCTCTCTCCCTATTTATTTCAGAACCCTCTTCCTCTCCCCCATTTCTGATGAAGGGTCTAGGCCCGAAACGTCAAGTTTTCCTGCTCCTATGATGCTGCTTGACCTGCTGTGTTCATCCAGCCCCATGCTTGTTATCTCGGATTCTCCAGCATCTGCAGTACCTTTTATCTCTGACACATTTTATCCTTGTTGATCTAATTCCTTTCACATGTCAGTTGAAGCTTTTATTGCCCTCTTTATGTTCTTCACTAGTTTGCATCCACATGTTTTTTCCTTTCCTTCTCAATTTTATTGTCCACTTTTTCTGTGTCCTACATTTCTGCCATTCTTTTGGTTTTCTGAGTAAGTCACACAAATGCAGTTCAATGGAGTACAGAAAAGTTTGCTTTCTCTCCATGGATGCTGCCTGACCCGCTGTGATTTCCAGCATTTTTTGTTTTCAGTACACATTCCAGCATCTGCAGTAATTTGCTCCTTCACTTGAGTACAGCTTGGACTAAGTTCTTACCTAACACAGAATTTGGTGAGAGAAAGAATTCGGTACAGTGAGGAAAGACCTGCTGTTCTGCTTTTTTACAGAACAAGGAATGAACTGACATCTAGGGTAGGAGACCTGAGAGCTGAAGTCCAGAATGAAGAGATAGGTAGATGATTTGTTATGAGTTGTAAGAGATTTTTTTTTCTCTAAACTGGGACAATATTTTAAATTAGGGCCAAGAAAGGATAAGTACTAAGAAATATAACAGCCGAACCATAATCAGGAGAGCATAGAAAAGAAGTAATAAAGGAAGACATTGATGGCAAGGGAATAAATAGAGCTTACAACTAACAGCTTGAAAAGACGGTTTGAAATAAAGTAGGTGAAAACACTGTTAAAAATAAGTTAAAATATCTACATAGCAACACACATTGTGGCTGCAATAAAACAGGAAAAATGGAAACAATCATACAGTGGGTGGAACTGGACGTAGTATCGATTATTGGGACATGCCTAATGAAAATTCAGGGCTAGCAATTAAACAGTGCAGAGTGTAACATATTTAGAAAAGTTAGAGAAGGCAAATATGAAGCTAAAGTCTCTATCGATTCAGGAAAACTCATGGCAATGGAAAATGGGGGTGCAGTAAGTCAAAAATGGTATCCGTATAGAAAGCCATAAAAGATAAAAGATAATAGATTGATCACACAAATAGGTGAAGACTATAAAGCACATAATGGGGAAGGGAGATTGTGGAAGAATTATGCAGACACACGAGAGAATCGAGTAAAAAGACAGAAAAATAATAATCAAGTGTGTCTTGTTTTAATTCATTCATGGGATGTGACCGTTGCCGGCTGGGCCAACATGGATTCTCCAGTTCTTATCAGCCTTGAGAAGTTGATGTTGAGCTACTTTCTTGAACTGCTGCAGTCCATGTTCTGTGGGTTTACCCATATTGCTGTTAGGGAGTGAGTTCCAAGATTTTGACCCAGTGACAGTGAAGCAACGGCTGTATTTTTCAAAGTCAGGATGGTAATGGTTTGGAGGGGTACGTCCAGGTAATGGCGTTCCCATGTATCTGTTGCCCTTGTCCTTCTAGGCAGTACAGGTCATTGGTTTCAGCCACCCTCATAGTAACTGGGCACGTAAAGGGAATAAGTTAATGAATTCCAATAATATGTACTGGACTCCTTTCTAACCCAATGTGTAAAAGAACCCAACAAATACATCTTCACTATTAGATCAAGTAATGGGGTAAGAACTATAGCAGATAAAAAAAAATGAAATGGCAGAGTAACATATAGGCAATAAGGACTATAACGTACAAAAACAAAGTTGCTGGAAAAGCTCAGCAGGTCTGGCAGCATCTGTGAAGGAGAAAACAGAGTTAACATTTCGGGTCCAGTGACCCTTCCTCAGAACTGGTTCCTTCTCAGATGCTGCCAGACCGGTTGAGCTTTTCCAGCAACTTTGTTTTTGTTCCTGATTTACAGCATCTGCAGTTCTTTAGGTTTTTACTTAAGACTATAATGTAGTTAAGGTAATGATCAAGAAAATCATTACTATAGCAAAATTCACAGAATAAAGTCTAAAACATTTTGAAAGGCTGAGAATGGAACTTTTGAAAAGTAAAATGAGCAACAATATTGGCAAACAATGATCTAGAACAACAATGGGAAACATTTAAAGCAATATTCATCAAAGTGCAGGAAAAATTTATTCCATTAAAAGGAAAGAACCGATAAATCACTTCTAACTCCTTGGATGACAAAACACATAATGGAACAATTGAGAGTCAGGACAGAGGCATACATTAAGTTTGAAAAATGAAACAGAAACAAGGAAGCACAGTTGCAGTGTGGTGAAGAAGTGAATAATAATCAAAGTGCAACACGAAGGAGTAGGAAATATATGCGGGAAGGTGCAGCAGAAATTAGACCCAGAGTAAGTATTGGTGAAAAGTCAAAGCTTAAATTTCTTTATTTGACTATAGATAAGTTGACAACATAAATAGAAATAAATTACCATGACTTGATAGCTACCATGGAGACATGGTTACAGGTGACCATAACAATCTATTCATTTGGAAATAATGGGGGCATGTAAAATCATAGAATTCCTACAGTGTGGAAGCAGGCCATTTGGCCCATTCAATCCTCACCAACTCTCCGAAGTGCATCCCACCCAGATCCACTCTCTACCCTGACCCTGTATTTTCTTATGGCTAATGCACCTAGCCTGCACATCCCAGAACTCTGTGAGCAATTTAGAATGGCCAATCCACCTAACCTGTACATCTTTGGCAACAAAAACAAAGTTGCTGGAAAAGCTCAGCAGGCCTGACTGCATCTGTGAAGGAGAAAACAGAGTTAACGTTTCGAGTCCAATGACCCTTCCTCAGAACATCTGCACATCTTTGGATTGTGGTAGGAGACTGGAGCACCCAGAGGGGAACAATACAGACATGGGGAGAATGTGCAAACTTCACATGGACAATTGCCCAAGGGTGGAATTGAATGAGGGTCTGAGGTGCTGTGAGGTAGCAATGCTAACCGCTGAGCCATCATGTCACTTTAAAAATGGTACTGCAATTATCATGAGTGATTTTAATCTGCATATTGGCTGCGCAAATCGGATGGACAAGCGCATCATGGAAGATAAATTTGTAGGGTGCACCAGAGATTGTTTCTTGGAGCAATACATTGCAGAACCGACCTGGGAATGGGTCATTTTATATTTAGTATTGTGTATGAACTAATAAAATATCTCATTGTTAAGGATCCTCTGCGGTATAGTGATCACAACAAGGTAGAATTAAAATTGAGTTTGAGGGGAGCCACTTCGATCTCAAATCATTGTTCTCAACTCAAGTAAAGGCAACTACTGAGGTATGTCTGTGTGGGTCAGAAAACAGACGAAGGGTAATGTCAGTTGATGAACAGTGGCAGACATTTAAGCAAATATTTCACACCGCTCAGAAAAATTTATCCTGGTCAAACAAAGGAGTTACTGAGAAGGATGAACCATCCTTGGTTAAGAAAGGTGATTAAGGATAGTACCAAATCAAGAGCTAATGTATAAAAAGCATCTAACAGCGGTAGGCCAGAAGATTGGGATTTCTTTTAGGAACTAGCTGTGGATGACTAACAAGCTTGCAAAGATGGAGAAAATTAAAAATGAAAGTAAATTGGTAAGAGCAACTAGGAAGAGCACATAAAAGGGAGTAGCTAAAGTGTGTTTGGGACCTCTGGAGGATGTGACTGGGGTGTTAGAAATGGGGCACAGGAAAGTGGCAGACAATCTAAATCAATATTTTGCATTAGTTTTCTCAATCAGCTTGCTCTTGAAAGAAGGACTGCTCCTATTCCTGTGAACCACTGTAGTGAACAAGCCTGAATTATAATGTACTGAAGCATCAGTTGACAGTAACTTCTGTTTTGTCATTTCAAAAGCTGCGGGCTGTTGCTGACTCCAAAATTATTTTCGCACAGCTCTCTTCTGGATTGTATAAGACTGGCTAAATGGGTGATAAACTTTTACACTTGATTCAGATGCCCAAGAGACTCAGTTTTGCCAGAGGGCCCTCTCAACATTCCAAAGATAACAGGGTAAGCATGGTGTTAGACAGAGGAAAGATCTTGTGATAGTCTCTATTGTGAGGAATTAGACAAACTAATGGAACTGAAGGCAGACAAGTTGCCAGGACCTGATAGCCTGCATCCAAGGGTTTAAAAGAAATTGGTTACAGAGATGGTGAAAGTAATGGTTGAAATATTTCATAACTCATTGAACTGTTGACGGGTTGCCGCTGATGGGAAACCAATAATATGATGACCCGGTTCAAGAAGGGAGGTAGTCAGAAAGCAGGAAATAATGGGCAAGTTAGCCTAATATCTGTAATTGGGAAAACGTTAGAGCCCATTATTAAGGAAGAAATAGCAGAACATTTAGAAAAGCTTAACTCAATCAAACAGAATCAAGATGAGAGGAAAATCATCTTTGACAAATATGATAGAGTTCTTTGAGGATGTAACAAGCAGAGTTGGTAAAGGGGGAACAGTAGATGTAGTGTATTTGGATTTCCAGAATGAATTCAGTACGATGCCACATAAAACATCATTGCACAAGACAGGAACTCACGGTATCGGGATTAATGTAAAAGCATGAATTAAGGATTGGTTCACACACAGAGTTTGCATTAGTCCTGTCTTTCAGGTCGGAAAGACATAATTAGTGGAGTACCACAGGGATCAATCCAAGTGCCTCAATTATTTACGATCTATAGTAATGATTTGGAGGAGGGGACAGAATGTAATGTATTTAAACTTGATGATGATACACAATAAATGGGAAAGCATGTTGTGATAAAGACATAAGGAAACCGCAGGGGAAATAGAGATTTCGAGTGAAGGGACAACGACTGAGCGTTTGGAGTTTAATGTAGGAAAGGGCGATGAAGAATCAAAATGTAAACTATTATTTAAATGGAGACTAACTCCAAAAACATGCTGTGCAGAGGGATCTGGGTGTTCTTCTGCATGAAACACAAGTTATTAACATGTTGGTGGAGTAAGTAATTAAGAAGGCAAGTAGAATTTGGAGTGAGTTGAAGTTTAAAAATAAAGGTGCACTGTTACAACTATACAGAGTGTTTGTGAGGCTGCACCTGGAGTACCATGCACAGTTTTAGTCCCCATATATAGGAAAAGATTTCTTGTCATGAAAGGCAGTTCAAAAGAGATTCACTGGACTGATTCTGGGATGAAAGGGTTAACTTAGCAAGAAGAGCTAAACAGGCTAGAACTTTATTCATTAGAGTTTACAAGAATGGGGGGTAATCTTATTGAAATGTACAAGGTCCTGAGTACACTTGACAGCTTTGATGTTGAGAAGGTATTTACACTTGTAGGAGAATCTTGATCTACAGCATAATGGGACATTCATTTAAGACTGAAATGCGAAGGAATTTCTTCCCCCAGAGGGAATTGAATGTATGAAATAACCCAAAAGGTTATGGAGACTAGATCACTGAAACTATTTAAAGAGAAGATACATAGATATTGAAATATTGGGGAATTGAGAGCTACATTGATTTGGCACAAAAAAGGAATTGAGCCTGGAGCAGACCTGCCATGATCCTGTCGAATGGCAGAGCAGGCTTGAGGGGCCAAAAGGCCTGCTCCTGCTCCTATTTCTGATGTTCTTAAAGTCCCTGGTCCAGGTGTATTGAATTCACAGATTTTGAAAGAACCCTACGCAAGACGTGGCAGAAGCATTACTACACATAGCTAATAATTACATTGAAAAGGTTGTAATACCAGAGGAGTGGCCAACAGCTAATGCCATTCCTACATTTAAGAAGTGGACAGCACCTTTGCAAGGAATTATGGGCCAATCAGCTTAACACAAGTCGCAGGAAAACTAGTGGAATCCCTATTAATGGATGGCTTCAAGACAAGAAGCTGAAAATGGGAGTTAAGGATAATTATTCAGAGTGGCAGAAAGTGAGAAGTTGTATTTCACAACGGTCAGTGTTGACACCAGCGCTATTCCTTACTTACATTAACAACTTGACTTTTGGAATCAAAAACACAATTTAAAGGTTTACAGCTGACACCGAATTGAAGGCGTAGTCAATACGGCAGAGGGCTGCAATAAAATAAAAAACTTGCAGGATGGGTTAATTATTGGCGAAAGAATTTTGACACAGATAAAAATAAGGTAATACATTTTGGTAGGAAGAATAGGGAGGATACAATTTACTCAGCAAGTACAAGTCAAGGTGCAGGGGGAATAGGCACAAATCTTGGAGAACAAATATATTCATGTCTAAAAGTTGTATCACAGCTGGCAACTCCATTAAACAAAGCAATCCAAGTCCTATTCTATGTTTAAAGAGATTGAATTGAGAAGTAATGGAGTAATTGTAGTGACGTAGAGCTGTATTCAAACCTAGATTGGGTGCCACCTAGAGTGCAGCATGCAGTTCTGAACGATTTACTCTAAAAAGAACACAGAGGCATTGGAGAGGTGTGCAGAGAAGATTTACAAGCATGAGACAAGAAATTCTTCGGTATATCTATCTTTTCTCTTGAAGGGAAAGATGGAGGGATGACCCAACATAGGTATTTATAATAATGACGTGTGGAAGTAGAGAGAATTTTCCCTCCTCTGGGGAAAAGCATAACTATTGGCCTTCAATGTAAGAAATGTAAGCTGCCAAGAAATCGAATTAGGAATTCAGACGAAACCTCCTTATTCCAAGCGTACTGAGAATGTGGAATTCGTGAACACAGGCACCATCTTGGAATCAATTGAAGTATTAGAGTCCACAAAATTCCCAGTGAGTGGCAAGAGGCCTATTTGCATGCATTAACATCTAATTATTACCATTCTTCATTCTATTTGTATGTGGTGAATATCCAAACAGTGCATTTTGGCAGATACCCTTACACCAAGAACCACGATTGTTCACTACATATGCATATATTGGATGTGTTACTTCAAGGACCAGTGTGCCAGACATTTTCTGAAGGACAAGGTCTAGAATCCTGGAAGGGTAACAGAAAACCACTTGCCACATAGATGTCAACCTAGTGCATGGTAAACTGAAGAAGGAGCAGAAGGCCAGTGATATGGTAATGACACCCCAGAACACAGGCTTTACCCTAAATTACTAAACGCCAAACCATTAGAATGACAAATACATTCCCAGGACACATTATTGAAGAACAAGGCATCACATGGATCCAAGAAAGGCAAAAGACATCTGTGAATTTCTGGCAAAACTGAATCTCTTGGGCATCTGAATCAAGTGTAAAAGTTTATCACCCATTTGGCTAGTTTTATACAACCCATAAGTGAGCTGTGCAAAAATAATATTGGAGTCATGAAGGTACTAACGAAGGTATTGAGGTAAGCCAGACACACTGACCAAGCACTGAACTTCCACAGCAACCATCCTAACACACACAAATGAGGTTGTGTGAGAACATTATTTAAATGGGCAACAACGCACTGTAGCAACACAGAGCTACACCAAGAAGAAGAAGAATGACTCTTCCAGGTATTCAAGGACAATGGATCCCTGAAAAACTGGGTCAGAAGATGCCTACTAAACGCACGACGCCAGGAAGATACTACATGCTCCAACACACTCATCACACTACCTTACACCAGGAACACATTGGAACTAACCACAAGACTCCTACAACCACTGGGCATCAGAATAGCGCACAATCCCTCATCAACCCTACGCCAACTGCTAACCTGAAACAAAGACCCACTACCCACTATGGACAGGACCAATGTCATATACAAGATTCCCTGCAGAGACTGTGACAAACACTATATCGGACAAACAGGAAGGAAATTAACCACAAGGGTACACGAACATCAACTGGCTACACGACCAGTACTCACTCATCTCTATCCACATGGATAAGGAGAACTACCAATTTGATTGGGACAACACCAAGATCCTGGGACAGGTGAAGCAGAGACAAGGATGGGACTTCCTAGAAGCCTGGTACTCCACGAAGAAAGCCATCAACAAATACATAGAACTCGATCCCATACACACTCCATTTCGAAGGAAAACTGGAAGTGAGGTAATCCAGCTCAATGGACTCCAGAGTTTAAATACCAGGTGGGAAAACACAATGGCGCTTCATCGGAGGCTGCATTGATGATGGGTAATGAAACGTCTGCAGAACAATGAAAACATCAGCTTGGCAAGCCAACCAACCATAACAACCACAACCCAAGCTGCAAATCTACTCCAAAACCTTAATATTGGAGTCAGCAACAGCCTGCAGCTTTGGAAATGACTGAACAGAAGTTACTGTCTACTGATGTTTCAGTACATTACAATTCAGGCTTGTTCACTGCAGTGGTTCACAGGATCAGGAGCAGTCCTTCTTTCAAGAGCAAGCTGATGGAATACAAAAGTCAATCCATTTTATTGAGAGATCGGTTGGAGACTGAACATAGAAACACACTATAGAGAAGGAAGTATCAGCAGTTACATGGGGATATGAATGCTTTGCAGGCTTTCTCATAGGAATTGAATTTTCAAACCAAGATAGACTACAAGCCTTTGGTGAAGTTATTGGGATTGAAAGAAATCTCAAAGATGCCTCAAAATATACAAAGATTCAAGTTTAGGGGATGATGATATGTGTATTGGAATAGTCTACGTTCCAGCATGACAGAAGTACCACAGCAGCGGTGAGTTGACAGATACTGTGGATCTTATTCTTGCAGTTGAAGTCTTATTCAGTCTTATTCTACAGCAATAACCAGAACTTTGCCAGCCACTGAGCACAAAGTCAGACAATTCTGAGCAGTTATATCTGACAAGGAGTGCACAAATGTCAGACATCTCTGTAGAGGTAGTTGAAATGTAATCCAACAGACCAAGTGCTGAAAAGGTATGAAGACTAGAAACAACACAACAATATTGAAAGGTTTTTTTTGGACCATGGTCAATGGGAAGACAAATTTTACAGAAACTCAACAAAGTACATCCACGTTGCACAAAGCGCAGAGCAAGAGCATGACAATCAGTGTGGTGGCCAAGCATTTGGAAGGACGTGCAGAATTCAATTTTTAGATGTCATACATGTGTCATGCTCAGCCTAGGCTGAGTAGAACTCACCATTTTAACCCACAACAGAGGATCTGCAATCAACACGAACACTATCCACTACTCAGAAGAGACCTTGAACTTAAGAAACATCACATGGAGATAATAATGTTTTCTTTGTCTGTTCAAAAAGAACAGCTATATACGCTTGGGAGGTGAGCTCCACCAAAGCCTTCAGAACCATTTCTTCAGCCAAACTGTGATTCCGACAAAGACATAAGCAAAAGTTATCAAACATGGAGTGTTTGTCTCCTGTCCGAGTTTAAAGTTCACATTAGAACCGACTTCCTAGCTATTCAGCAACAATAAACCTCGCAACTAGCTATAAGCACTTTACTTTTCAAGATCCTCACATCAAATTCAACTCATTGAATTTAAAAGAACATAGGCCTGCTTTGTGGGAGACTGAAGATTGTTAATCAGAGACTAAGATAACTGTAGTCTGAAAAAGTACATTATTTTTTAACCTGTAGTCAATCTTTGTGTGTATGTGTGAGTGAGTGAGACTGAGATTGTGTGCCATTGCATCTAATTAGGGGTACCTGTCTGACAATAATGAACCTTCTTTATTCCTAAACTCACAAAAGCTTGCTGCTAAAGAGTTTAACGGGAGTGCACACACGGAAAAGTTACCCATTTTCCACACAAAATGTGGAAACATACCGATAATGGGCAGGGAGAGAGCACATACATTTTGTCTGTGGCAGTGCTAAATGATAATTAAAAGCTTACTTCATGAATATCAAATACGGGCAGGGTCTGGAAATGTTTGGGCAACGCCGGATAATGAAACAGAGGTTCATTGGTACAGTAATCTCTGTGGGTGGCACTCCCATTCTTTATGCATCAAATTTTAACTGTACTCCTGTATCCATGTACTTGAGCACATGCGACATTAAAACCTAATGCAAATTCTAATAATATCTATACTTGCTGACGACACAAGAGAGAGATTGGGGGTTGTGAGGAGAATGCAGAAAGAATTATAGGGTCATCAAGCAGTCAAGAGAGCATCAAGTATCAAGTCAAATACCATTGAAAATGTTTGAGAGATTCAGGGACCTTGTATTTTGGATACAAATAGCCAGGGTGTAAGGCCAGGCTACCTAGCAACATGGGTGGTAACCACAGCAAACACAATTAGTTCTAACTGTGTTTTCTTTGCCTTTTAAAATTGCATCAGAAAGAGGATTAAGTTTTCAGCATGACATCCAACATAGCTGCCAGAAGCTGGCTGCACAGATAAGAAATAAAACAAAGAATCTTCACAGCTCCACTGATAATTCCAGCGCATAAAACCATGTGCTGACCATGTTACTATTTATACAGATGCATGCGCATATCTGTTTATTTGTGCGTTACAGATATGTATCTGCGTACATATGTATATCGATATATTACGTACAATATTCTAGCATCAAAGAAGCTCTTCAACCTAACTAGTCAATGGTTGAGTTTATTCTTCACATAATTCACTTCCCACCTTACTTCATTTCATTACGTTTTTCTATCCTTTTTTCCCTAATGCTTAGTCTTGAATGCATCTATTTGTAATGTTGAACTTTTAACTTACAGGTAGTTCTCCTATAACACAATAGTTGCGTTCTTGTGCGACCTTGTGCTACAGAAAATGGTCATACAAAATTGCGTTAGAGGGAAATTGCTATAGAAAATCACTATACTGTACAGTAGAAAGTTCACGTTATCTAAACAGCATCCGTGATTCATCAATCGCGTTACAGCCAATTTGCGTTAACAAAGCACGCCTTATAGCAGAAATACCTGCATTTCTTTATTTTTCTACATTTTACCTAAAATTTTGTACCTAGATACCATGTACCTAAGATGACACCGTGAATGGTGACATTTTAAACTTTTTACAGTACTCCTGCAGACCAGTACTTGAGTACACATGACAATAAAACCTGATTCTAATTCTAATAATATCTATTCTGAGGAAAGGTCACTAGACCCAAAACATTAACTCTGACTTCTCTCCATGGATGCAGCCAGACATGCTGACCTTTTCCAGCAATCTCTGTTTTTGTTTCTGATTTACAACATCCACAGCTCTTTCAGCTCTAATAATATCTATGCCTGCTGATGACAAAAAAGTGAGATTGGGCGTTGTGAGGAAAATGCAAAAAGAATTCAAGGTGATTTCAGCAAGTTGAGTGATTGAGCAAACACATGGCAAATGTGGCACAATGTGGCTAAGTGTGAATACACGTATATATATTTCCGTGTGAAAACTAGAAAGGCAGAGTGTTATCTAAATGGTGATATATTAGGAAGTGTGGATATACAAAAGGATTTGGGTGTCCTTGTATGCCAGCCAATGAAAGTAGGTAGGCAGATGCAGCAAGCAATTAGGAAGGCAAATAGTATTATGCCAGAGGATTTGAGTTCAGAAGTGGAGAGGTCTTATTGCAATTATACAGAGCCTGCATGAGACAATACCAAGAGTACCATGTGCGGTTTTGGTCTACCTATCAGGAAAGTATATACTTGCCATTGAGGTAGTGCAGCGGAGGTTCACTAGACTGATACCAGAGATGATAGGATTATCCAATGAGGAGACAATGTGTCGGGTGGGCCTGTATCCACTAGAGTTTAGAAGGACCAAGAGGCAATCTGATTGAAATGTGTAAAATTCTAAAACAGCTAGACAGACTAGATTCAGGAAGGATGTTTTTCCTGGTTGGGGAATCTAGAACCAGGGGACACAGCCTTAGGATAGGAGGTAGGACTGAAGATGAGAAAACATTTCTTCAAATAGTTGTGAACCTGTAGAATTCTCTATTACAGAAGGCTGTGAAGACCAAGAAAGAGAGAGATACATTTTTAGATTTTGAGGGCAACAAGGGGTGTGGGGAGTAAATGGGTATGTGGCACTGGGATAGAAAATCAGCCACGATCCTATTGAATGACAGAGCACGCTCAAAGGACCGAATAGTCTCTCCTGCTCATGTTTCTATGTTCCTATTCTCTTCAATTACCTCACAGATATCATACCCTAGTCACTTCCGAGTAAAGAATTTTCTCCTGAAGTGCTGTTTGGATTTATTGACTATACCTACATTTATCACTCTCAGTTTTGGTTTTCCACAAATGGAAATATATTTTCTATATCTATGCTATCAAACCCTTTCACAATTCTAATGACCTCTATTGGGTCATCTCCAAACTTCTATTTTCTAAACAAAAAAATCCCAGTCTGTTCAACTTTTCCAAATAAATTTAAGCTTTGTTATCATCTTGGTGATTTTTTTTTGCACCTCTGCATTGTGAATGTAAGATATTCCTTTTCATAACATGCAGCCCAAAACTGAGCACTGTACTTGAAGTGTAGTCGAGACAAGATTGATTTAACTTTAACGTAACTTCTCAACTTTTCATTTTCATTTCTTTAGAAATTAACCCAATGCCTTGTTCGTTTTTTTTTTCTGAGCTTGCTAACGTGTGTTGCCACTGTTTATGATTTGCGAATCCTGGACTTCCCATGCACATGCGACAGTCAAGAAGGCACAACAACGTCTCTTCTTCCTCAGGCAGCTCAGGACACTTGGCATGTCCATAAGGTCCTTCACCAACTTCTCCAGATGCACCATAGAAAGCATACTATCTGGGTGCACAACAGCCTGGTGTGGCAACTGCTTTGCCCAGGACTTTAAGAAACTACAGAACGTTGTGTGCACAGCCCAGACCATCATGGAAGTCGACCTTCCATCCATGGACTCTATTTACATGGCTCGCTGCCGCGGAAAGGTAGCCAACATCATCAAAGACCCATTGCACCCCAGTAATGATCTCCTACAACCTCTTCCGTCAGGCAGAAGCCTGAATGCACGCATAAGCAGGTTCAGGAACAGCTTCTTTCTGGCCGTTATCAGACTGTTGAATAAACTCTAGCCTGAAATAATATAACCTGCAATGTAACCTGTATGCCTCTAAGTCTTTTTGATCTGTACATCCTATGCTAGCTGTGATCTGCCTGTACTGCTCATAAACAAAGCTTTTCACTGCATTTTGGTACACATGACAATAAAATCAAAATCAAATCCATACCCTTGTTTCTTTTGCCCCTTGAACATCTTAGTCTGTAGGAAATATAAGTGGCCTCCTTATTCCTCACACCAATATATAACATCACCGCCCTATCTATATCCAGCTGTCAGTTATGGACCTATATTGCAGTTTTTAACGTCTTTGTACATCTTATCAAAGTCCTCTGATTTAAACATGCTCACTAATCGGACCTTGTGTCTACGTCACATTCCAAAGTCAAGGTTATTTATAAAAATGGTGAACAGCAATGGTCCCAGCACAAATTCCTATGGAACAACACTTCTCAGCTTCTGTCTGAGTAGCTGCCTTTAATACCACCCATCTCCTCCTGTGACCTTTGCTTTCTCTTTGTGTTTGTTATACCTGTACATGCATGGTGCTTGTGTGAATACATATGTTCTTGTGTACATGTGCAATGTGTATGTAGGAATGTATTTACATTTTTGTCTATCTCTGTATATGAATGTGTGTGGATTTGGATTTTTTCTGTGAATATATGCATAAGTAAGCATGCAGAGTACAGTCAAGTTTAAATGTATAGGAGCAGCATTGGAGTAAATCAGAAAGCAGTGAATAGGTTTTATAGAGTCTGTTTACTGGAAAATTAAGAGATATGAGCCGGTGCACATTTCTGTTGTTCAGGGAAGCAATAAGTTAGAGTGGGACAGTGCATTGGGGCTTGATTTCATCTGCAAGAAACCAGTTTGGAGGAAGAGCATCAGGTTTTTGGGATTTTAACAGAACAATAGAGGAGGAATGAGAAGAACTATTGGACCAACAATAAAAGAGGGAAAGACAAGACAGGTTGAGATTGAAAGAGAGGTGAAGGTTGGAAGTGAGTATGTAATCGTCTATTACTTGATTTGATATAGCAGTGAAGATCAAGGAGAGGATCAGATTGAAACAGGGAGGAGATTAGAGTTAGGATGTGAATGAAATAAGGAGATGATTGGAGTGAAGATGAGATTGAAATGAAGAAGAAATTGGAATGAAGATTAGATTGGAGTGAAGAGGTAGTCAGGATGAGTAAGAGCCTGGAGCAGGGTAATATCAGAGTGGGGAGAATTTTGGGGAGAGGACAAGTTCTGGGAAGATAGCTGAGGTAGGAGATCAGGGAAAGGTTCTTGAGAGAGGCAGAGGACAACAGGAGGAGTGAAATTAGGAGGGATGGAAATTAGGGTATTGAAAAAAGGGAGAAAACTGAGTTAATGTTTCGGGTCTGGTGACCCTTCCTCAGAACTGTTCTTAGGAAGGGTCACCGGACCCGAAACGTTAACTCTGTTTTCTCCTCCACAGATGCTGCCAGACCTGCTGAGCTTTTCCAGCAACTTTGTTTTTGTTCCTGATTTACGGCATCCACCACTCTTTTGGTTTTTATAGGAAAAAGTGAGTTTGGGTGGAAACTGGGGAGACAGAGATTGGGAAAGTGGAGATTTGGAGAAGTGGGATTAGGGACGGGGAGATTAGGGAGGTGGAGATGGGGAGGTGGAGACTGGGGAGGTCAAGATTGTGGGCAGGGAGATTGGGAGGGTATAGACTGGTGACTTGGAGATTAGGAGAGGAGGTGGTTAGAACACTCCTGCTTCTTCAGTCAAATAAGGTTATTTATTTTTCTTTGCAGCCACTTGCAGTTCCTTTAAGGATGTTTGTTTTGTCAGCTTTGTGCCTGAAAGCTGTCTGCAGTAGATACCATTCTGCAGTTAGGCACAACATAATTTTAGGAAGGGACCTGAGATGTGTGTTCTTACATCCATCTTGATTGTTTGCCATGGAATAACACCAGTATTCCCATTCCTGGGATAAAGTCATGCATACACATCACACACCACACTGGGCCTTCCACACATCAGTTATGCCATTTAAATTTCTAAGGCAAAAACAAGAGCTGAATTCCTCATTGTTTACCTTATATGTGCTGTTACAATACAGGAACTGAAAGTGAGATGCACAATCAACTTAAAGAACTTAACAGAACTCAGTTCTTCCCTTTCACCATCAGTGAATTGTAGACACAGGAGCTGATGTTAAGATACATATATAAGTTGCATATATCTGACAGGAATAATTGCCCTGTGTGTACTATGTGTGACACAAGCTGGGAGAATATTTCTCATTACATGAGGAATACAACACTCTTACCTGCAGATAGAGGGCACCACTGACAAACATGGTGAATAGATGACTGTTGCTATCTAGACCATAAACTGTTTCCAGGGAGCTGTGGGGAAGGAAGAAAGTGTTCTAGTTATTTATCATGATTTTCAAAGATTAGATTTAAACAGCTAGTTCAACCTATTCCTCATCCTCTTCAGACTTCCTCCAATTTGCCCTTCTGTGAGATAGGACGCTGAACAATTAGAATGGCTGGTGTAGTATATCCTCCACATCTCCATGTAGCTCAGTCCTGCCTGCCGCACCATAACTGGTAAAATTTCTTACAGTGACTGGCTGTTAGGAGATATTTAACAGCAATCGTTTTGTCTATTACTCAAATTACAGAAGAACAGCATTTTCCCATTGCAGATTTGCCAACACTAACCCTTTAAGTGGAATTACACTCTCTGATACTTTTCCCCACATCTTTTCCTATTCTTCATTTTTACATATTTACATCAAAACCCATTCTCCCTGCTCCATCTTTATAAATGCCAGAGTAAAATCTTTCAAACAACCTCTTTGCTTCTCTCTGGAACTATAAACTTCCTCACTTTCTGTTTGTAATGGGAGAACATTATGCCTTATGCAGTATATACAGTACTTGTAAAGGAGCTAGTACTGGAATACACACAACTCATGCAGCAAGAGCCAGTAATGAATCCTATCCATTTACCCTATCTACACTGGAAACATATTGGTTTACAATTGTGAGACATTATCTCTGTGTAGTAATACTATATGCATTTTAATGTTTGCATGAAAGTTATTAATTTGTTTGGTAGTGAAATAGCAAAGTATAGCCACAGCAAAATAATATTTGATGGTAGTAATATGCTATATAGTTGTAATATAACAACATAGTTATAATGTAGCACCATTGCATTATTAAAATATAAAATTATTGTACAGCTTTCATACACTACCTCTGCATGGTTGCAATACTGAATGCTGTATAGCAGCATTGTAGATCTGCAATGTAGTAATGCTGGAAGAGTTACAGTACAATAACATTGCCTGTGTTATAACAGAATTGTATGATTGTAATTCCCCACTGAACCTCTACCTTTTCTTCTCTTTTAACATCTGCAAGAACTATCTTTCCAATCAAACCATTTTAAAAAAAAAGGTCATGGTATTATTTCCTTATATGGCTTGGTATCAAATCTTATTTAACTCTTATGAGCTATGTTAGGTCCATTTACCAGATTAAATGGATTATAAAAATGCAAGCTATTGTTGCAGCATTCTGGCTCTGGTCCTGAACTCACAACTCAAATAGTGTGCTCAAGCCACAGAAAGGTGAGATGAGATATTTGCAAGCTGTATGGACCCAGACTGAATTGTCACCCATAACCTGGATTTCGGGAGTGTGCTGTATATACAAAGAAATATGTTTTACCTAGCATGAGACAAGAGTCTGTTTCACAACTCATTCTTTCCCTTTCGATTGTTGCTTGTCCAGACAGAACAACATCAATGGTGTGCATCAGGGATAAGAGCTGCAAAAGACTGCAGGGCCAATCCCCGCCAGTGAAAAAGGCTCTGTTTTTACACTCAGACAGGACTGAGCTTTGTTTGAATTTTTGTTGCAGACAGTGAACGGATGAGAGGAAGATACAGAGATTATAATCTGTCCACAGTAACTGCAGATCCTGTAAATAGATCTCATTCAAATCATTTAAGCACAAGCGGAGGGAATGTGGGCTGCTCTTCCTGCCAGCTTCAGGGAAGCTGCTGTAAGGACACAACACGACATTTCTCACTCTTTCTGTAAATATCATGTGCAGTCAGGTAAGCAAAATCAGGGCTTGGGGGGTTGAAATTCTTTCTGCTTCATCTCATCCACTTTGTGCATTAATCTCTCTCAAATCAGGTACAATACAGATTAAACAGGGCTAGGACAAATATACATTGACACTACCTTTTCCAGCATTGTCACATCAACAGCAGCATCAACTAGGTTCAGAATTGAGTTGCCAGATGAAGCTCTCCCAAGTAAAACCCACGACAGGTTGGATACAGAGTAAAGGTATAAAGGCAAAGCAAACACACTAAGCAAGGATATCTTTACAGTATCCCATTAAATATTCTCAGCTAGATACAAAATAAAATTGTCACTACAGTATCAAGCTACTTGAATGTGAGAATATTGCTAACGTAGATAAGCGTCTAATTTCGGGTAATATTTACATGAGCTTTCAGTAGGTTTAACATTCTAAAGAAGACTATTAGACTTGAAGTGTTATCTCTTTTTCACTTCTGTGAATATTCGGATATATATAACAGTTACACAGTGACAATATTTGATGGTTTTGATTATGAATAGTATGAAACTACAAGACCACAAAACACTGGAGCAGATGTAGGCCATTCAGCCCATTGAGTCTTCTCCACCAGATGTGATCAAGGCTGATCCGATAATCCTCGACTCCACTTTCCTGCCTTTTCCCATAACCCTTGATTCCCTTACTGATTAAAAATCTGTCTATCACAGCCTTAATGGCATAGCCTCTACAGCCATCTGGGGTTTAAATAAAAATTAAACAGATTCACTACCATCTGAGAGATGAAATTCCTCCACATTTCTCTTAAATGTGAAACTTCCAACTCGGAGGTTATGCCTTCTGGACCTAGACTCGCCCACAAGGGGAAATGAACCATCTGTATTTACCCCCTCAAGTCCCCTAAGAATCTTGTATGTCCATTAGTACAATTACCATTCACTACGTCACTGACATAAAGGATTTTGCATGTTTTTTAACTAGGTAAAATTTCCAAAGACCCCCTTCACTTTGACAGTTTAACCACTCTGACAAATCTTTTCTTGGCTTCTTCTTCACTCAAATGAGGCTTCACATTCAACACCTGCTTCTTAGTTTTGCCCCATCTCTCAGTGTTCCAATGTTGGCTGTGCTGCCCCTGTGAGGACAATTCCTATTACTGCAAGCATGGGGCTGGATGAACACAGCAGGTCAAGCAGCATCATAGGAGCAGGAAAACTTAAGTTTTCCTGCTCCTATGATGC
>JAHRHZ010000268.1:3970861-4073636 GCA_024137785.1 Ginglymostoma cirratum
AAATCTAAAAGTATAGCAAGCAATGGGGAAGAGCTAGAGTAATAAGGATGGGGCTTTTTAGAAGTTGGGCAACCAGAGCTGCAACACATCTGAGGAAGGGTCACTGGACCCGAAACGTTAACTCTGTTTTCTCCTCCACAGATGCTGCCAGACTTGCTGAGCTTTTCCAGCAACTTTGTTTTTGTTCCAGAGCTGCAACACTTCAGGTTTCGTTAGAATGGTAAGATGGGCAGAACTCCACCATTTGGTGAGAGGGCTGGGACAGGAAAGGGTGTGGATGGGGAATAGGGAAAAAGGCAGAATCCTCCTGGGCCCTGAAAATGACTCCTTTTTCATAATTTTGTCTATGCTGACCAAGTATAAACTAAAACTAATCAAGAAATAGTTGGTTCAGTACAAGAATATGATCATTCTACACCTTCTATACCTTGAGACTCCATTAATAATATGTTATGGGAGTTCTGTTTTGAGCATGTATTTGGCTTAATTCTGCCTATGAGTTGAACAAGGCAGGTTTGAAGTGTTTGGTTAGCTGTTGGCTGCAGTCAATGTTAATGTCAACTGCAAGTGCCCAACTGTTGATATATATTCTAATTGGACAGCCTGTCAGTGCAATACAAGAAAAGAGTGACACATTGTTGATCTTCTGCCACAAAATTCCACTTATATATTTAGTATTTACTAATTTACAGAATGTGTAACTGATAAAATAGGCAACACAGAATCACAGAAACACAGAATTGTTACTGTGTGGCCATTCAGCCCATTGTGCTTTCTCTGGCTCTTCATTACCTAGTGCCAATTTCCTGCTTATTCCCCATATCTCCGTACACTATCTCTATCACAATAACCATCCAATGCACTCATGAATGCCTCAGTTGAAGCTGCCTCCAGCACACTTGCAGGTAGAGCATTCCAGACCCTAACAACTCGCTGTTTGAAGAAATTATTTCTCACTTCACCCTTGCTTCATTGGCACATCACTTTAACTCTATACTTCCTTGTTCTTGTTCCTTTATCAAGTAGGACCAGCTTCTCCCCATCTACTCTATTCATCCCACTTGTGTTTTCGAAAATCTTTATCAAATTTCTACTCAGCCTTCTTCTGTCCAAGAAGAACAGTCTCAACTGATGCTCAAAACTGAAGTTTCTCATTCCTGGAACTATTTTTGTAAACCGATTCCTTACTCTCTCCAAAGCATTCACATCTTTCCTGGTTTGATTTCTGATGAAGGGTTTAAGCCCGAAACGTCAAGTTTTCCTGCTCCTATGATGCTGCTTGACCTGCTGTGTTCATCCAGCCCCATGCTTGTTATCTCACATCTTTCCTATTGTGTGGCATTCACAACAATACACAACACTCCAACTAAGAACTAACAAGTGTCTGATACAAGTCCATCATCACCTCCCCACTCTTCGTCTCCATACAGCTATTCATAAAGCTGAGGACATCATATGTTTTACTTACTGCTCTCTTCATTTGTCCTGCCACCTTCATCAATCTGTGCACATATACACCCAGATTCCTTTACACCTACACCCTATATAGAATTTTATCCCCTGTGGTGACTGTAACAAAGTCAGCTAATCGGACCACAAAGAGTATGAGTTCCCTGATTGGCCTATTACTATGATCCAATCAAGGAGATCTGGCTAACATAAAAGGATAATGTCAGGGATATTGAGACCCAAAATGTCTGACTCAGTGAGAGGCAGTGCTGTTGTCAAAGGCTATGCATTTGTAAAGAAAAGATGGCTAGTGATGGAATGCCGGCTTCTGAAGAATTATTTCATTCCCTATTTTATATTGCCTTTGAATAGTCGTCTTCTTACCAGAACACATCATCTCATACTTATCTACATTGAGATGAAGTCTCCCTGCACCAGATGATATCTCGGAGGTGGAAAAGATCTTTGATGGTAATGCAAAAATGGGAGATAGCAAATCAGTTACCTATTTTACAGCCATCCAATGCTCTTCTCCATTCATGTCAATAGAACAGAATATTGGGCTTAGTTATAGAGTAGCTTGTGCTATCAGTCAGTCATTTGGCATTGTCACCCACTTAGTTGGCTTTGTCAACCACTCATCACAACCATCCCTATCCCCTCTCAAATCCAACAATCTTGAAATCTGGACAGGAAAGTCAGTACCAAACACAGTCTAAGATTGTACAAGAAAAAGAAATGAATAAGGCAACAGGACCATTTTCTCTAGGGACCAATTACCCCTCTCTTCATATCCGACAATACTATTTCTGTCCCTTGGCCTGTTACCAATGTGATCAGGAATGTTTTGTTAGTACACTTCACAACTGTGTGGGTAGATTCGTGTCAAATCTGAAATCTAGACTGAGTTGGATTTGCTTATTATTCTGCTGTAGGATTCTGTTTTAATGGTCCCATGGCAACAGTGGTTTATCATCACTTACGCATTGTGCTGACAGAGAGATTCAATGCAGATGAGGATTCGGATGTTATCGTGTGGTCTGCTGTGCCTTCTTCTCTGGTGCTCTCTGTGTTCTGAAAAGAAAGAGGAAAAACATTGATATCAGTGAAAACAAAAAGATTTTCAACTCTGATGAAGAATTTCCAGGCCATAGCAGAGCAGTACGATCAGTACTGGAATGGGAGTGGCCCTCTCTAGCTCTTGCTTAGCTGCCAGTATCACCATGGCCTTACATGTTGTAAAATAGGTAACTGATTTGCTATCTCCCATTTTTGCATTACCATCAAAGATCTTTTCCACGTAAGAAGACGACTATTCAAAGGTTAATTTCCTGGGGGTACCAGCGGAATGCTCTGCCTTAAAGGTGCCTGGGTGAAAATCGGCACAACACTTTGTGCATTTCTGTATCTGCTGTCTGCTACCTGTCTCTTGGGCACTTGTGTTCTGATGTGGATTCATCCCAAAGATCACTTTCCACAGGGTTCTCCTGATCACCTAGTCTTTCTGTCGTTTCGGTGGAGAATCGCTCTGCTGCCCTGCCTCTGTACAAAAAGTAAACCACTCCATTGGTTATGTGCATCAAAATCAATCAGAGGCACTCATCTTGCCTTGACTGGCCTTCATGGTGCTGACTGGAATTAACAGGAGGGTTTATAATCTGTCAGCGCAGTGACATTAAGAATTTACCGATGGCATCGAGGAATAAGGGAATAGTTTTGGAAAGTGACATCGAGATAATGACCAACCATGATCTAAAAGAATAGGCTTGATGGGCTGAATGGCCAACTCCTGTTCATTGGTTTGTAGTAATGGCCTTAAGATATATCTTAATATGACAAATACCGTGACAAATGCCAGTCCTCTGGTGATAATCATTAGTTAGTGTTTGCACTAATTTTCCTTCTGGCTGTGTAGGCCTCAAGGTCCATTCATGACAGTGGCATCTGAAATCAGGAAGGGAATGTTGGCTTGGTCCATTATGTCCTGTGCAGGGGTTGGTCAGCTGGTTCGCTCAATTGGCAGAATTGGTTTGGGACGCAGACTGCTAGTAACAGCATGGGTTCAATTCCTACAGCCAGCTGAGATTTCCATGAAGGACTCAACATCTCTCTTTGCCTGAGATGTTGTGACCTCCCCAAGTTAAACCACCACCAGTTGTCTGTCTCTAATGACAGAATAAGGCAATGGTAACTTTACCTTTATATGCAGAGGACAGAAAGACTATTTGCAGGGAAGTGAATGCATGCGCCTAGTCTTGGACTTTAATCATCAACAGTAACTTTGCAATGATTAGAAAAATGTTGATAAAATACTATTTAATTTGAACTGCAATTAGTTTGTAATTTGGGAATGTTGAGTATAAACCATAGCTGCTGTTTGGAAAGCTAGCCATTGTCTTTGTTGTGGAGGGGAGGGAGGCAATAGACACTGACGCTGTCTGGAGTGTGGAAGCTGTTCCTCCTCAAAAAATCCTTTAAGATGGACAGACGTTTTCCAGATTATTGCCTTCAGCTATTAACTATACCCAAATTTCTTTCAGGGGCTGAACCTGAAAGTGTCCTTTTCACTTCTTGTAGGAAGCACTCTGCTCAGTAACTGTCAGGTTGACCTTCAAAACGCCTCTAATCTGATTCCTGGATACAGAGAGAAGCCGAAGGAGTCTCTACATCTTGGTTCCCATGACTGCCTGGAAAATCTGCACAGTAATGACAGATGTTACTCTACGTGGTGGGTTATCCTCTGCCATTTCTTCCACCTCCAGCATGACACCACCAGCAAGCACATCTTTCTCTGAGCTTTCCTCTCAGCGTTCCATACAGACTGGTCACACTTCTCCACTCCTCAGTCACCCCCAACACTTCCTCACTTTCAGATGGCTCCACTACAGGCAAGTGAAGGAGATGCATTGCCTGTTCCTTTACCTCCTCCCTCCTCACTGACCAAGACTCCATACACTTAGTCCAGGAGAAGCAGTGAATTACTTGTTCTTCTTACAAACTATGCTACTGTATTCACAAAACGAGTCTCCTCTGTATTGGGGAATCTGAACGTAGACAGTGTGGACTTTTGTGAAACATATCTGCTCAGTATTACAGTCTAACATGGTCTGAGGAATGTCTGAGACTTAATGGAATGGGGGAATAGGTGATGGACATTTTAATAAAGAATTAATTGGGTGTGAATTGATTGTTTAAATATGGGAGCTTGTAATCAGTGGAGGGTGAGTTTTAATGAGTGTGGCTAACTGAAATAAAACTCGAATGAAAATGTAGATCGAATTCAGTTTAAATACAGTTATCGTTTGGAGTATGGCGTTCAGTCTACAAGGATAACCCCAAGCTTTTAGTTACCTGACATTTCAATTCTCCACCTTTCTGCAACTTCGACATTTTTACCCCGGCCTGTTGCGGTGCTCTCTAGGCTCTTAACATAAGCTTGCAGAACAGCTTCTTATCTTTTTGTTCAGCGCTCTACAGATCCCTTGGCTCAACTCTTGAGTTCAACAATCTTAGATCAAAGTATCTGCTTCTATCTTGTTCTTTGTCTTATTTTTGCTGGTTTGGATTTGTCATGTTTCTTTATCACTTCATGTTACATTTGGACAGCTTTTATGCAGCCATTCACACCCTATCTGGATACAGCTTTTATTTCTTTACTGTATTCAGTCCCAGTCATTCTTGGCTATCGTACTATGAAAACTTTTGTCATTTAATCTCCCCAGCCATCCATCATAGAATTACAGAATCTTTATGTTGCAGCAAGAGGCCAATTCAGCCCATCAAGTATGCACTAACCCTCTGAAGTGTATCCCACCCAGAGGTACCACTCACTCTATCTCTATAACCCCACATTCCCCATGTCTAATTCCACCTAGCCTACACATCTGTAGACACTATGGGTCAAGTTAGCACAGCCAATCCACCCAACCTGCACATGTTTGGACTGTGGGAGGAAACCGGAGCACCAGGAGGAAACTCCACACAGACATAAGGTGAACATGCAAACTCCACACAGACAATCAGCCAAGGATGGAATCGAACCCAGGTCCCTGGTGCTGTGAGGCAGCAGTGCTAACCACTGAGCCACCGTGTATATATTGTATAAGCCCTTTGTTCTTCTTGCCCCTGCTTCCTTTTGCAGGTTTAAGACATGTTACATTCCAATCCTTCCCCAATTCTAATGCAAGGTCATTGACTTGAAAAAACTAACACGATCCCTCTCTCCACCAAACTGCCTCACTTGCAGTGAGTTTTCGTTATCACTTAAGGAATCTTTCTGTTCCTATTTAATTAGAGGTACTTTATCTAAAGAGAGTGGAGCCTTTGGATCAGTGGATAGCGATTCCAAATCTGTGTCGGAAAGTGCATGATTCAAACTACGCTAAACAATCCTAAATGTCCTTATTACCAGCCCAGTGGGTAGGTTACACCCAAAGGTGGTTGTGATGTTGATGGGGGGCAAGGATGTGCAAATGGTTAGAGTCCCATGTGGTAGAATTGACACCATTTGGATTCCTAGCTATATTTTCAGCTCTTATGCAGTGGTCTTTTTGTCAAGGTTCATCTCGAGCAACTCCATGACGCAGGACAGTCTGTTCCCCGGGACGCACACTAAGACAAACATCGACTGCGCCTGGAGGACCATCAACTCAGTGAAAGACACTCTTTGGTCTTCCAGAGCAATGAGTTGACCACAACCGAGTGTTGCAGACTGGCACAGTCCAAGGTCCTGGACTACATGCTTAGGGACGCACTAAAGCTTGGAGTAGCTGCCACCAAGGCACAGTGGGGAAAGACCATTGTCTGAACCATCCTACTGAAGGAAAATTGGGGTCTGTTCAATTATCAGACCCTCCTGTGCTTTAAATGCTTGTAAATATTGTCTGGTTGAAGTAAGAGATGCCTTTGGTTTGTTTGGATAAAGTCAAACCCCATTGTTTGTTTTCAGTGATTAGGAGGTAGCTAGTGCTGCAGATGGTGGAGTCAGAGTTAGTACTGGAGCTGGAGGAACACAGTGGGTCAGGCAGCATCACAGGAGCAGGAAGGCCAACGTTTCTGGTGTACACCCTTCAGCAGGACTGGGGAGTGGGAAGGGAGCTCAGAAATAAACAGAGGGAAAGGAGTGATGCTAGGGGAAGGTAGGTGGGTTGGTGAGAGGTGGATGCAGGTAGGGGGTAGTGGGGATTGGTCAGTGAGAAGGGTGGGGTAGATAGGTGGGAGAGAAGATGGACAGGTTGTGTCAGGTCAAGGAGGCAGGGATGAGAGAGAGGGTTGGGCACTGGATGACACTGGGGGTGGGGAGATTTTGAAACTGGTGAATTCCATGTTTAGGCCATCAGGCTGTAGGCCCCCAAGGTGGAATATGAGGTGCTGCTCCTCCAGTCTGCAGGTGGTATCATTGTGACACTGGAGGAGGCCCAGGATGGACATATCACCCAGGGAATGGGAGGGGGAGTTAAAATGGTTGGCAACCAGAAGATGTTATAGCGTACAGAGTGCAGATGCTCTGTAAATTGGTCACTGAATCTGTGTTTGGTCTCACTGATGTGGAGGAAATGTTTGTTTGTTTCCTTGATATGCTACTACACAGAACTGAACTGCATTTGTGACTATGTATATAGACAAAGATATTTTTTATAAATAAACTATATTGTTGAAATAAAAAAAATCTCTTCAGGTCTTTAGCAGTTGAGGTATTGTGTCTCACATTGTCACATTCCAGCCCTCTTACAAACTGTTGCCCTCTGGTCACCATTTTAGCTTATGGTGAGAATATAGATGTATTGTTACTGCCTCTGATCAGTATATTTTTTATGGATAGAAGTGGATGTATCCCACCCCTAGAAATGTATATTCCAATTAAATAATTCCAGTTTTTGGTTTAATTTCGATGTGAAGGGTTTTTTTTGTTTGTTTCTGATAGCCTGCACGAAACACAACATCACACACTCTCAGTTCTAGCTCAAACACTCACATGCACACACGCGCACGCTTACACACAATAAATGCAATATACTTTTACACATTATTTTCACTCAACGTCTGATTCGTGATCTCCTATATCCCACGCAGATGACCTGTGGTATTTGACTGAATTCAACAATTTGAAATTGAAGTGAGGGTCTGGTGCAGTGAAGGGTGACAACAGATTTTGAGCTTTCTGAGGAGCAAATCACTGCAGATGCTGAAATCTGTATTGAAAACAACAAATGCTGGAAATCACAGTGGGTCAGACAGGATCAATGGAGAGAGAACAAGATAACAGTCCAAGTGTAAATGATTCTTCAGCTGTCTCCCCATGAATGCTGTCTGGCTTTTTGTGAGCTTTCTTGTCGTTCATTAGTGAAGAGGTTGATTCTCAGGTAAACTTTACAGGTTTAGTATAATCCATAAAAGAAGACATGTTATCTGCAGGCAGCCTTCTTTTACAGTCCCTTAAAGTCCAATTTTAAAACTTAAAAATAACTTAAAGTTCAGAATACAACCAGTTGATACTTAGCATGAAATAGGGTTCCACACAGTCAGTTGGAGATAAATAGGAACATGGAAAATAAACAAAGGAGAGGACAACGCATAAAACATGCCCCAAACAAGGTGTGGCAAATTGTTATCTCAAACAACTCAATCATGCACCTTCCAAGAGATGGACCATTAAAAATAAGAAACCAAAAATACTGATAGGCCAAGACATTTTACTACGCATGTACCAAGCTCAGGAGAGTTTTAGCATCAGGCATCAAACTTACATGGAATTCCTGCCTAGAAAGCGATTCCTATTTTTCTATTCATCGTAGAATCCAAAGAACATCAGTCTTTTTTTGGCATTTTGCCATTACTTTTGAAGGGGAACTGCCTTTCCTTTGGCAATCCCAACCATGAATGCAATTTGTGTGTCATGAGTTGAAGATATAAGATGGTTTAAAAGAAGCACAAATTCTACTGTGGCAGCAAACCAGCTCCACGTTTGTTTCCACAGAAATGAGAAATTTCAAAGAGAAGGTAAAATCTTATCTATCGCAGTCTGGAGACAATTTGACTGCTCTTATCAGAGCTGTGTGAGCTTTGAATAAGACACATAAGTGAAACAATATTTCTTGAATGAACAGCCCCTACAGACAGGCACCCAGTTGTCTATTTACTCATGCACAATTAATTGCTTTCTTGATCTTCTTACCAATGTGGAGGTTGGCTGAGAACTGGTAGAATCCTGCCACTGGGGCCACGTATTGGCCACTAGTCAGATTGAGGCCAATTCCTCGCAGGAACACGCCATCTTGCTCAGGCTGAAAAGAAGCAGACATGTTAAATAACAAGGTGCAACCCCTTTTCAATGCTTCTCAATCCAACTGAGCAAACATTAAGCATTAAGATCTCAAGAGTACATTGTCCACAGATCCCTCTAACTCCATGCATTTTTTTACAAAGGTAGTGGACCGCTTCAAATCAATAGAGCATACCTTTGCTAATCCATGGAATGTATGCTAACATGCCAAGTATTTGTTATTATCAGGAACAGAGATTTTATTTTGATGTTTTATCATTACTTTGGAGGGCGAGTTGCCTTTCCTTTGGCAATCCCAACCATGAATGCAATTTGTGTGTCATGAGTTGAAGATATAAGATGGTTTAAAAGAATCACAAATTCTACTGTGGCAGCAAACCAGCTCCACGTTTGTTTCCACAGAAATGAGAAATTTCAAAAAGAAGAGACTGTAGATCTAATGTATTCTGGCTAGTGTTACGTCATATTCTTACAGCAATTAGAAAGGGACTCCTGATCCATCTTTCTGGACTGAACTAGGATTAGATCCTCGCAGGTGCAGGTCAAATGAGTTGGGAACAACATCACAAACCTGAAAGGAATCAGGTGGTGAGGTCAGCTACCATACTTCCATCGTAGCTTCATTCCTTTCACCCAGCAGGGCCACTGAAGGCCACCCCCCACAAGTCAGTGAGGAGCTAGGATCCCTTGTCCCTCCTAACCACCCCTGATATCATATGCTAGTAATTCCAAGGGTATAGCCAGGAAATCCTCAAACTGGGATGGAAAATGTAGAAGAATTCTATTGCATAGAATTATTTCACAATTTACTGAAACAGGCCATTTGCCCCAATGAGGCCACCCTGTTGTTTACGCTCCACATGAGCGTCCTTCTTCATCTAACTCCCTCAGCATTACTTGCTGTTCCTTTCTCCCTCATGAATACACGTACGCTATTTGCTGCAACTGTTCATTGTAGATAATGAGTTCCATATTCTAAGTTCTGTCTGAGTAAATAGGTTTCACTTTATTTGTCAAATGGATTTATTAGTGACATCCTATATTTATGGACCCTAGTTTTAGTCTCTGACTAGTGAAAATAGGTTGTTATGTTACTCTGTTGCAGCCCTTTATAACTTTAAAGATGCCTATTAGATCGCCTCTGAACCTTCTCTTTTCAAAAGAGAAATGCGCCAACCCATTTAGCATTTCCTTGATTGTTATATTCTTTTGGTTTTGATATCACAGTTGTAAATCTCTGTTGAACCTTCTTCAATATGTCTGTGTCTTTCTTTTGTAGAACCTTATATATTACAGTTCACAGTACCCCACAGAACTTGACTAGACCCCAGGCTACATCACTTATTGAATTCAATTCCTTTAGGAATGGGCTCCAGCATATTGCTGCCTTTTTATAGTCTTATTAACCAATGTTGCTACTTTAAATGATTTATGAATCTGTAATTTTAGATCTCTTTGCACCTTTACCCTATTTAAGTTCTTATTTCCACAGGGCATGTATCCTCCTTGCTTTTCATATCACGGTTAATCACTTTACGCTTCTTGTTGAACTTCATTCATGAAGTTCATGCTCATTCTGCAAGTTGCTTGTCACCTTCATGTATTTTTTTTCCACTGCCTTGCGCAGAATCGATAATAATCCCTGACTTGATATCATCCACAAATTTTGAAATTGTCCCTCTAATTGCTGAGTTCAAGTTGTTTACATAAATGGGGAATGACAGTAGAGTGGGCCTCTTTTCTCTCTACTTCGATGTCAAATACCCACAATGCAGCCCAGTTTCAGTGAGGCCTATGGAAACCTTAGCCATATTAATCTTTGGGGTTCTTCATCCACTGAATTGGATTGAGAGCTCCTTGTGTGCTGTTGCAAGCAGGACTACTGCAGCTAAGCAAAAATTTCCAGGATGCATAGAATGAGAATCTATTTCTTGTGAGTGCCAACCTTCAGTATTGAATAACGTCTAGCCCAGAATAATGGGTCTGGATGAGACTGGGTGAGTACGGTTGGTACATTTCCTTTCACAATAGCCTAGTGTTAAATTAAGAGCATATGGAACCATCCAGTTCTCCCTTGTAAGTTATTGTTTCTTACATTATTGCAATACATTATTTATATTTATGTACACATGCTCTTACTGCTCAATAATATTGATATATGAGTGTACAGTTATGCTGATTATGTAGTTTGAAAAGCCACTCACAATATGAAAATTCTTCAGCTCCCTCAAACTCTTTCTGTTCATCACAAGGTCATCCTTTAGCTTGCAGTGAAAGGCTGCCTCCAGTCTATGATATGGGCCCATCTCCCTGGGTAACAGTGAGGGAAAGGCCAGGCCACCTTGAATTCCTGGACATTCCTGGCACTTTTCTTGCAACGTGATCCTATTTCTTTCTTCAACCACCTCTGCAGAAGAATAAACAACTTCAGTTGAACATAGGAGGACAACGTATCTATTCGTTCATGACCAATCTGAATAACATTGGGAATTTTCTTGTAATAATTAGGTTGGGTCATTTTGTGTTCTTTAACCAGTGGGGCACCACATGGGTCAGTGCTTGGATTCTAGCTATTCACAACACAAAGCAATGATTTAGAAGTGGAAAATTAATGCATTATTTTAAAAATTGATTATGACACTAGACTAAGAGAAACTTAGAGCAGTGAGGAGTCAGTAAAGAAAATTCAGGGTGATTTCAACAAGTTATGTGAGTGGGCAAGTTCTTGGCAGTTTATTGTGAAGTTATCCACTTGAGCTGGAGAAACAGAACAGAAGAGTATTTTTAGAGATGTTGATAGATTGGGAAATGTTAGCATACAAAAGGACCTGGGTGTCCTAGTACACCAGTCATTAGAAGTAAATATGCAGGTGCAGCAAGCAGTCAGGAAGTCACTTGGCAAGTTGGCTTCATTGCAAAATGATTTCTGTGCAGGGGCAAGGAAGGCTTCCAGCAGCTACTCAGGACCTTGGTGAGACTACACGTGGAATATTATGTACAGTTTTGTTTTTCACAACTGAAGAAGGATGTTCTGGCTACTAAGGGAGAGCAATGGAGGTTCACTAGGCTGATACTGGGGATGGATTTAAGAGGCATTTAGACAGACACATACATAGGGATGGAACAGAAGGATACAGGCTATGTGCAGGCAGATGGGATTAGTTTAGAATGGCATCATGGTCAGCACCACCACGGTGGGCTAAATGGCCTGTTTTTGCGCTGTACAGTTCTATGTTCTCCTTTTCCCATTTTCCATATTTCTATGATATGCAGTGTGCCAAGCAGGAACAGTGGGTAGAAGTCCTGTATTATAACTGTACCACATATATGCATGATTTGGCCATGGGAAAACAGGATATAATATTAAAATAAACTGGCGATGCCAAACTGGAAAGTGTCAGGTATGGAGGACAAAGGCAAAAGAGTTGCAAAAAATAGAAAGGTTTATGGTGTCAACAGATACATTTTACATAGGTACATCTTAAACAGAGACAGATTTTTTAAATTGATTATTTCGTGAGATGTGGGCATCATTGACAAGGCAAGGATTTATTCCTCATCCCTCATCTCCTATGAACTGAACAGTCTGTTGGCCATTTCAGAATCAGCCACATTGCTCTGGATCTGAAGTTACATGTATACTAGACTGGATGAGAATGGCAAATTGCCTTCCTGAAAGGTAATGAGTTAACTGGATGGGTTTTTATTATTCAGATTTTATTAATTGAATTTTACTGCCGTATTGGAACTCATATCGTGAGAGATTAGCCTTGCCCTGAGGATTACCATTTTAGTAAAATCACTGCCACATCACCATCTCCCCTAAGTTCTGACAGCACTCAGCAGATCAGATAATGTCAATTAAGACTGTAGGACAACTTAACATTTCTGGTTAGAACTGATTAATATGAAGTTTGTTTGTAATAAAGAAGAGAAGAGAAATAAAAATGAATAGAGCATAGGTATAAATATCTAGAGTTTAGATGTATTGATGACTTGGAATAATGGGCACAGGAATAGAGATCTAAGATTGCAGTGATACAATGAAGCATGGATGAAGGGTATGTTGTACAGAACAAGGGCTAGGGGAATGCACATCTAGGAATTAAGATGCACAGCTCCAGCAGTATTGAGACACAGATCAAGAGGTATAAATACTCAAAGTCCTGGAACTCCCTCCCTAACAGCATTGCAGGTCTACCCACAGCACGTAGACGGCAGTAGTTCAAGAAGGCAGCTCACCACCACCTTCTCAAGGGGAACTAGGGACAGGTAATAACTTTTGGCTTAGCTAGTCATGTCCACATCTCCTAAATGATCTAAAAATCACAATACTGGAAAAAAAAACTAACGATACAGACACTGATTCAAGGGTACAGGCGTATTGATCTAAGATACAGAAACAGAGCCTAATACATTATTTCAGGGGTATCATTTGTATTTTTAAAAGTAGGTAAATAAAGTCTTTGAAATGGCAAACAGGATTTAGTTTTTATATACATGTAGTGAATAAAAATTAACTGTCCTGACTGTTATGGTAAAGGCCAATTCATACTATATGTCTTCAATTTTTAATAGTTTCTTATATTATTTTACTCAGTCTCTATTGTAGTCCCACTAATTTTAATATATGCTTCAATCTCCCTTTCAACGCACAGTTACCCCTCTCAATAGGTATGCAAGCCTCATAAACTTTAAATATTCTGTCTCTCTAAAGTTTCATTTGCAGTTTCTATGATAATCCCATTAATTATGACGATTATCTTCAATGCCTATTGTAGTTTGTATCATTTTAAATATGGCTCCCCTCAAGTTCTGTTGAAATCCTTTTATATTTTGAATGTTATATCTCAATGTGTTCTTTTTTATGGTCCCATTTATGTTAACTATCAACTCTCCCGTTGTCTATTATAACAAGAGCAATTTGCATTTACATAGTGCTTTTGATGTACTTAAATATTCCAAGCCACTTCACAGATTTATCAACAAAATTTGATGCTGAGTGACCAAAGGAAATGTGAGGAAAGGTGACTTAGATCAGAGAGGCAGGCTTTAAAGAAATGGAGGGAGAGATAGAATTATGGAGAGGTTTCGTGAAGGAATTTCAGAGTTTAGGGTCTGGGCAGCTAAAGGCTACAAATGGTGGAGCGATAAAAATTGTTGATATACTAGAGACCAGAATTGAAGAAGCACAGAGATCTTGAAGAGTTGTCGTACTGGAAGAGTTTTCAGAACTACAGAGGATTGAGAACAATGAAGAATTTTAAAGCACGTAAAGAGAAAGTTTAAGTTGAGACGTTGCTGGATCAGGATACAATGTAGGTCAATGGACGAATGGGACAATTCATGTACGGATTTTGCCAGCAGAGTTTTGTTGACCCCTAGGTTTTAAGAGTGTTCAAGGCTGTTCAGGAATTGTCATGTCTAGCTACAACAAGGCATGAATGAGAGTTTCAGAAGCAGATGAGCTGCAAGAAAGGAGAGATGAGCAAATAGAACATAGAACAGTACAGCACAGGAATAGGCCCACCAAGACTGTTCTGGACATGATACCAATCTAATAGAATCCATCTGCCTGCATAAAGTCCATATTCCCCCATGCCCCCATTCCCTGCCAGTTCATGTATCCGTCTAAATGCCTCAAACATTTCTATCATAATGGAATTGGAAATCCTCATTCTTTGTGATGGAGAAGGCGTAGGAAAGAGCGACAGTGTCATTTGCGTAAGATATTATTGCTTATTGTAATTGCAGTTATTGAACCATCACATGACATTACCTTTCAGCATTTCTTTGAATTCTTTCAGTAGTACTTCCTGTGTGACAATAGCTCCAGGGGGACCCTGGGGTCCAGGTGGACCTGGTGGCCCTGGAAGACCATGCTGCAGAACATAAAAGGAAAACAACTGTTACTCAGTTTGCCCTCTACAGATTAGACCACCGGCGTCTTCAGTCACAATGAAGCTTCTTCTCCACCAGCTCAACTCTTATGCTGATGGCTTATACAGGACAGAAGCACATAAGAATGTCAGGAACAGGGGCAGGAAGAAATTGTACAGACCGACACTCGACCATTCAGTAAGATCCGTGGCTGATCTTTTGCCCTAACTCCATTTCTCACCCACTCTCCACATTCCGGAGAGACCAAAGGCCTACTGCAACATTACGTATACTCAACAATGGAGCATCTACAAACCTCTGGGGTAGACAATACCAGTGACCCAGAGTCTTACCATTGAAGAAATGCCTCCTCATTTCAGCTCTAATTGATTAGCCCCCTTGGGTGCCTGTGTTCTAGATTCTACAGCCAAGAGAATCAACCTCCCTGTATCTACCCTGGTAGGCCCCTTCATAATTTTTTATATTTCAACGAGACCCTTTCGCACTCTTCTAAATACTGGAGAGTATAAACCCAATTTAATGAGTCTCTCATCACAGGACAACCTTTTATTTCAGAAACTGCTCTGGGAATGTCTGATACACTGCCAGCTAGGCAAGTATATTTTCAGATGTGTACACAATACCTCAGTGTGGCCCTGCCAAAACTTATAACATAGTAGCAAGTCTTCCTTACTTTTGCCCTTCAATCCCTCTATAAGAAAGCCTAACATGCTATATCCTTCCTACATCCTTTTTGTACCCGTAAGCTAACATTCTGTCTTCCTTATATGAGAACATCTGGTGTCTCTGAGCATCAGCATTTAGAAATTTCATGCTTTTTTATGGAAAAAATGCTTCTTTATTATTGCTACTAAAGTGAATATCCCTATACTTGCCCATTTTATGCTTCACCTGCCACTCACTTAAGCTGTCTACATCGCTTGGCAGCCTTCTTGTGTCCTCCTCACAGCTTACATTTCCACCCAGCTTTGTATTGTCAGTATATTTAGATACATTGCTCTCTATCATATTCGTTGATTCTTCTAATCCTTGCCCAAAAGGAGATTCAATCCACTAGTGCCACAATGTCAATGATGGCTTAGGGCAAGGAGGCAGACTCCAAATCCACCTGAGTGAAAGCTAGGATTAAACTTCCGTTGGCGCCAAGCTGATTCACACCAGCTGTTCCCCCATGAAGTCTGAGTTGCTGTGGCAACTTATACTTTCTACGTACGTGTTTTACTCCAGACCTGTGGATAGTGATCGTAGAGGCTCCAATTTTCTTTCCATTGCATGGAATCTCTCCCAGTCTTACCACCTCATATTGGCATGTGTTGGAAGGATTTGAAGACTGATCCCCAACCTGTTTGGACACATTATGCATACACATTCCTTGGTTATAAAGTCCCAGAGTGAGACTTGAACCTGGAGCTTCTTGCTCAGAGGCAGGAACACTACCCATTGCTCCACAAGAACCAGAGAATCCCTACAGTGTGGAAGTAGGCTATTCAGCCCATCGAGTCCACACTATTGATTAATATATGCTGCAAATAGCTGAAGACCCAGAACTAATACTTACAGAACTTCATTAATTACAACCTAATAATTGGAAAATATCCTGTTTATCCCTAACCCTCTTCCTTACTATTAACCAATCTCCATCCATGCTAATATATTATTGGCACCTCAAGTAAACTAAATAGAGCATTTCTACCTCACTTTGAAAGGCTTCCTGTATATGATAATACCTGGAATGAGCGGATTGCCTTATGAGAAAAGGCTAGACCTGAATCCTCTGCAGTTATGAAGATTCAGAGGTAACTTAATTGAAACATAAAGGAGGATCCCGAGGGGACTTGACCAAGTGGATGTTGAAAGGATGTTTCCTCTTGTGGGAGAATCTGGAACTAGGTGCCATAATTTACAAATAAAGGGGCACCTATTTGAGGCAGAGATGAGGAAACTTTTTTTCTCTCTGACAGTTGCGTGTCTTTAGAATACCCTTCCTCAAAAGGCAGTGAACGCAGAATCTTGACATATTTCTAGGGCAGAGGTAGGTAGATTCTTAATGACCAGAGGTATGAACAATTATTGGGAATATGCGGGAATGTGGATTAAAGTTAAAATCAGATCAACCACGATCTTATTGAACGATGGAGCAGGTTTGAAGTGTCGAGTGGCCTGCCTTTGTTGCCTGATTGTATATTCACATATGGCAGCCTAAGTTGTTTCACAGTTATACACTTTTCTTACCTTTATACTTCTTATCAGACATTTTCTTACGGCAATCTCTCCAGTTGTTCTGGTCCTATATTGATATCATGGTGATAGACTTCCAAAAGCTATTTGAATGCTGCCTATCGCCGCAACAACGCCGACTATGTGTACCTTTAGCCTGGTAAACTATCACATATTGTTTAGCGGGAGTGCTATCAAATAGAATTTCTAGTGCAGGGTCAGATAAGGAGCTGTAAGAATCTCAGCATCCCATTCTTTTGTACACCATGGTTTGTTGATGACTTTCCAACACCTTAATGAATTACTTTTATATTCAAGAAGCTTTATTAGTGCAAGTTATCAGACACGCAATTCAAGAATGAAGGTACATCGATCCAGAGATATAGATACATTGGTCTAGGAGCGCCGATACATCAATTCAGTGGATGTAGATACACAGACATTGGGTGAAAATTACTCTCAAGTTATGCCATCGGCCTGAGCTTCTTAATGAGTCAGATTTCTCCTTTAGACTACACTAGGCTTGTCCTATTTAAAGCATCCTCTCATACTTGTAGTTTGATGTTATCCTTTTAGAGCAACCAACCGTTCCCCTGACTAACAATAGGGCCTCCTTCCTTCATACATCAGCCAATCAACCCTGATGGCGATACCCAATCTCTCCTTCCTTTAATGTTTCGGGTACTGTTCTCATTAAATTGCCAACGGAACTGCAGCCTCACTCTAACGTCTATAAGAAAACTGTGAAAGTCAATTCCTCACCTCATCCATCGCCACCAACAATTACCTGTGATTTTCGACCTCTTCCTTTGTTCTTCTTCCTGTCATTGACCCCCTTCTCGGAGTGTTCTACAAACAGGAGCCAGCTGTCGTGTGGGTCCACGGGCGTATCTGGTAGCTGCCAGAGAAAAGGTGAAAAATAAGGCAGGAATCCAAATCCTGAGAAAGGAACTGAGTTATGGAACATAGTCATCATTTGGCATTGGACGGCAAAAACTTTAAATGAGCTGAGAATGAGCTAATTCAGGTAACATTGGGCAATGTTCCCAGTAGAATTGAGTTTTATTCCTTTAAGACGTTAATTCTAGAAATTGGCACAATATTAACTACTCACATTCAATGTCACAATCAAGCATACTTAGGCCAGGTACAATATGGGTTAAATACAGAGTTAGGGGGAAATCTCATCATTGAGCGGTAGTGTCCCTACCTCTGAGCCAAGAGGCTCAGGTTCAATTTCCATTTACTCCAGGGCCATGTAGTAACATCTCTGAACAGGTTGTTGAGAAAATATATTGAATACAGAGTTAATCTCCTCTACTCTCCACCATCTGGCAAGTTAGCTGATGCGTGAAGTCCATGAAGGGCTTGTAAGGCTTGATATAATTTGGACTGGATGCAGAAAATTCTGTCCTTGATCCGCAAAATAATGTATCTCTACAATCAATACCTTGTACTTGAAAAGACTGAAAATTTGGATCTAGATAATTAAATTTACAATGGCTCATTTGTCTCTATAACAAACAAACATGTAGATTTTTGCATTCTAAATCTCGGACAGAACTGACAGTAATCCATGTCGTAAAAGATTACATCTGACCTACTATTCTATGTGATCCGAGATAGAAGACTGGCATGCTACCCGCTGTTGTACCCAATCCCAGAGTGTGAAAGGACAGTGTCTGACTCATTGTTGTACCCAGTCCCAGAGTGTGAAAGGACAGTGTCTGACCCACAGTGTGTACCAGTCCCAGAGTGTGACAGTGTCTAACCCACAGTCCCAGCCAGTCCCAGAGTGTGAAAGGACGGTGTCTGACCCACTGTCCCAGCCAGTCCCAGAGTATGAAAAGACAGCGTCAGACCCATTAAGTCCCTCTCCTCAAATGTTACAGAGTGACAATTATAAGAGAAGATCTGCTTTTGTAACTGATCCACCATGTTTTCTAGATCCGCAAATAGTTGTTAAATTTTACCTTCCCTGAAATTCATCTCACGATTGTGGATGAATTTTATTGAGCACAGGTGAGAAGTTTCAATAAGGAAGGAGGTGAATAGACAGTGAAAGGTATTAGCTTCACCCACACATTGCAACATTGTCCTTGCCCATCACAGCACTGATTTGGTTTGCACCCTGAATGAATAAGCATTATTGTTATTTTTGTTCTTATATCCTGCTAATATTTCAGCCATCTCTGAAAAATAATAAATCCTTTTCGAAAGAGCGCGAGAAAAACACAGGGAGATTTATTAAGAATTGCTGACTCTTTATGGAAAATGGAACTTCTGCAAAGTTGCCACTCACTCTGAAACAGCTGGAATATGTCTGCCTGGGCAAGGCCAAGAGCTCAATAGTGCAAATACAGTGTGGGCATGATGCATCGAGGGTGGGTTTGTAAATTGGCATGCACTTTTGGAACCGTTTGGATGTTTGCTTACACTAACTCTTTCACATATCACTTTCACTGCAGCTTTCATACAATACTCTTTTTCAGTTCTTAACTTGTGGATCACTGTTATGTATGAAATGAAATCATCTATACTCCAGAGTCTGAATACGTTATTCTTCTGTCCGAAACAGGCGCCCTTCTAAGAAGGTGTCTACTGTGGAATTTCTCTCTTCCACTATGAATGTCTCTCCCCTCCCCCATCACCCCAAATATCTTCAGATAAAAATAGCATGCTTCCCTATACTCCAGCTCAGTATCTATCAATACCCCACTCCTCCTTCAGACATGTTGTGCAAGATACTGTATAAATGAAGACTATTGTTGAAAGTACTGCATTTATCCAGAAAGTGCTTAAAGTCTTGATTATGACAAGTTAATTAGTGAGGTCACGAAGTCCAAATTCTTTGTGGCTACATTAAGTGAATGATAATACTTCAACTCTTCTGCTGAGCAATAATAATAATGCCAGCTCATGTCATCCATCAGGTGCATAGGTCCTATTAGTTCTTCTGGTATCCTGCCTCAACATTCTTCTCTGCCTGACAATTGTAAATAAAACAGGTTAGATGCTTTTATGTGGGACCTTGTCTTGCACAATTGGCTGCTTGTTACAATCCTTGTGGTGATTAATAGCTATTCCAAAAGATGAATTTTCTGGTAATCAATGGACAAATTAGCAAAGAACCAGATTTCACATTTTTCAGACTTTTACTGTAACAAACAAACTAACATCAGCACAGATGAAACACTGATTAACAGGCAATTAATGGACTCAAGCAGAAAGATGGTACTTTTGCCTGAACTAACATAAGTGAGATACAAACACTGAATGAACTGTGAATGCTGAAAATCAGAAGCAAGGACAGAAATTGCAGCAAAGGCTCAGCAGGTCTGGCAGAGAGATCTGAGTTAATGTTTCGGGTTCGGCGACCCTTCTTCAGAGCTATTGTTGACAACTGAGATAGAGCCTCTTTTCCTGAGTATCACAGATGTTTAGCATTTTAAGAAAAATTTCGTCAATAACCCCAACCACCCAGCAGGCTCACATCCCCCTGTTGTGTTATGTCACAGCTTTCAGTTTCCTTCAAAAGTCATTCCACTTGATCTGAGTCTTCAGGTCTGATTACCACCGGCAAGATCTGCCTTGCCGACTTCTTGTTCTTTAAATCTCCAAATAAAACATAGCAAATTACAGCACAGGAACAGGCCCCTCAGCCCCACCATGTCTGTGCTAACCATGATGCCATTCCAAATTAATCTGATCTGCCTGCACATGGCCTGTATCCTTCAACTTATCGCATCTGCCCTGTTTCCTCTTTGAACAAAAAAAAATGCTTTTAAAGGTATCCTGCTCGATGGTTAACTCAAAATAGTCCTTCAGTTTCCTAACAACAGTCACTGCAATGGTTCTCTCCATAGCAGTTGTAATCATGTCTCTCTCTGTCTCAAAATATATGTGTTCCATTATCTGTGAAGTACTGTGTCAAGGTGTCAAAACCGTCACTTGATTTCATTAAGTTTTGGTTTGAGTTTCTCTCCTATGGCCACTGGATGACATGGACCTGTCTCTGTGCATAGATGTTTTGTATGACCTCAACATTCCACCACTGATTTCAATTTGCATTAAAGGAATCATAGAAATATAGGGCTGAATATTACCATAAGTTGACTAAGTGTCAATTTCATGGGGTTTTATGGAGGGTTCTCTCTGCAAAGTCTAGCTAGCTTTCTTAGGCAACTGTCCCCTACTCACCTCATTAACTATGCACCGCAAACCTATGGTGCCACTATTATCACGCATGATGCTTGAACATCCAAGTGCACCTTATTCTTCTGATTTCTGTTTAAGCACCAGGCCACACAGCTTACCCTTCCTTAGCTAAATTCCTTCTAATAGCCCTTTATGACACTGTTATTCTTTCCCTAATGCCTACTGAAGCCCAGTATCTTATCATTGGTCATCATATATGGGAAAGACTTCAAATAATTAAAAACATTCACCTTTATTTATTAACACCAAAATCAAACAAAATTCAAACAAACACAAGCTTTCTTTGCCTCTTAGAGCAGAAATAAGCTTCTCGTATGCCAAGTAGTAGCAATTTTTGTATTAGTCAACGAATCATTACTAAACCCAGCTCTCGTCTGCTGGAAACAGGCTAACAATTAACTTCAGTCTGGCTTGTAGTGTCCAATGTTGCTTAGCTCTATCATTCTGAAAGTGATGTTTCTTCCGCTCAATGTCCTCATCCGCATTCTCCTCAGAAGACTTCTCCCACTTTCCCAGCTCCTCAGCCTCCATCATTTTCTCTCTTTGCCTGCCCCAGTTGTGCAGACAGCAGCAGGCTAGTATTGGATGGTACCATCTGCCTGAAGTGGACTGCAAGGTCCCTGAAACCAATTCAAGCATTGCAACCCCACCTTCAGGAGGTCAATTGTCCACTCTGTGGCAGCCCTATTTGAAGCATGGGCTGCATAGTATCTATGCTTGGCCTCAGGCTGCAAGTTGTGTAATGCAGGCATCAGCCATGATCATGTAGGGTAGCTCTTGTCTCCCAGTAACTATCCTTGTAAAGTTTCAGGCCCCTCAACGGGAACATGAGAGGTCTCAAGAATATAGACATTGTGGCATTTCCCAGGGAACAAGGCCAGGCTTCTTAGATGTGGTACTGACGGCCGCAGATGAATAGCACGTTGAAGGAATGGAGAGCTCTTCCATTGATGGACTCAGCTTTATTATGATGTACTCTCAAGGCAATGTACCTGGAGGAAGCCGGCTACATTGCCAGAGCCTCTGTCTGGGCTGTAGCACTGAGCTTATCACAGGAAATCGACGTGAAATGGTCAGATCTGGCACAAATAGCATTAATAGCAGCCTTAACGTATTTGTGGGTGGTCGATTGAAAGATGTCGCACAGGATCCCAATGGTTCCTTGGCAGTAGTCATTCACATATAAATTGAATGCAGCTGCCACCTTGATACCTGCTGGGATAGGATGCCCGAGTCACCCCTTCAGGTTACAGGTCCTACTCCAGTAGACGGCATCATTCAATAACAATAGCCCGGGGACATCCTCCGCCTGTGGCGACATTGTGTCTTGCTTGTCTGGAAAAAATGGCATCAAGTGGGAGACATCAGTTTAGCCATGCCCACAATTGTGATGCACACTTCTCCCCTGTTGAAGCTGCAGTGCTGGTGGCTATCTAAAACCACCCCTCCTACTGCACGCTGTGCTTTTCCACACACTTCCACTGGCTCATCTCTGGATGTCACGTTTTTCCACCTATATCGCTGTCTCCTCTTTACTATGCCAGGTTGCAGGCTCCAAATCCCAGCACTGATTCCCCAGCCACCCCCAACCCACTTCTCCACCCCAATTATGCCTCTTGATACCACGGAAGATCCTTGACTAATGAGCCACAAATCCCCAGATTGCTCGCACTGAACCTGCCACACAGGCCAAGGTCCACTCCATGGATGTAGTGAGATGGAGATCCTGTCCTTGATTGTCCCATGTGGATAATTGACCATGCCCAAACCCCTGGACTTTGAACGAACACTACCCTTGACTGACTGCACCAGGATGTCTGACTGACAGATACCCCTGCCCAAGCTGACTGAGGATTACTCACCCCCGAATTTGAAACATGGTTATTGGTTGATGCATTTGCAATATGGGTTTGCTGTGTAGGCTGCTAGCACATTGACTGTAATGATGAGCTCTGACATCTATAAAAGTTGCCTGGCTTTGTGTCTGTGCTAAAAGATAGGGCAACTCAATAGTACTCTTTCATTTTAAGGTCTGGCTAAGGGGCTAAACACATGTAGGTAAGGGGAGGCAAGGCAAGCCAGTGGTGCTCCGAGCGACCTGGAAGATGCAAAGTGGAAGTGCATCAAGACAGCGAGCCAGCAGCCCTGAAATGAAGCCTGGTCCAGTACATGAGCTGGGTGCCCGGCCCTACACAGTGTTCTTGCAGCAGATTTACAATGAAAGGTGCTGTGCACGCCAAAGTACAGTACTGGAATGCAATAGCACACTCTAAATGGATTGGAAATGTGCTAGATGAAACAGTGAGGCTATTACATATCAGATGTCAATGTCTGTGGTCGCAAATGTATTCAGATGCTGCCTGTCGAACTACCCTGGTGCTAGAAATGGATGTCTAGAGGAGCTAGTGGTGAGCTGGAGTCACGAGGTATTGTTATTGACTTTCATATCGGCAATTTTGGCACCTAGTTTCTATCTGGTAGATGGGAGAATGGGACTGTTAGCATTAGTGAAGTGGGCTCTGGTAATAATGAAGATGATCACGTGCAATCATCCCCATTGATAGGTTTCTCATTGCTCATGATCAAAAGCTCATCCTGACATTCAGGACTTGGTCAGAAAATATGACGTTTTGCTCTTGACTTCAGAAGTGTCTCACTCAATATCTCACCCACTTTCCCCAAGTTTCAAGCCAAAGTTCACATCATTTAGGGCCTGAGAAGATTCTGTTCAGAGAACTTGGAGAATGAGAAGGCCATTTAGCCCAATGAGCATGCTTCAATATACATCATTTTCATGGCTGATTCTTTATATCAATGTTGTATTCTCTTCATACCCATTGATATCTTTAGCCACTTGAAATCTATTTATTTCTTTCTTAAATATATTTGGTGACTTGTCTTCCACAACATTTTATGGTTGAGACTTCCACAAGTTCACCGTCCTCTGAGTGAAGAAATATTTTCTCACCTCAGTCCAAAACAGTCCACCATATATCCTGAGACTGTGACCCTTATGATGGATTCTCTAGCCAAGGGAAACATCATCCTTGCATTCTGACTCTCCACTCCAGTTAGAATTTATATGTTTCATTGAGATTCCCTCTCATTTTTCTAAATTCCAGTGAATAAAGACCCAGTTGGACCCAATCTGTCCTCATACAACAAACCTGCTGCCCAGGAACCAGTCCTCCGGACCTTGGCTGCACTCTTTTGATGGGAAGTACACTTTTTCTTAGGTAAGGAGGCCGAAACTGCACATAATACTCCTGGTGTGGTCTGTACACCTGCAGCAAGACTTCCTTGCTTCTGTACTCAAACCCTCTTGCAATAAAAGCCAACATGCCATTTGCCTTCTGAACTATTTTTGGTATTGGTACATTTGTTTTCAATGGCCAGGCACAAGGATTCAGGTCTCTTGGTACATTAATATTTCCTAATCTATCACTATTTAAATAATATTCTGCCAAATCTGATTTTCCGTCAAAGTGGACACTTCACACTTATCCATGTTATATAGTATCTGATTCATACTTGCCCAAAAGCTTCTTTACATCCTCCAAACCACTTATAATTCCACCTAGTTTCATTGTCATCTGCAAATTTGAAAATATTACGTTCGAATCTGTCATCCAAATTGTTGATACATGTATATATTGTAGGTAGCTGGAGCCCAGGCACTGATCCTTACAGTACCAATTTGCCACCACTTCTCATTTCAAAAACTAATCTATCCCTGTGCTGTTGCATGCCTGCTAGGCAATTCCCAATTCATGCCTCTGTACTACTGCAAATTTAATGTGCTTTGATATTGCATAACCTCTTGTGTGAGCCTTGACCAAAAGCTTTCTGAAAACCCAAATACACCACATCCACTGGTCCCCTTTCATCTAATCTAGTAGTTACATCCTCAGAAAACTCCAGTAGGTTTGACAGACGCAATCTCAGCCCTGGAGTTTTATCTACTTTCTGTTCCTTTAATGTTTTTAACACCAGTTCTTTTATTAATACTAATCTCCTGCAAATCATTCATCTGAATAAACACGTGCTTCCTTGACATTTCTTGGCAGTTATTTGTGGGTTCTTGTATAAAGACCAAACTAAAGCAGTTGTTTAGCTGTCCTACCACTTACTTATTCACCATTATCAATTATTCTATTTCAGGCAGCATGGGACCTATATTTTTCTGCACTAATCATCTTCTTTATATATAGGTATTAAAGCTCTTACAATCTGTTTTTATGATTCTTGCAAGTTTACACTCAGACTCTAATTTCCCCCCCTTAGTCAACCTCTTGGTCTTCCTTTGGTCCCAGTCCTCAGGCTTGTTTCTGTTTCTGGCAACTTTATATGATCAAAAACTCTCCGTAATTTGTTTTGTTAGCCGTGATTGGGCCACTTTTCCTGTTGCGCTCTTTTGCCCAGAAGGAATGTATAACTGTTGCAATGCATAAGTAATTTAAAACATAACTATCTCGTAAAGTCCAATGTTTGTAACACTCTATGTTTGTCTCCATGTCAACCCTTAGAATTAATCTTTTGATGTAAAGTGCTTTTAAAATGTTTAAGGTGCTGTGGAAATGCAAGCTTTTCATCTAAAAAACTTGGTCATTAGCATTCACTTTCAACATGGACCATTCTTAAATTGAATGTACTTGACAACTTTACAACAATATGTTGACAAATAATTATGGCTGTACATTATCTTACCACGGGTAATGACGTGTTTACTCTGAATCAATTCTATCCTCTGAATTAAAATGTTATTCTAGAGACCTGAGTACATAATCTTGGCTGACACTTCAATGTTGCACCAAGGGATGCAGTCTTTCCACTATAATATTAAACCAAGGCCCAGTATCCCCTTTTAGTTGCATTGAAACTTGTTTAAAAAAGTGAATGGATATTCTCCTGGTGTCCCTGACCAGGATTTCGCCCTCGACCAACATCACAAAGCAAGCTATCAAGTCATTGCCCATTGCTGTTTGTGTGAGCTTGCCGTATGCAAATCGACCGTCAAATTTAAAGACATTATCACAGTGACTATTCTCCCAAAAAACACACTTCAATGGCTGTAAAACATTTTGGGATGCCCAAAGGTTGCAAACTATAGCATATAGTATAGCCATCCATTTTTATTCCTGAACCATTTCAATACTTACATTTGGAAATTGACTGAAGTGCTGCCTTATGTGTAACTGACATCCATTTATGAATACCTCAAAGCCCATGTGCCAGTCATAGTATTGGCTCAAAGAGGAGCAAGAGTATTTCATGTGTTTATCCAACTGTAAAATCACAGCATCTTCACATTTCATTTGCCACAATATACTAGTATGAGATATCTTGTCCATCAGACTCTCCTCTGCACATGAGTCATCTCTGTGCCATTCTCAGTAACCACAGTTGAATTTACAGTTATGTTTACGAATTTCTTCAACTTGGTCCCTTGCCCAGCACACTAACTGAACTGCTGAAATCATTTTTGCTTTTGTTTTCTTGCAAGCATGCTCTTCATTAATTTACTACAGCAAGTCCTCCGCTTTCAAATAAATGTCATTGTGTGTTTGGGTGGGATGGTTTAATCTTTCAGATTTCCGAACATTCCATCCCTGCTGCTCCATGGTCAACTCTATTGGGGGCATTTTTAACTCCCAAAAATGGGTAGTTCAGTATAAGTGAGATGTAAAATTGAATACTTTCAACCCTGATCCAAAACCACCATGAATCTATCTAATTCTAGCTTTAATGAAGGTGGGATGAGTGAGAGTTAACCAAATCACTCAAGGGAGGTAGATGGATGATTGAAACTTTTCAAGGAGACATCTTAACTTCAATTTAATGAAATTTATGGTTAACTCCTATCAGCCAGGCTTTCCTTAGTCATGGGAAACCTGATAGGAAAGGGAATGTGAGAAAGGTTGGATCATAGGCATTTACAGCAATGCTTGTGGGTTAAGATCAGTAGAGGTATTTTAACTCCGTCCAACATGGAAAACCTCGTTTCCACCTCAATGAAAACCCTCAGCTTGAACCATTTTGCCCAGCTGTGATTTATCTCTTCACAATCTCTGATCACAAATGTTCACCAGACTCACAACGCGATCATGATCACTCCTTTCAATCATCAACACCAGTCACCTTCCTAACCTCCACCAAATCCGCCCATCTCTGTCTTGTTCATAGCCTCCCTGTTAGGCATGTCAATCTATCAGGCTGCCTATCAGGTGGAAAGATTGGGAACAATAATCAAATGAGCCCTATATTCTCAATACTGGGGCAGAGTCGTGATGAGAGAGCAACATGGTACTCTTGATATTCATGTCCTTCTTGTCTCCCCTGGATCTGAAGATGTACCTCTATACATAGTACCACATGAAAAGCTGATCTTTGTCACTGCAATTCTTAAGCAATTTTTGCCCATCCCTAAGCAATTTTTAAGCCATTATCTTATTTAGATTGTTTATTCTCTTTTCCCTCTCTTGCTCTCTTTATGCAACATTTTTCAGGTGATGAGACTGCTGACTATTTCTCAAGCTGGAATGGATTGCCATCTGCCTAAAACTAGCTAAGTGTCCCCATGGATTAGTGGTTAACCCCCCAGCACATTGCAGTGAGTAATCCAAGAGAATAATCATGGAGTGGATGCGGGGTGTGTGAAAAGAATGTTCTTTAGTTTGTTTAGCACATCTTTTGTTTTTAGCAACAGAATTGTTGTCAATGGGAAGGAAAGGCAGTGTGATTGAGCGCCAAAGGTTGGCTACTGAAGGGCTTGTTCATTTCCAAATGGGATGTCGGTGCAGAGCAAGGGTAAACTTGGGAGAGCGAGAGGATTGTGGTGAGGGAGGAAGAGATGGGAGTAGCAGTTAGAAGCATGTGGTAATATAGCCTCCAGGAACAGCATGTAGCCAGCTTAGAGAAGAATTAGTACTCTGCCTACCAACTCATGCAGATGACACAACATGGGAGCTCATTAATGTGCAGGCAGTGGGGCTGCAAATCCTCATTAAGATATGTTGGCACATTAGCATTGTGTGCTGCTATGGTGACCCAGAATGTTTCCATCCCGGCTTCATGTATGTCAAATGAAATCCTTTGAAATGCTCAACGACAATGAATTACATTTAACATTGCATTGGATCCCACGGCATTTCATAGGACCAGTCGAACAAATACAGTGGGGAGGCACAAAAGCAGACATCTGGGAAGCTTGGTCAAAGTGATGGATTTTAAGGACTGACTTAAAGAAGCAGAATGTGAGCAAGGTGGACAGGTTTAGGGAACAAATTCCAGTGTTTGGGTGTTAGACAATTGAGGACACTAATGATGGAACAAAGAAACTGGAATGCACAAGAAGTCTGAAATGAAGGAGCATAGAGCTCTGTTTGTAAGTGCTTAAGCTATAGTGTTATGAGGCAAACAAGCAAGAGATAACCCAAATTCTATGTCTGGCTGTTGCTGAGTCAGTTGATCTAACTAGGACTGATGATAAACGTGCTACAATTGACCTCACACCCTCAGTCCAGTGAGAGGTAACATTCCTTTCTTAACTTTTATCCTGATTCTGCCGAATTTTGGATGTGTAGTGGAGGCGTCTTGACCCTGATAGCTCCTTCTTTCCCTCCATGACAGAAGAGCCAACATAAAAGACTGCTTTGGAGCAAACCTTCAATGAAGAAAATCATTTTTGTCTCCAGAAAGTCACAATTGTGATCATTATGTCAATACTATAAAATGGTTGCTTCCCTAATGATTCATTGTGTAAATGTGTTGAGTCACACAAACCAGATATGTGTTGAATGTCATATTCTGAAGAAAATATAGTTTCTACTAATATAAACTTTATGATCTCACAGAAAAATAAAACCAAAAACGTGGAGCCTAGACCTTTTTTCAACATATTATCACAGAAACATGAACTTTGGAGCCATAACAACAGAAGCACACAACTATGCACTACAGGATAAAAGAAACATTAAACCGAAGGCAACAAGACATTCAGAAACATAGATCCTAATATGATCGGACTGTGGAGCATCAAACAAAGAAGGATCATGATTATTGTGATTTGTTAGAGTAATCCAAACGTAATCTCGCTACCCTGCGTTCTTCCCTTAGCCCTGTCAAATCCCAGTTTCAAATGTTCTGATTTTACCTTAAAAGATACAATGGTAACTTCCTTAGCTACTCTTCCAAACTTTCAAGTTCCAACAAATCCCAAAACTGTACCACACCTTTTGCAACCGTGATAGAAAAAATGCATAATGTGTATAATATGGTTACAGACCATAAGACACTACTCATGAGACACGTAGGAACATTAGAAATCAGATCAGGTGTAGTTCATTTGACCCCTTGAGCCTGCTCTGTCATTTAATAAGATCATCAATTGTCTGATTGTTGCCCCATATCCACTCTCTTTCCTGTTCACCTACAACCCACAAGTCCTTTGTAGATCAAGAATCTATCCAACTCAGATATATCTAATGATCCAGCCTCCGCTCTGTGGTAGACTTTGCTGAAGTTTACAAAGAGGAGAAATTCTTCCTTATCTCCAACTTAAATGTAAGACTTTTCTTTCTGAATCTGTGCTGTACTAGTTCTGGAACCCTAATGAAGGTTAACATCCTCTCATTTTTTCCCTCTCAAGTCCCCTCAAAATTTAATGTTTCATTAATAATCAGCTCTTGTTCTTCCAAATTCCCTTGAGTATAGGTCTTACCTTCCTCAAAAGACAGTCCTTACTCCCAAGAATTAATTTAGTGAATATTGTCTGAACTGCTTCTGAAGTGTATCTCTCCTTACCTAAGGCTCTAAATGTAGTCTCATCAATGTCCTGTATGTTTAGCAAGACCTCTATGTTTATACTCAATCTTTTGCAACATGGTCTCAATATCCCTTAGATAATTACAATCATCTACCTGCAGGTTACTAAACTTTATAAAATATAAATGCTATGTTTCTTCATTAAAAATACTGTGTTACATTATTAATAATGTTGTCAAAAGCCCAAATATTAGGAGCTATTAATGGAGGAAGCTTCACTGACTAATTTTTAGCCACTGCTTGGGCCCTGAGACCCATTTGGAAAAAGTCAGAAGTCACATGACACCAGGTTATAGTCCAACAGGTTCATTTAAAATCACAAGCTTTTGGAGCGATGCTGCTTTGTTAGGTGGAGGCTTCACCAGATGATGGAGCAGTGCTCCAAAAGCTTGTGATTTTAAATAAGCCTGTTGGAATAAAACTAGGTGTCATGTGACTTCTGACTTTGGCCACCCCAGTCCAACATTGGCATCTCCACACTATTTGGGAAAGGAATTGGGTTGGTTCCATCACTAGGTCATCCTTTAGCTATTCTTTAGGGAGAAAGAACCTAAAGATGCTCCTCTTCATCTTGTACTTCACGCCCATGGTAGATCTGACCTACCAATCTCCTAAAAAGAGACCTGGAGCGTACCTCCAACTGGCATTGCCAATTCGAGTCAATACCATCCTGGGTACATATTGTTGGAAGCCAGGGTTGCCAACTTTAGAGGGGGTTAATGGAAACTGCTGATTTTCTGATGTGTGAATAATTTATTTTGCTTTAGACGAGTGTAATCTTATTTTCCCCTGCAGTGCTATCCGAGCTATGCGGTTAGGTAAACAGACTGGCGTCATAGCCGAGGGGCACCGATTCACTGAATACAATAAAAGCAATGTAATCCTCCAATGGAAATGTCTAAAGTAAAATATTCCATTTCATTTTATAAATGTAATAAATTAGACCACTGGCAAAATTATTGTAGGCATAGCAGAAAGAGCTGAGATATATTTCGGATGCAATTTTCCAAAGTCTAGCAAACTTAAGAAAGATAAATGTATGTGTTCCTTAGGTTCAAATAAGTGAAATGTATCAGAATGTCATAAATATGATCCACAATATATATCCAAAAGGACGCGTTTTAATTTAATGAGGCTGGCTTTGTGTTTGACTCAGCAGCAGACTGAGCAATGTCAAATTCTGTGTGAATAACACACATAGAAGACGCTGGATAATAGGGAACAATTACTCCTATATAATGCTGGATAGTTTGAATGTGTTGCAGTGTCAGCTTCTGTACATGAGTAGTCTCTCGAAGTGAGGAGGACACTTGGAGGTTAGCGGTGGCAGGAACCTGCACCTACTTTCTGTTAAAGTGGGGAGGCAGTTCAATAGCAGTAACTGGTGCATAAAATATACATAAAAAGAAATGATTCACACATTGTGCAGGACTATACAGGAATGTGTGTCTCAGGACAAGGTTCTGCACAGATACAGCACGCACTGGATTAAAAAGGGATCAAATCACCATTGTTTGGTGCTGGTACCAGTTTTCCATTTCATTCCACAAAGTAGTGAGCTACTGCTCCCTTCCTGGTCGAGATCAATCCTGTTTGAACCTGAACGCCTTGCGTCTCACCAGGGTAACCAGCTGAACCATCTACAATGTCCTGTCGCCCTTCTGGGCAGCAAGTCCAACTATTGTGCTTATGTTTCACATTGTTTCTTACTCAAGTGAAACAGAGCGTCATTTGTCCAAGTTTACTGATGACATCACATTTGAAGACATATAGATAATGCAGGTGAGACAAAATGTAATGCAGATACATGGCTGAATTAAATCACTCACTTAAGGACTGTCTAAGAAAGACGGAAAGCTCAAACCCAGAAGAGCCAAGAATTTTGGCCCAAATGCAGAAATCCTTAAAAACTAGTGAGCAGGTACAAAAAGTAATCTAAAGTGGACTGGCATATGAAGGGCTGGAAATTTTGCTACAGTTGTATGAAACTTTGGTTGAAATTTGTCTGGGAACTGTATCTTTTGAAGGATATACCGGCCTTGGAGGAGATGTAATGCTGATTCGTCAAAATGATATAAGGGCTAAAATTGTTTAATTGGAAAGACAGGTTGCGCACATTGAGCTTGTATTCCCTTAAGTATAGAAGACTAAAGGTGTTTTAGTTGAAGTGTTTAACACTATCAAGGGATTTAACAGTGTTCCTGGAGATAAATTATTTCCTGTGGTGGACCTATTCCCAAGAAGGAATCATGATCCCAGTTTTGGAACTGGGAAATCTGGGGTAAAGTCAGAAAACACTTCTTCACATAAACAGTAGAGGAAATCCGGTGCTGTCTCCCACAAAAAGCTGTTGTGGCAATAGCACAACTGAATGTTTCGAAAGTGAGATTGATGATTTAATATAGAAGAGAACCATAATCTAAATGAATATCAGAGCAGATTTAAGCACCTGAAGGCTTTATCCTGTTCTTCTGTTGCTAAATTATCTATGATAGTCCACAGTGTCATTTTGTTATTTTATCCACTGCACTTCCATGAATCTCTCCAAAATTATTGGTCTCACCAATATTTGCCTTCTCTCACATTACTTTTATAAGTGAGTTTAAAACATGGATGTTCTTCCAACATTCCATTTAAAACCAAACGGAATAAATATCTGAGAACTCTCATAGAATGAGGCTTCTGTGAATGGGTTAACTCAAGCGGTCTGTAATCTGCCTGAAATGGCGTTGCGCAGCAATTTGCACACTCTTTCAGAACCGAGGAACAAAGATCTCCATACATATCACGAGATCTAATCTTACACATGATAGTGAGTCTTCAAGGTAGCTTGGGTTAGGAGGAATAACTCCTTTGATCTCAATCTGCCACAGCATGTTTTCAATCTACAGTTTACCTGGGACACAGGGTGGAGGTTAAAGAAAAAGGAAGGGGTGCCATCACATTAACTTAATCTTCACCTCTTGATGAATATTTAACACAATGAAAGCATTCTCCAATTTCAGTGTTGAAGCTACTTACTGTGAAATTCATGAGAAATGCAATATCAAACATACTTGGGTCAGATAAGTTATATGGTAGATTCAGAGTGAAGTTCTCCCATACTGTCTAATTAAACATTTCTCACGCACCGAACATGTTGGAAATAGGGTGAAGCTGTTTCTCAATATTTTTAATCAACCTGGTCAGAGGTCCTATTGCACACCTTTGGAACAGGTGGGACTTGAACCCAGGCCTCCCAGCTGCCCACCACATGACCTCCTCAAGTTGTCTCTATACTGTGCCTTTGAGCACATTCAAGTTAGAATAGGAATAGGTCCCTGCTTGAAATAGGGTGAAGCTTTATCTAACACTTCACCATCAAACATCCAAGGGTAGGTATAGCATGAGTTAATAGTGTAAAATAGCCCTATATGTCCCCATCAAAATTCTCAAGGGCATTGACAGTTTGGGTTAGATAAGTATCAAATCTCTTGCTATGCTGTCCCATTAAACACTCCCAGGCCAGGCATAGTACAGGTTTGATACAGAATAAAACTCCCTCTATGCATTCCCTGTAATTATGCCCAGCTAGCTGACATTACCACTCCTTCTCAATCTCTCCCTTTGCTGAGGCATAGTAACACTCAGGTTAAACCACACCATCATCCTTCTCTAATAAAAGAGCAATCCTGTGGTCTGGTAGGTCAATGGTGACTTTGATATTTACCTTTTAGTTATGTCAGTCCCAATTCCAATAAAGTGTGTCCTCATACATGAGCGTGTTGTTATCATTTCCCCTATTGACTATGTCTTGATATCTTTTTGTGAGAATCTCCTCCAACCGGGAACACCAACATTTTATTATCTTCATCAGCGCTTGCCATCCTAAATAAACTGGGTGCCTCTTTGAATTGATGTTGATATTATACTGACTGGTCACATTCTTAGGCGGGTAAGATTGAATGGCACAGAATGCCTAGATTCAAGAATCTTTAAACCGCAATTAAATTGGAAAATTCACTGGAATTATTCCTGGTACATGTGATGGAATTCTGGTAACTAATACTGTAATAAGCACGTTCCTGCTCTGGTGCAACAATATTTATGTAGCTATGTATCATGAGAGGGCTGCAGTATGCACTGAGAACTGATCAACAAGCCTACCCCTCTCATAACATCATGCACCCTTTGACTATCTTAGACATTTTGCAATTTCAAGGTAGAACTTTTGTTTGTGCCATTGGTTACACAGAGATTGCAACAAATTCACAGATTTTGACCCAACATCACAAAGTGGCTGATTCCATAGAACCCTAGAAAAGTTGCAGCATAGAAAGAGCCCACACAGCCCACCTATCTGAATAACCTAGCTGCCGATTCTAAACCCACTCAGCTGGTCCATAGCAGGTTACAGCTCTTCAGGTGCAGATCCATGTTCTTTTTAAATGTGTCAACTCAATCTAAAAACCAGTTACACTCCTCACAAGACATTCCAACATTCTCAATGAGAGACATGAACCTAGTGTTCATCAGCGTATACAACCACCTTTGTGTCAATCAAACCTTAGCACAGACAATCCCTATTTTTGATTTGATATTTGTCCAGCTGCTTTTAAACAAGCTAATCTGCCTGCTCTTGACAGCTCAAATGTTTCGGCAATAGGCATGAGATCCTTGTTGGAGATACAGGTGTACAATTACACTGTCTGCCATTTAAATGAAAGAATAAGCATAGTTGCAGTATAATACAGGCTGCAAATGGACGATGAGAGTAATGCTGGCAAGGCTGAAACTATTGCCCATCTCTACTTGGAAGGAGTATTGGGGCTTCTCCTTAAAGTGCTCCTGGCCCTGTGGTGATGCTGCTCCCACCACGTTATCAGGCAGGAAGTCCCAGGACTTTGATCCAGCGTTGAAGCAATGTTAAGAAATATCTTGGTCAGGGTGGACTGAAGGGAAATGTATGTGTGATGATCATCTTTGCTGCTCCTGTCCTTCTTGGGGATAGAGGTCACAGGGGAAGGGGACCCTTTCAAAGTAATCTCGATAATTTGCTGCAGTACATCCTGTAACTTTTATGTATTAGAGCCACAATATAATATCTGCAGCAATAGAGCATATGAATCAAGTAGCCACGGAAAAAAATTAAACGAATGGCTGGGCCTTGGGCAATGACAGCACGGTGGCTCAGTGGTTAGCACTGCTGCCTCACAGCACCAGGGACCCAGGTTCAGTTCCACCCTCAGGTAACTATCTATGTGGAGTTTGCATGATCTCCCCATGTCTACATGGGTTTCCTATGGGTTCTCTGGTTTCCTCCCACATTCCAAAGATATGCAGGTTAATGTGGATTCACCATGCTAAATTGCCCATGATGTCCAGGTATGTGCATGTTAGGTGGATTAACCATGGGAAATGTGGTGTTACAGGTATAGGCTAGGGGTGTGGGTCTGGGTGGGATGCTATTTGGAAGGTTGGTGTGGAGTCAATGAGATGAATGGCCTGCTTCCACATGGTAGGGATTCTATGAGAAGCACTTTATATGTTATTTCAGCTACAACTATCAATATTGATTTGCTTATGGATGCTAGAGGTGAACCACTCTTTGTATCCTGTTCAAATTCTGCCATGATCTTATAAGCTTGGTGTTGATATGGTTGGCCCAGCAAATCATCTGATCAGCAGTATCCTCCCCTGACATGTTAATGCTGTTGAATTTGGTGCTAGTGGAGGCCACTAGGTAGCCCAAACCGACAGGTCTCACAGTTGGCTACATGATGGGTTGTGCCGAACTATGTGAAGTCATCAGTCACAAGTCTGACCTGAGGGAAAGTCATTGATAAAGCAGTTGGAGGCAGGGGAGCTGAGGATGCTTCACTTGGAAATTGCTCCAGTGATGTCCCAGAGCTCAGAAAGCTGGTCACTGTCAAGCTGAAGTACATTGTGTCAGGAGTGAGTCTCTGGAGGACTTGTTCTTTGACACTAAATAACCTCAGTTTTTGCTTTGTTACTTGATGCTGTACTTCACTGATTAATATTGAAAGCAACTGATCTCACCTTGCTCCTGGTGTTTAGCTTCTTTCTCCATGTCGGATTCAAGATTGTGAGGGGTTTAGAATCAGCAGGATCAGCCTTCTGCTAATGATTGGGAGGAGGAAGCTAAGAGAACAATTGGCCAGGTGATACTTATCTGTTTATCTTGGGGCTAGAATAGACCCTGGACAATCTTCTGACTATCCTAACTGTGCTGGAGCTGGTTGGCTCTAGAAGCGGCTGGTTTAATTGTGCAGATCTGCAGCACAATAGCTGGTTCTGCAGGCACTGTTTATCATATTGTGACTGTAGTTCTTTTCTCCAGTGATCTACTCACGCCTTCTGCGTCCCTCGGTTTTGTAAAGTCCTGGATCCTGTTTCCTGTCAGCACTCTTTTTTTCCCTTTTCAATCTGTCATCCAACCCACTTTATCTACAATTCTGGCCGCAAAATTCTTTTTATTTTCCTTTACTGAACCTTCTCTAATCTATCAGTGTCTATTTGACAGGCGGGTGCCTAAAACTGCACGTAGTGTGTTAACCCGCATGTAAGAACAGATTTTTTGATCCTTTGCTCATAGCAAGATATCTTGCACACCATAAGCATGCACAAAAATAATGTGTCTGCTGTCTGGAAATTTCCCTCGACTGATTTTATTAGCCGAAAAGTCATAGCCATTCTCTCGTTTCTTAGGTGTCCACTTCAGTTTAAATTTAGAATACAGCCTTCAGTCATAATAGTAACAGAATAGACACTAATAAGTATTTCCAACAGAGGAATGTACATGTTTAGGTGAAGTCTACAGTCACACCATCAACAATGGTGACCTTACAACACAGCCCTGAACTCATTCTTAGACTGAAATATCACACATTTGATACAAGAACATCAGTCCCCTGGTTAATCTAGTCTGTTCACGACTCACGTACTGGGAGCCACACCAATCATTTATCAACAAGGGACAAGACCTGTCATTAATTTGATACTGGGTCTCAGACTATTCATTAAATGGTTACATGAAACAATCCCATTCATTAACGGGTACAGGAACCAACCAATTTATAAACCTGACAATTAGTGGGGGACAACCATCCATTAATCAGATACAGCTAGGGCATCAGGTCATTAATTGATCTGATACACTGGACAACTGGATACTGGAGCCTGAGCTATTCATTTTTCAGTTATAGGGGACTTGGCCTTACACTGATGCACAGAGATGGCTGGGCCTCTTGACAGGAATCTGAATTGGTATGTCTGTGCTGCTGATCAGTCATTGCAGCAATTGGATACAAGAGTTTGGTAATGACTGCAATTCAATCTATCAGTCAGCGTGGCAATTACTGGACGTCACTCGGCGCGGGGATGTGCATAGCGCCAGGCAGCACAGATCAGTTATTGCAAGAATCAGATACAAGAGACGGGTCATTAGATTAATCAGGGGTCGAATATCTATCATTGTAGGAGCCAGTTAGAGAACATCAGTCATTACTGAAGTCAAGCCCAGTGCTATAATCAGTGCATTAATCAGCAAACTCCTCTATCTAGCAGTCATATCTACACCCTTTCTTTATTTTCCACCTTTTCTTCTGCTTCTCTCTCCCTCTTCTGATAGTGCTATCATACTGGGGCTCAGTTCATTGAATACCCATGGTCTATATGCTGGTGAGCTTCAACAAAGTTATAGCCTGGACAGAAATTGTCACCAAACCTGAATCTAATGTCTGCTTTTGGCTTTTCCAGTTGAAAGTTACTCGGCAGCAACTTAATTGGGAAACTTGATCCACTTCTCCCCTCCTTTAACATCACTGAGCCATTCGTAGTGCCAGACCTAGTTTGGTTTGGCGATCAAGTAATAATTGGGTTCAATGGACAGAATATTATATACATTCACATTGGTGAGCTCTAAATCTGACATCCATGAGGTAGTGTGAGCTATCAGCTGCAGTCGCTTTGAATTCCAACACAATCTGTAACCTCAACATATCACTGCATTGCTATCAAGGCTAGAGACCAATCTTATTTCAATGAGAAGTGCAAGGGAGCATGCAAGGAGGAACACCATGCATACCTGAAAATGAGATACCAACTTGGTGAAGCAACAACAAAAGCCATACACAACTGCTAAACAGTAGCATCTGATAGGCAGAGCAACATGGATTCATAAAGAGACATGGGTGGATGAGATCAAATTTCTGCAGTTCAGCCTCATCCAGCTAAGAACATATGAATTTGGAAAAGGAGTAGACTTTTGACCCCCTTGAACTTGCTCAGCTATTCAATAAGATCATGGCTGGTCTGTTTGTGACCTCATCTCCATTTTCCTAACTGCTCCGCAGAACCTTGATTCCCTTTTTGATCCAAAATCAAATGAACTCAGCCTTAAATTTATGCAATAACCCTGGTTCCGCTGCTATCTACAGAACAGATTCCACTGATTTAACATACTGGAGAAAGAACGATTTCTCCTCTACACTATCTAGAATGGGAGATCCTTAATATAAGTCCTATAGTTCACAACTCCTCCAGAAGGAGAAACACGTACACAACACCACCTTGTCAAACACCCCAAGAATCGTATATGTTTCAATAAGATCGATTCTCAGTCTTCTAAACTTCAAGGGTCATGGCCACATTTCTAAAAAAAAATCATCCATATGATTTGGGCACTGCTGGCTAGGGTATAGGAACCTACAGCGCCATTAAGCAGGGTTTTCCCAGATTTTGACCCAGTGACACTGAAGGACTGGTGATATACTTTCAAGTCAGGATGATACATGGCTTGGAGGGGAACATGTGTTCCTCTGCATATGATGCCCTTGTCCTTCTAAATGGGAGAGGTCACAGGTTTGGAAAAGGAGCCATGATGCATTGCCATTGACAGAAAGGAATGTTGGAGCCAGTGGAAATGGTGACAACTAAATATTGCTCTGTGCTGAATGGTGCTAAGCTTCTTGACTGTTGTTGGTGCTGAACCCATCAGGTAAGTGGGAAGTATTCTATTACAATCATGATATACACCTTGCAGACGGTAAATGGCATCTACCTGGGACAGCAGGTGAGCTACATTTTGCAGAATTCCTAGCCTCTGTTTTCCTCTTGTAAATGCAGTACTTAAATGGCCGGTTGAGCTCAATTTCTGAATGATAGTTATCTCCAGGGTGTTAACAGTGGATAACTCAGCAATAGCAATGAATGACTAGAAACAGTGGTTAGATTTTGTCTTGCTGCAAATGCTCATTGCCTGTCACTTGATTCCCATTCACATTGAGGAAGTGAACCTAACAAATCAATGTCAAAGTCAAGGGTGAAGTTTTTCCATCTGGAAGAGCTGAATGGATGATCAGATTCAGCCTCCTCTGGAGGCCTCCAACACCAGAGTTTCCAGTCTCCGGGCTATACATGAAAGTACAAAATGACTTTAGGCATTGGTAATGACAAAAGCTCTGGGTCCTGACTACGTCATGGTAGTCTTGTCCTCCAAAGCGAGCTGTGTCCCTAGCCAAGCTGTTTTAGTACAATTACAACCTGTACCTACCCAAAAATGTGGAAAATTGAAAAAAAATGGAAGAACTATGGATGCTGTAAATCAGAAGCATAAACAGAAATCGCTGGAAAAGTTCAGCAGGTCTGGTAGCATCTGTCAAAGTCAGTGTTATGGGGTGAGTGACCCTCCTTTAGAATGGCTCTTAACAGAACAGAACTTCTGAGGAAAGTTCACTTGAACCGAAACATTAACTTGTGATTTTTCTCCACAGATGCTGCCAGAGCTGTTGAGCTTTCCAGAAATTTCTGTTTTTGGTGTGAATGTGGTAAAATGCCCAGCTATGTACTGTTCATAAAAAAGTAGGACAAATCCAAACTGGTCAATTACCAGTCCAACAGTCTACTAATCATGTTAAAAAGTGATGGAGCAAGTGAGGTGATAGAGACGTCCTTAGCAACAAGACCACTTTTGACCAAGTGTGGCATCAAGACACCAAGCATAAGCAAAATTGAAGTCAATGGAAGTTTAGGAATAATCTCTCAACTGGTTGGAGTCATACTTTGCACAAAGGACAACAGTGACCTGGCCAGTGATACTCACATTGAATAAGTAAACAACCAAAGCAATAGATTGTCCCTTCCCCAAATTCTGTCATACATCTGGGTCTGTGAGGAACATATTCTGAAGATAAAAACAAATTACTGCAAATGCTGGAAGTCTGAAATTTGTTTTTATGTTCTGAAGGTATTTCAGCGTCTTATGGTATTTTTATTGTCTTTTGTTTGTTACCTTTTTATTTGCCTTTTGTAATTAAACAAATACTAGTGAGTTTAAACTGGAAATGGCAGCTTGACATTGTTTATTCCTGCATACCCAATGTGATATACATTAGTTAGAAGGATTGCCAGTCCTGTGACACATATTCTACTCACTGGATAAGTATACAGATTCTAAGGAGATGCATTCTCTTCTATTTACTTTAAGAACTAGTTTAAACTATTGGCACAAAATGTTAACCATTATACTGCAGCGCTGGATTAGATTTCAGACTGATATATGAGGTGCAGCAAATGGTCCTATCATATACAAGAAATGAAAAGTTCTGCTCTATAAAAACTGCTTACTGTGACTGGAATAGTAGCAGCCTTTAATAATTTGAGTTACAAAGAGACTTTTAAAATGTACATTTTGAAGAAAGATCACTCTAAGATAATTTCACAGTTTTCAAAACTCTATGAGTTTGATACAGTTGTTTTAGACACATTCGCAATACTAGAATGCAAGAAATATTGTTTGGGAAGTTTGGAGCAAATCAAATTACTTCTCAGCTAGGGAACCAGAAGTAAAATATATTGAAAGTAATGTTACAGTTGACTTCAAGATAGAAGTGAATGTGCTTCTGGATAGAGATAGTTTGAAGAAAATGGTTGAATCTAACAGACAGCTTTTTGTCTAATGGGTATGCATTTCTAATGCACAATTTTTAGGCTAAGGGAGAAACCATCGATTTAACTGCTGCTATCCTAAAACACAGCCTTATAATCACTTTGAAATTCCTTCATCCTAACCCATTGACAATCTTCCACGTCGCTGGTGAACCAGGTTTCTTGTTTATTTCAATCCTGATCTCAGAACTTGCTCTGTTTCTGCTATGTTGCACCTAAATCATCAACCAGAGGCAGCTTTAACTGACATCAAAATCAAGAAATCTTCTGGACCTTCATTGGGATGATTGTGTACAAACAAGTTGGCTTTATCATTTCAACAGAAACATCTCCCCACCATCACCAGCACTCAGAAACACAAGGATAGCTTATACCCTGAATACTACTATTCTCAAGTCATCACTGTTTTGAATTATCTGTACGTTGTCAGCCACTGTTGCTAGGTTAAAAACTGTACGTCTTTCTTAGCAGCTCTATGGTTGTGCCTTTATCATTTTGGTTAAACAAGACTGTTCACACCCCTACACTCCCCTTCCACACCTTTTAAATGTAACTTTGGATAGACAAAATATGCTGGCCTTGCTACTAATGCCCACATCCTTGGAAAGAAATTTTAAAAACTCATGTGGAACAGGAATGAGTACAGGAGGACTGAACATTGACATACAGGAGGTTATAAAGGCGAAGGACTAAGGTTCAGAACACAGGATACCACCGATGTTGAGCAAATCTGCGGAGATGCCTGGATGAATCAGAATGTGTTGATACCGAGAGATAAGGTCATTCAGTCAACATGTACATGTAGCATTGAACAGAAGTTCTCACAAGAGATCCCAGGGAAGGGTTAGTGAGGTTCAACTTCTGCCCCATAATCTATCGTCGAAAGAAGTGTGCCCTCTACTGGCAATTAGCAGAATGGATTGTGCTCTCCTGCCTCAGCTTCTTTGTGATTTTTTTAGGAGGTAAAGGGAGCAGAGTTCAAAAAGGAGATTTGCAAAAAAATGCCAGCAACATTCTCCTAGCATAATGTTCAGAACACTTATTTCGTCAGAACAGCATCACAAATTTCAAATCCTAAACTAACTTGGTGCATTTGTTTCTTTCCCAGTTGTGTTACTTTCTAAGACGTGAGTAGAAGCTGAATCAGAAGCTGTTGGAATGGCCTGTCTTGGGGAATAATACTGCGTCTCTAACTTGTCCTGGGAGAGGACAAGAGGGAACTTTACTCTGTCTTTGATCCCATACTGTACCTGTCCTGGGAGAATTTAATGGTAGCAGTGTGGAGGGACCTTTCCTCTGGATCTTCACAGGGAGTGTTTGATGGCGCGAACATAGAGAGAGATTTATTTTATACTGAACCCTTGCTGTACCTGATCTGAAAGGGCATCTGAGAAACTTTTCTTCTCAAGTAGACTGTTTTTGCAATTGACCTGAGAGTGAAGTTTTTGTACTGCAAATTTTGCTTGAAATTTTCTCAATGACTTCAACATTCATAAGAGAGCCTCTTGTATTTTGCTTTGTGGAATGAACAGGCTTGAAAGGCTGAATTACCTTCACCAAACCCACACCTTATGTTGATCAGTGGGTTTCACTTATTCAACTAAACATGAACTCCACCGATTGTCTAGGCAAAGCAGCCTTTAGCTTTCTCAAGAACCTTCTACTCTTCAAATCTCTGCAATGGAAATTAGATTGAAAACAATCTGAACGTACAATAAAACATTTCACCACTAACCATCTACAAATGCTATTTTTTCAATTCTGCTTGCTTACAGAGCCGAAGAGGTAAAACTTTATAATAATGTTGGGGGTCATCACTAAACTGGAAATGTTCAAAACGTTACTTGAAACTGGAGTGGACTGAAGGTATCAGCAGTGACTTGTAGATAGGCGATATATGAAGAGATGACAATCCATCATAGTCATGGTTTCAGTCTTGTTGGTTGAATAATTTCAGTAAAACCACTTCACAAGAAGCATATTACCTCGATTGTTAAGATGTTGATAGGAATGGTCCATTTCCATTTTGGGTCAATGATGGGTTTAAGATGTCAACACTGGGGGACTTTGTGATGATGGTTGTATTGCAGGCCAAGAGAGGTTAATGGAGCTACATCTCCTCTCATCATTTCCCTATCCGTGTGACCATATTCACAGCCAGACGTCAGTTTTTGTAATAAGTTCTTCACATCATGCTTATCATATGTCCTTTGAAGATCCATGTTTACGTTATTCAACCGTCTTTTTTAATCCACGGTCTGTGACTTGTTTGAAAATTGGCATTCAGTTTATCAATCAGGGCCTGTCTTTCAAAAATCTTTAGTCCGTGAGTTTTTAAGAGGTCACTGATTTAACAAGCCTAAATTAATATTTATGATCGCTCATTTGTTTTCTTGCTATGTCCTTATATTTCTCAAATCTTTCTGGATATTTGTTACATGGTTCATTTTTAGAACCAACTAAAAATGATTTTTGTCCAACTTCTAGATTGACTTTATTGAGCTACTTATTCTCCAATCAGAAAGCATCTTACCCATCTTATAGATAGTAGGAACTGCCGATGCTGGAGTCTGAGATAACAAGGTGTGGAGCTGAAGGAACGCTGCAGGCCGAGCAGCATCAGAGGAGCAGGAAAGCTGATATTTCAGGTCTGGACTTGTTCTGAAGAAGGGTCCAGACCCGAAATGTCAGCTTTCCTGCTCCTCTGATGCTTCCTGGCCTGCTGTGTTCATCCAGCTCCACACGTTGTTACCTTACACATCTTACATGTCTCCTAAAACTGGTCTGCTCTTTATCAGTTGGTAGCACTCTTGTATCTGAGTCATAGGTTCAAATCCCACTTCAGGGCTTCATCACAAAAACTCAGTCTGACTTAAGTACTGTATTGAGGGGGTGTTGCACTCTTAGAGGTGTTATCTTTCAGATTACACATTAAACTGAGGCCCCATTGCCTGTTTGGGAGGAGGTAAAAGATCCTATGATGCAATTTCGAAGAAGACCCTGGCAATTATCCCTCGTGTCCTGACCTACATTTAACACTCAACTAACATCTTGACAGAAAATAAGTACCTGGTCTTTTTTACATTGCCATTTGTGGGGATTTGCTGCATGCAAATTGGCTGCCACATTTTCAACATTAGGAAAGTGACTGCTCTTCAAAAGTGTAGAGGTTTATAAATCATGAGAGGTATGGATAAGGTGATTAGCCAAGGTCTTTTTCACAGGGTAGGGGAGTCTAAAACTAGAGGGCATAGGTTTAAGGTGAGAGGGGAAAGATTGAAAAGGGACCTAAGGGGCATTGTCTTCACACAGAGAGTGGTGTGTGTATGGAATGAGCTGCCAGAAGAAGTGTTGGAGGCTGGTAGAATTACATTTAAAAGGCACCTGGATGGGTACATGAATAAGATGAGTTTAGAGAGATTTGGGCCAAATGCTGGCAAATGGGACTAGATCAGTTTAGTATATCTGGTCGACATGGACAAGTTGGACTGAAGGATCTGTTTCTGCGCTGTACAAGTCTATGACTCTATGACCCTACTTTATGAACCATAAAGAGCTTTGAGACCTCCAGTGGTTATGAAAGGTGCTTTGAATTCCATTTTGGTAACTTTCCAACGTGAAATTTATCAGGTTTCCGTCACTAAAAAGCAATATTTTGTTGTCTTTCAATCACCTCTTGGTCTGCTTCTGCTAAGAGCATTTGCAATGCTGTATCCTTCCTTGAAGGGGTTACAGCATCATTAAGAAAACTTCTTTAAGTAATTTATTCTAAACATACCCATTTGTATAGTCATATTCTGCTTTAGGATAATTCACATCCCCTGTGATGACATATCTGTCACTATTATAAACATCTGATTCCCTTCAAATCTTACCCTCATTTTCTCTCCAATGATTCAGTATCATGGAGTACTCTCAATGGAGACAAAGCCCCCTAATTATTTTTCAACATAAGTCAGATGATGTTTGATCATCACCACTAGTAAGAACGTCCCTTTCTTTAGGTGCATCCATTTTTCAATTAGTAAAATCACTCAATCCTTTTCTTCCTTTGCCACCTTTGCTGAAAATTTTATCGCCAACACATCCAAGTCTTGCGTGCTGAAGCAAAATTTTCATTCAGCCTACAACCCTATTCCCAATGTTTTCCTCATTGCTCATGGTCCTCAGACTAATACATTCATATTCACATAGAAACATTTTGCCTGGTCCGTTCAAGCTCTTGAAAGTGCTTATTTCCTTCTGCACTTTTCTCGTTTGTTCATCAACTTCTATCTTCTTAGCTTCCATTCTGCCTGTCCTAAAGCACTTCCATTGATATAGACAGTGGTGTCTTTTGATGTTTCTGGAATGTATCGCGTGCTGAGGCAATCAAGTGATATCAAACCAAAGCTTGGTATCATGATCATCATCAATGAGTTTTCTTGGCACACAAAGCTATCACTAACACCCAGGGCTGGACAATCCCATCTCTAACAGGCGTGGGTTAAGATTCTTCGCAGGTTTTCGTGAGGTTGCTAGACAAAACAGTTCACCACTTCACAAACATCAGTCACTTTATGTCTCAGTCTCTCCATCTTCATTGTTTCTTTCTTGCTTTCCACTGATTAGATCCCAGACTGTAACTCACTGCCAGGTATCCTATTCTCAAGGCTATTTATCAATTATATACATTATAATGTACACCCAACAGTGCATTACAGGGTCTAGATGAAGTGCTTGGATGACTTTTACATTGTACACCTCTATGATTCTACCTCATTAGCTGTACGGAGTTTAGATACTTCCAGTAGTTGTGAAAGTTGCTATATGAAATCTAGACAACGCTGGACAAATAGTGATCTGGATTTTATGCAGCACTTTTCACAACCCTTGGATTTCTAAAAGCTTTTTATAGCCAATGAAGTAGAGTCATAGAGTTGTACAGCACTTAAGTCACCCAAGTCCTTTATCTCAACCCTGTAATGCACTGTTGGGTGTGTATTATAATGCATATACATTGGCAAATAGTCTTCTGCCTCCAGGGCAAGATCAGGCTCAATATGCGGCGTCATGTGTCCTATGGTCTTGGTCACACACATCACGTTGTAACGGATCATAACTACATTCATAACCTGGCTCTCCCACAAGTTGAATTTTCACTCAATTTGTTGTACACCCACCGAAAAAAAACCCCTTACATTCTACTTTAACCATAAGTTACTTCTCATCTATTTGCCCCCTTCCAACTTGCTGCCACATCATTTCAAAGTAAGTTTCATTCCAGCAGCTCTTGAGAAGCTTGACCTTGGTGCAGTCCAGTCTTGGCCTTTGAACTTCACGTCTTTCTGCCATTAACCTTCCCACCCCTACCCCCATCCCATCGCCTCATCCGGCACCTCTCCCACCTCCCCCAGCTCCCGGCCACAAACCCTATGCCATTGCCCAAATACTCAAAACAAAGGGCAAACTGAGCAAAGCAGCAAGAAAGTATCTGATAGAAAGCTATGGGGAAACATACAGTTGACAGGAGGAGTTTAAGGGTAAATAAAGAGAAAGTCAGAAAGTGGAATGAGATCATGAGCAAATGGAAGACAAACAGCAAATTGAAAAGCTGCAAGGAAAACAGAAAGGCAAAGCTCAATTAACAGCTTAGGAGCCTTTGGATGAGCTTCCAATTCGTAACTCATGCCTGAGCATCCATTATTCCATATGCTATATATCATTCAAACCCCTTGATTACAGTCCAGTTTGGAACTCATTCCCAGCTTTACATTATTCTACGCATAAACCATCTGGAGTCCTCATTTAGATTCCAGTCTGGAACTCACTCCAGCATATCCAGTATTCTATATATAAGCCACCCACACTCCTTAATTAGCAGCAAGCTGTAGCACACTTCTGGATATCCATTATTCTATATATAAACCAAGCAGACTCCTTGATCATTTTCTAGCCTGCAACTCAGTCCTGAGCAAATGTTCCTTCTAAGCTACACGACTATACAGGAACCCGCAAGCCCCCGCACAAGTTGGCTCCACTAAGTTACTGCTTATGTACAGCTACGTAAAGTTAAAGGGCCAATGCACTTTAAAAAAGATTCCTGCACACCACACAAAAAAATGGAGGGCACTTTAGTCCTGGATATCCACTATTCTATCTATAAACCACCTGAACCCTTCAATTTAGCTCCGTTGTTTAACCTTGTCCTGGTTATCCATTATTCTATATATCAGGCATTCAAACATCTTGATTTAAGTCTAACTTGACACTCACTTGAAGGGTGTCTATTATTCTACATGCAAACCATATGAAACACTTGATTAGATTCCTTAAAACTGACTCCCTTGGTGTCTGTTATGTTATATTTAAGCCATAGGAACGCCTTGATTAAATTCCAGCCTGTAACTCACTGCCAGGCTTTTTGGTTATTTTATATTTAAACCATCTGAAGCTTTCGATTCGATTCCTCCCTGTCCTTCATTCTCTGTATCCATTAGTCTATATATAAACCATACACACTCTTCACTTATTTCCAGCCTGTAACTTAACTCCCAGCGTGTCTGTTATTGCACCTATAAACAATCTGAATACTTCAATTACACCGCAGACTGTAACTCAATCCTTGGGAATACAAATCTCAAATGCTATTAAGATTCTAAAAAGAAAATCCAGATCTCTTAAAAAGGCTGCAAGGTAGAACTGCTCCTGATTCAGACCAACAGGACTTACATGCTTTTTCCAATGAGTGCCCATGCACTCATCAACCTTGCATGGGCACACTTTTGCATGTTCACCCCATAGCATGCTCACTGACTTACACACTTACCAACTTGCGTAGATTGACTTGCACACACTCTCCACTGTGTGCTCACACTCTTACACACTCATCCACCTTGCACAGATTCACTTACAAGCTCTCCCCACCTATTCTGGCTCTCCCACTAGCTTGCTTACCTGCCTGTTCACTTACCTGTTGACTGTCTGGCACATTTATTATTTGGTCCAAATTCTTTTCCACTGGTAGGGCTTTCCTCCCCATTGTTCTCACAACACTCCGATCAGTCTGCACCAGCTTAAACAGCACAAAATTGACACACAATGTCACGGTCAGGAGCACCGCGAGTGAGGCTGCCATTTGTCTCAGTGTATGTTATTGTCCACAAGAAGACAGATATAAGCATCAATAAAATGTCGTGAATTTCTGTTTTCTCTTGCTTCCAATGTACGGATTCGATTTCACCGCTTCTGAATTGGATCCAGTTTGCACAGGGGTTTGCAGGTCCGTATGTAGAATACTCACTTTCGGTTGAAACCTCGCACTCAGATGCTTTTCTCTACATGCTGTTATTTTTGATCCTTGAATAAACTCGAGAAAGGAAGAATGCAATTATCTTCCAAACAGCTTTATTTGACGTTCCTATTTCCGTGTAAGCACTTTTACTGGTGCCTCACTCACTACCCATGGGGCCTGGTCTGGCTGTGTCTTAGATAAAATGTCACAGAGACCTGATTGCCCACTGTCTTAAAGAAAAGCTTTGGAAACTTGTTCTGGTTGCAAACTCAGTCCAGGCAAATGAACATTTTCCTCATCATTATTAACAATGAAACTGTGCTTTGAGAATCAGCCTTCTCTCTTAGGTGATGGGAAGTCCCGTTGATAATTGCCTGATCTCTTAGCCTCAGGTGACAAGGCTGTCCTGGCCTTTTCTGTCTCGCATCTCCTTTCACTGAACATGTAAAGGTTTCTCTCTGCCTCTCTCTCTCTGCCTCTTGTGGCGTTTCCCTGTGTAAATATCTGACCTTCTGTCAAGCTGATGCTCAGGTTCCCGCCTCAGCTCTGCCAGACAACAACAGGGCTGCTTCTCATTCCACACCTACTTCAAGTTACAGAACTTAACTCTGTAACAGCCGCAGTACTCAGCAATAACCATCCCTTGTCATTTTTCGCGCACAAGGAAGCAGGGAACACTTCACTTTCATTCAGTCCCAAGCGCATCTTAGCTTCAGCTCTAAAATGTGTACACAGTACCTGGGTTAAAAAGAATGATTCAACTCTGTCTAACAAACACTGTATGATTTAATATGTATGTCAATGTTAGCTTCTGTACACATATGTTGTGAAATTCTGTTAAGGTTGGAGAGAAAATGGTGAGTCTGTCTTCAAGCTGAAAAACGGCACCATTTATTATCTATTTAAAGTATTTACATAAATAGGGAGTAGAGAACATTTCTGCTGGCTCAGTCTGGGTCTAAATGTGTCTCACATCAGCAATCATCACTGATGATATATTCCATTCATTAGGACTTAACTATTATCGTACCTCAAGAGTTTTATTCTATCCCTTTAAATCAAAGATGGTGGCACCAGCAATGTGGGCATTTGGGCTCCTGGACCCATCTATCCCAGGTGTCTGCTTTCTCCCTTCTTTCCTTAACCTTTCTATTTTCTTTCTTTTTCTTTGTCTTCATCTTCTTCCTGTTGGCAGCGGCGGCAGAGGGAGTGACATCGCAGAGGGAGCAGCCAGACTGATGGTGAGGCAGTGGCCTGGCATGGCAGTGAAGTCAGGGACTCCTGGTTGCTGTGGGCTTGGACCGGGGACTCCGGGCCTTGGCGAGGTGAAGGCAGTGGCAGCTCATGGTAGTGGTAGGCTCGGAGCGGTGGTGGGGTGGGTGGTGGAGTCTCCTGGTTGTCAGCAAGGTGTGGCAGTGGTAGTAACAGACACAGGGACTTCTGGTTGTGGGGTGGGCCCAGCAATGAATAGACAGCTCCTGAAGAGTGGCAACTGTGACGTTGGTGGGCCCAGCACCAGTGGCAACGTAGGCGTGGTTTGTCAGCTGGCTCGTGTTGGACGTGGCGGAGGGAAATTGGACTTTCTTTCACATTTGTCTTTTTTATTCTTGAATTAATCAAAATGGCACCAGATTGTGGTGACAGTTGAAGCTTTTCACTGTATTTTACTCCATTGTCCCTTGCAGATACAAGTGACAATAACTCATTAAAATAAATTTCATTAATTTAACTTAATTTAAATCATTTTAGTTTAACTATTAACACTTCTCTTACCGTTTAAATACTAAAATTTCTCCTATCATTTAGCCATTTTCCATTCGCATTTTCCCTAAATACATCACCCCTCCTCTTACCCTCTGGTGTCTTTCTAACTTTGGCCTCCATCTGTCCTGGGGAAGGAAAGATTGTCATTCATTTTCTTGCTGGCAGGAAGGCAGAATGTTGAACAGGTTGGAAGGTTAATCTTTAACAACCAATAGCACCCTGCAGCATAGCCATCGTAACAACATCTGTCTATGGTTCTGAAAGGGTTAATACCGAAGAGTGCCATCGTTGAGACACCAGTAAGTGATCAGAAGGTGCTGGAAATACTCAGCAGACTTGGCAGCATTTGTGGAGAAAGAACTAGAGCCAACATTTTGAGTTGAATATGACTGTTCTTCAGCAGTTGAAGGGAGGTAAAAATGTGATTGATGAGACGCTGCTGAAGAAGGGAGGTAAAGGAAGAAACAAATGCAAATGTCTGGGATAGATACAAAACAAGAAAGATTAAATGACAAAGATGTCATGGAACAGAAGGAGAGGAAAGTGAGAAGGGTTGTTGCAAAGAAGAGAAGCATTTGGCCAGAGTGAGAATGAATGTTATTTTAATGAACAGTTCTGGTTGAAATCTCTCTCTCTCCCTCTGTCTCTCTCTGATGCTTTGACAAAACTCATTTTCTCTTCCTCTCAGTTGTTATGGAACTCAGACTCTAACACTCATTGGTACCTCCAATCCTTCTCCCACTCTGCATCTCTCTGACCCCATCACTTCTTCCAACACCTAACTCTGCCCATGTATTCAAATTACCGTCCTCCCTGATGTTTTATCCCCCTGTGCCTCCACCTCAATAAATTTCCGCCTCATCTTTCAGCTCCTCTTCCACCACCTTCAACTCCTTGTTCACACCTTTGGGCAGGAGTCCTCTTCCTGCATGTGAACCCTCTCACCTGCCTCTAATACTTTCTCTCCACCTTGACTGCCTCCCTCTGGCTTCTCTCCTGCTCTTGATCTTTTCATTAAGAATGGTTGGCATGACCCCAGCCATCTTAATTTATCTGCTTTTCTCAATCACTCTGACCTGCCTCCCTCTGAACTTCTTGCCCTCTGTTCCCTGAGGCTTCACCATGACTTTGTTATCAAACCTCCTGATCAGGGCAGTTCTGTTGGCATCTGCTGGTATACCAACCTCTACCTTGCAGAGCACCAACTCTTTGACACGACCTCCCATTGAACAATGTTTCAAGCTGTTGTTTTCAAGACATTAATTGACTCCCTCTCCCTGGAGACCTTCCCTTCATAGTTTCCCTCCTCGTAATCCCTCTAACCCTGACCGTTTACTCCTGTCTCCTTGTCAAAATCCACAAACAGGGCCATCTTGGTAGACCCAATATTTAGCCTGTTTCTACCTCACACACTTTATTTCTTCCTATCTTGATTCTATCATTTCTCCTCAGTCTAATAGGTCAGGGCGGCATGGTTGCTCAGTGGTTAGCATTGCTGCCTCTCAGTACCAGGGACCTGGGTTTGATTCCAGCCATGGATGATTGTCTGTGTGGAGTTTTTATGTTCTCCCTGTGGCTCCTTTGGGTGGTCTAGTTTCCTCCCACAGTCCAAAGTGGTGCAGTTTAGGTGGATTGGCTGTGCTAAAATTGCCCATAGTGTGCAGACTCGGCAGGGTAGCCATGTGAAATGAAGCTTACTGGGACAAGATTGGGGCGGGTCTGGTGGGATTCTCTTCAGAGTGTCAGTGTGGACTCAATGGGCTGAATGGCCTGCTTCCACACTGAAGGGATTCTGTGATTCTAATCTCTCCCCTTACTCTTTTGACCCCGTACATCATTTCAACAATTTTCAATTTCCTAGCTCCAATCTCCTTTTCTTAACATCAGATGTCCAAAGCCTCTATGCCTCTATAACCCACTGAGACAGTTTGAAAGCTTTCTGCTTCTTCCTTGAACAAAAGCCTGAACAGAGGCTAAATACCACCATCCTCCTCCATCTGATTCAACATGTTCTCACTGAACAATTTCTCCTTTATATTGTTCCATCTGCTCCAAATAAATGCTTGTTGCAATGGGCACCCTGTGTGAGTCCAAATTAGTTTTATTTTGGTGTGGGATAGGTGGAACATCCCTTATTCCAGTTTTACGCAGGACCTTGCTCCAAGACCTTTTTCTGTTATTTCTTATTCATTCAGAGGATGAGGGTGCCACTGGCTGACCCAGCGTTTATTGTCCATCCCTAGTTGCCCAGAGAGCAGTTAGGAGTCAACCATATTGCCAGGGGCCTGGAGTCACATCAGATCACGCCAGATCAGGTAAGGATGGCAGTTTCCTTCCCTAAAGGACATTAGTGAACTAGATGGGTTTTTTTGACAATCAAAAAGGGATTTATGGTCATCGATAGACCCTTAATTCCAGATTCCTTATTGATTTCGAATTCCATCATCTTCAATGGCAGGGTTTGTCCCAGGACCCCGGAACATTTCTGGATCAATAGTCTAGTGATAATATTACAAGGTCATTGTCTCCCCATGGTTCATCAATAACCATATTGCTGCCTCTTCCTGTTCTTGTTTGGAACTACAAAACCTCATTAACTTCTCTTCCAATTTCTATCCCTCTCTGATCTTCACTTGATCCATTTTGAACACATTCGTTCTCTTTCCTTGACTTCTCTGTTTCCATTTTCACCGATAGACTGTCTATTGATATTCCTCATGGCCCACCAACTACCCTGCCCACCCTTCCACACCCTTTCTTTCTGCAAGGACTTGATTCCATTCTCTGAATTTCTTCCTCTCTGTCACACCTGTTCTGAAGATATAACTTTCCGCAAAAGCACTTCTATTAAGTATTTCTTTTATCTCAACCGGGGATTCCTTCCCCATCCACCAAAGTAGCTGACTGTGTCCTCAACAGTATCTGAAGTATTTACCCTCTCTCTTACCTCCCAAAATAACGATAGTGTACCTCTAGTCCTCACTTTCCATGCCACTAGGCTCCACAATCATAGGATCATCCTCTACCATTTCTGCCACCGCTATTATGATGCCACCACAAAATGTATCTGCCCGTCTGCTGCCCTGTCAGCATTCCAAAGTGACTGTCCCTTCTCCAACACCCTGGTCTGTTTCTCTTTCAGGTTGTCCCTTTCCTATTCATTTGCAGAAGACGTAACTCCTGCGCTGTCACCTCCTCCGTCCTCACTGTCCAAGGCCCCAAACACTCCTTCCAGGTGAAGCAGTATTTGCTTGTACTCCTTTCAATGTATTGTATTCAGTACTCACAATGTGGCCTCCTCTACACTGAGGAGACCAGACACAGACTGGTGACCACATTGTGGAACACTTGCACCCAGACTGCAAGTGTTAACCTAAGTTTGCGGTCCTTACTTATTTTACTCCTTTGCCTTGCTCTCATGCTCACCTCACTGTCCCCAGCCTGTCACAGTGTTCAGAGAAGCCTGCTGCAAGCTTGAGGAACAGCACCTCATTTTCCAATTTGGCACTTCACAGCTCTCTGGACTCTACATTGCATTTGAAAACTTTAGACCATAAACTTTGTGCCCCATGTTGATTCCATTTTGTTTTGTTTTGTTTTGCCCGGAACCTGCGACTGAACCTTTGGAAAAAGCTGTTCACCACACCATTCACACTTTCTCTGAAAGTCTTGTTTCTTTCCTGCAAACATTACCACTTTGTTTCTCATCAGATGAGGATTTCACCACAGCCTCCATTCCCCACATTACTTTTCTCCCCCCTTTGCCTTCCTGAATCTTTCATTCCATGGCATCTGTGCTACTTAAACTCTCTATTCTCCACAGACCTCCTCTTGTGTTCTTCCTCCACCAGCCCCTACAACAACATAAAATTCATCCTACCACATATCTGCAATGGGTCAACTCTGAAGAAGATATATGGCCCAATTTTTTTAGGCCGGTGTTCCTACTCTGCACAACCTTCCATCATATTTTTTCTCATCCTAGCAATGTCTTACATTCCCTTCACCCACGAGTGGATCTTGCTTTCCTTTGAGTATATTTGAGCCTCTTTTCCCTGTCAGCTGTGACAACACACTTGCCTCAAACTCATAACTTTCTCAATTCGAGAGCCACCCCAGAACCTGATCACAGAAACCTGGGCCAAAGCTCCAGTGAAAGTTATTGTATCACAGACACTATCTTCATAAGAGATAATACACCAAGGCCCCATCTCCTGTTTGGATGGATGTGTCACTCACCTCAATATTTTGGAGAGTGTTTATCCCTCAATCAACATTCACAAAACTGATTATCTGGTCACTATTGCATGCTCGAGAGAGCTAGGTGCATGCAAATTGACTGCTGCATTTCCAACATTACAACAGTGACTACAGTTCAAAACTGCTGCATAAGCTGTAAAATGTGAGGGCTTGTGGTGGTTGTAAATTGTGCTATATAAATGCTGGTCTTTCTTGATTTCTCATAACCTTATCCTGTTGAGGCAAATTTGACTTTCTCAACACTTGGAAGTCTGAGATATATCCCTGAGGATAAAAGAGATGAAACCTAAGCAAGTTATAGAGTCATACAGTCATAGAGTCATACAGTGTGGAAACAGACTCTTCAGCCCACGCTGACCAGGTTTCCTGTACAGAACCTGTCCCATTTGCCTGTATTTGGCCCATATCTCTCTAGATCTTTCCTGTCCGCGTATTATCCAAGTGTCATTTAAATGTTGTAATCGCCACTACCACTTGCTGATATAAGGTGGACACTTCAGGAGCAGTGGATCCTGGAAGCATTGACTACTGTATCTATAATGCACTGAACTCCAAAGCAGTCGAGCAGAGTGAAACAAGTTGAGCCTTCCAGCTATGTCCAGACAAAGTTTCTTCCACCTTTAGCATGGGAACCCTTTCACAGGGAGTCCGAGTATCTTTGATACTTGTTACCCAGGATCAATGTTGCTGCTTGTTTCTGAATGCCTTCAGGCTTATTCACATGCTATTTGGTAAGTCTAGCTTTCCAAACAGTATCTGGGTATTCAGCAATGGCTCTTGTGTAACTAATAAACGCAGTGAGTGGTTGGTTTGACATACACTGACTTGCTTCAGAAGGCGTGGCACGTGAAATCTTTCAGTTGTCCCCTTAAGGATTTCACACACTGCTAAGCCCATTTGAGATCACTTTGAAAGTAGCTTCCTAATTTACACGCATACTTGTTGTTCAACCTTAGCATCTTCAAAGTTGAGGAGAAGTTTTTTTTATTCATTCACAAAATTAGGGCGTCATTGGCTAGGCCAGCAGTCATTGCCCATCCCGAGTTGCCCAGAGGGCATTTAAGAGTTAACCATATTGCTGTGGAGATCTGGAGTCACACGTACGCCAGACCAGGTAAGAATGGCAGATTTCCTTCCATAGACGGACTTTTACAGAATGGAGACAGGCATTTCGGCCTAAACTGATCCATGCCGACCAAAATGTCCATCCATGCTGACCCCATTTCCCTGCATTTAGCCATATCCTTCTAAACTTTTCCTATCCATGTATTCGTCCCAATGCCTTTTAAATGTTGTTAATGTACCAGTCTCAACCACTTCTGCTGGCAGCTCCTACCACCGTCGGTGTAAAAAAACTACCCCTCAGGTTCCCATGTATTCTTTCCCCACTTACCTTAAACTGATGGCCTCTAGTCCTTGATTCCCCAACCCTGGGAAAAAGACTGAGTGCATTCACCCAATCCATGTCTCTCATGATCTTATACATTTCTACAAGACCACCCCTTCAGTCCCCTATGCTCTGAAGAAAAAGTTCTAGCTTGTCCAACCTCTACCTATAACTCAATCCTTTCAGTCCTGGCAACATCCTTGTAAATTTTTCTGCACTTTTTCCAGTTTAATAACATCCTTCCTATAGCAAGATGACCAAAACTGAACACAATACTCCAAGTGCAGCCTCACCAACGTCCTGCACAACTGCAACATAATTTCCCAACTTCTATACTCAGTGCCCTGACTGATGAAGGCCGGTGTGCCAAAAGCTTTCTTCACTGCTCTGCCTACCTGTGACTCCACTTTTGGAGAACCGTGCACCCGAACTCCAAGGTCCCTCTGTTCCACTGCACTCCTTAAGACCCTACCATTCACCATGAAACTCCTACCTTGATTTGACTCTCCAAAATGCAACACCTCACACTTATCTGTATTAAACTCCATTTGCCATTTCTCGGTCCACTTCCCCATCTGATCAAAATCCTGCTGCAATTTCTGATAGCCTTCCTCACTGTCCATAATACTGCCTATTCTAGTGTCATCTGCAAACTTACTAATCACGCCTTATACATTCTCATCAAAATCATTGATATAGATAACAAACAGCAATGGGCCCAGCACTGACCCCTGAGACACACCACTAGTCACAGGTCTCCTGTCCTAAAAGCATCCTTCCACTATTACTCTCTGCTTCCTACCACCAAGACAATTATATGTCTAATTTGCCAACTCTCCCTGGATTCCATGTAATCGAACCTTCCAGAGCAGCCCACCATGTGGAACTTTATCAAAGGCCTTACTTAAATCCATATAGATTACATCTACCGACCTGTCCTCATCAACCTTCCTGGTCACTTCATCAAAGAACTCGAACAAATTTGTGAGTCATGATCTCCCATGCACGAAGCCGTAGTGACTACTCCTAATCAAACCCTGTCTTTCCAAATACATGTATATCTTATCCCTCAGAATCTTCGCAAGTAATTTACGTACCACAGATGTTAGGCTTACTGGTCTATAATTCCCAGGTTTTTCTTTGCAGTCCTTCTTGAATAGCGCTTCGCTACCCTTTTGTGTTCCAGGGCCTCACCCATGACTAAAGATGTTGCAAATATATCAGCCAGGGCCCTGCAATTTCTTCTCTAGCCTCTTGCAGTGACTTTAGTGAAATGGATGTGATTTTCCAACAATCTAGTCTCTTAATTCCAAATTTGTATTGAATTTAAGTACCGCTTTCTGCCATGGCAGGAATTGAACTCCCAGTCCCCAGAGCATTACCTGGATCAACAATCCAGCGATAATACCACCAAGCCATCATGTCATCTATAAAGTTCCCTGTGAGTTGCATATTGCACGCCAATCCATTGCGTTACACATTTGGGGTTCAGTCTCATTTGATTCGTTATCGTACATTCACTCAATAAAGTGAGTTTACGGCGATATCAATGCAGGCATCATTTACTATCACTGAAGTTATATTATGGCCTTGTTTGTTTCCTTATGGGTCCTCAGGGGTAACATTACCCAACTGGAAATACTGTGTCTTTATAGAACACTTTGGGCTAATTTTAATTGTCTTTTTGGCTAAATTGTGCTGAGTTTCAGGGAGGGTTTTGCTCTGAGCCTGAGTAGAAATTTGTACACTATTTTCCAAAACTCATCTCTTACCTGTGCACCATGCCTCAATGGTGCCCTCTCGTTCTGTATCCCCTCTCTCCAGAGGTGGGAGTACAGGACACTGGTGAATCCTCTCCCGGGATTCTAGCACTGGCACCGTTTCTACAACCCACCTGGAGCTGCTCTTCATTATGTAGGCAGTGGGCAAGTGGAGAACTTCTCAGGTGCCACGGCTGATGCTTCATTGCACACTCAGCCACCTATTTGTAAATCTATTGTTATTTAAGGACCAAGTCACACAGTTTACCTGTCCTGAGTGTCATTCTATCTTAGAGAACTGAGGCAGTGTTATTCTCCCCCTAATGCCCAATGTAACCAAACATCTTCTTGTTCAGTGTGAGTTCTTCACATACTACAAAGCCTTCAAATCATTCAGAAGATTCACCTTTATTCAGCGAAAGCAAAGAATGAAACAAGCAAATAGAAGCTCCATTTGTCTCTAAGAAACAGACAGGGCTGCTTGCCTTTTGAGCAGTAATACATTTACAATCACTACACCCAGGTCACATTTACCTGAAGCGGCAGTCAGATATGTGCTCTCTAGCTGATAGTGCTTGACACTGCACTGCAATATCACGTTGAATAGATATCCTTCCTGCTCAGTGTCCTTATCTTGCTGCTCAGAACGCTGCTGCCAGTCTCCCAGCTCTTCGGCTTCCATCACATCCCCTATCTTCCTGCAGAGCGCAGCATGTCAGGATTGTGTGGTACCCTATGTCCAGAGTAAGCTGCAACATCAACCCTGACCAATACAAGCATCTTCAGAAGGCTTAGTGTCTACTCTACCATGGCCCCAGTGGAAGAATGGGCTGCATTATATCTGCACTCAGCTTTTTTAATTCACTCCTGGGCGTTGTGCAGTTGGGTAGAATACTCGTGGAATGGAAGGCAGGACATTAGAATTTGTTTGCAAAATGAGAGAGGGGAAACAGTGCATGGTGACCCTTTTACAAGATGATGCGGTTTTCTAGGCTTGGAGATTTAAAAAAAACATTAGCAGGCAGCAGCAGATGCACAGAGAATTCTTGAAATTGAAACACGGTAGCAGAAGGATATACTGTTAGCAGGCAAAGCAGCATTTTCAGCAAGACAACAGGTTTTTAGATTTAGCCAAATAATTTAAACCAGTCCCTAGACTTCAAAATCCAATTAAATTTATATCTGGTGGGGTTTTGACAACCTAGGACCAATCCTCTTGTAAAAAAATTAATAGGTCATCAAGGGTATTAAAAAAAAGGGCATTTGAAAAGCAGTGTGAGAACAGCTATCAACAGCCATCAGCTCTAAAGAAAGAGAAGGTCACTGGGTCTCACAGAAATCTCCAAACTCTCACAATAAGGACCATCCAAATAAAAGTGCTATGGCATTCTTACCTAATGCTCCCGTCCCATGAATTCAATGGAGCAGAGGGTTCCTGAATGGAAAACAGCAGAGAAAGCAAAGAACATTCCAGAAGACTTATCCTGGCTGTAATTTCAAGAGACTAAGTTTTAATTTATTTTTTTCTTATTACTTTGGTATATATAAGTGGGGTTTATATTTATTAGAACAGCATACCGTTAGAATTTTGTTTTATTCGGGAATAGTTAGTTGTTAAGGGGGAATTGTTCAGTTTGTTAGTAGTTCAGTTAAATTTGTTTACGGTTAGAGTTAGATAAATAAACTGTTACTTGGTGCTTTTAAAGTGAGTATCAGGGATTTCTTGCATTTAACCATTCCTTTATAATAGCTTGGGGGTGAGAGGCAGATTATATCACTTTTCACACATTCTTTAACAGATTATGAGATGAGGCAAGCTTCTCGGTTTTATTTATCAGGGAGATGTTGACCACCCCTTATCATGGGAGTCACTAGCTGGGCAGCATTTATAGTTTATCCCTAGTTAAGAAGGTGGTGGTGAGCTGCCTTCTCAAACTGCCTCAGTCCCTGTGCTGTAGGTTGACCCACAATACCCTGAGGGATAGAATTCCAGTATTTTGACCCAGTGACAGCGAAGGAATGAAGATATATTTCTGAGTCAGAATGGTGCGTCATTTGGACAGAAATTTGCAGATGGCAGTGTTCCCATGCTGTTCTTGTCCTTCTGGATGGAAGTGGTCATGGGTTTGGATGGAGCTGCCTGAAGACCTGTGGTGAATTTCATCTGCCAACATTAGCCCTGAGTCCTGGGCTTACAGTTTAGCCATAACAAACATTGTGCTGCACCACTCCTGTCAAAGGAATGGCGGTGGTCTCTGTCAATGACCCACCCTTTCCTGCAGAAATCATGTCCTCCAATGTTTCCCTCCCTTATCTATTGTGTTTACCCCATTAAGAATAATTGTCCTCTCTGATTCCCAGCAAGCTGCCTCCAATTCCTAAAATGAACTTCCCCAGCTTCCATAGGCTTCTGCTAACCTGTGTCGACTTGCATTGAAGTCCAATTTGATGTGTGATCAGGCTCCTGACTGATCTTTGTGTGGCTCTCTGACTGATGTATCGCGACTCTCTGGACTGGTTGCACTGGTCCTGAATGACTGACTGTGGTCTATACCCTTCACTGGCTTTGGCAAGGTTTCTGAAGGTGTGTGGGTGGTAGGGTGTGGGGAAGTCTCATTCACCCCGGTCCCATTTGCGCACCTCCTCTGGCCACTAGTGAGAATTTTACCTGCGTCTGACAGTAAGAGCCCAGCTTTGCTTGTTTCCACTTGTCAGACAAAGCACTGGAGGAGGGAGTTGCACATTGGAGGCTCAATCTCAAGATCTTTCCAACTCTACGTCTCCCTCTGTTCTGTATTGTTAACACCAGTCCCCCAAGCTGCCTCATTTCTCTCCTTGGGACCTACCACACCTAGGAGGACTTCCTTTAAACTCTAGCCAATCTTTCCCCAAACGTTTGTACGGGAAGAGGTGGGGTGCAGGATGCAAGTGATTCCAGGGCCCAGGTACAATTCAACTCACAGACTGGGCTAAAAGGAGTTCAAGTGGAGGTATTAGATGGGCTGGCTCTCCTTATGGTTGACATTTGAGTCATCGGGATTGCATGGTAGTGAAGCATGCCAAGGGAAGTGGAGGTGTAAAATTGTGGGGGCACCAGTCTCCTCAGGTACAGAAATGATGCAAGAGGGCTGGAGAATTGTAAAAGCTATGGCCATGGGCAAAAATAAAATCCAGGCCAGCCAATTTAACCTCGGCGTGGGATTGCTTTTTGAAGTGATAATCCAGGTCAAGATGAGCCATCACTTCAACAATTGTGAATTAATTAATTAAGCAAAGTTGGTCAGTATTTTTTAAGGCAAATTGTGATCGGATAACAGGAAAGGTTGTTGAAGATATTGTAGTTGATATGATGTTTATTGACTCCCAAGTGGCATTTGATAAAGTACCACAATTCAGGCGAATTTGAGGTCCATAGAATAAGAGGGACATTCACAGTGTGGGTCCAAATTGGCCAAGTGACAGGGAGCAGAGGATAGTGGTGAAGATTTGTTTTGCAGACTAGACAAATTTTAGTCTAAGGTGCCTCAGGTGTCAACACTGTATTCACAACTTTTCTCGATGCATGTTGATGACCTAAATTTGGGTGCGCAGTGCGCAGTTTCAAAACAAATTTCAGTTAACTGTGAGGGGACAGGGATTGATAGGCTTCAGAGGATATGGACTGGGCTGGTTAAATGAGCAGCTGTTGGAATTTAATACAAAGGTGTACAAATTGGTCAATGGGGAAATGAGTGGATGAGTGGAATTTGCTGAGTTGTTTGAGCAGAGAGCCACCACGGAGACGACAGGCTGAACGGCCTCCTTCCTTACTGTAACCAATCAATCATTCAACGATTCTCAGGGATCCCAGCACTTGCACACACGAGATGTCAACTTCAATATGACAGATTTGAAGAAAAGCCTAGAGAATGAGGATCTGAATCAGTCATTTGCGTTAATTAAATTGCTGGAAATTTGCTTTTAATTTGAGTGTCGATGGTTTTGCAGTGGTGCTAGATAACAGAGCCATGAAGTTGAGTAAATTTATTTATGGACCGAATGATGCACATTAGAATGCTATTACTGTAAGTCATGAAGATAACCTCACATGGTCAATAGTATTTCTGTTTCTACACTTTGTCGTCACCACCTCCCCCGGTGTGTTTTTCTGTATCCCTGTTTTTCACCCTCTGACTCTCGTTCTTTTTAGTTGTTACTTGATCATAAAAATGGGTGCATTTGCCATTGACAGTCACGGTTGGCCCTTAAAAAGGTGAGCTTTGGTAAATAACCTTGAAGAAATTAAACGCTGAAGCACTAAAATGTGGTGTTGTTAAGTGACTTGGCTCTCAGTAATTCAACATTTCTTTCATTACTAAAAATGAATGATCCCACAGTTGGAAATGCCACTAGAATGTGTGGGTGTATGGCACCATCCAGTGGCCAACTCTGAACTTGCAACAAGTCTCGTTGGTTCTGCTGTTAACTCTTTCTGTGAATAGGCTATATGTGCCTGGAGAGGTTGACCAACACTGATACCTAAAAGGACTGGCACCACCACCCAAGCTGACCAATGCCATCACACAAACTGACTGACATTGATACCCAAGCTTATCAATACCATCTTCCAAATTGATTGACAACACAACCCTAACTGACCAACCCTAACATCCACATTATCCGACACTATCACAAAGCTGACTTACGTTGACACAAAAACTAACCACACCGTCACGCAAATGGACCGATATGGACACCCTAAAAATAAAAGCATACGATTGCACAAAATTAGGTCTGAGGTGAAAAGATCGCACAGGATTTTAAAAAAAGGTAAAGAATGATTAAAAAATTAATGAGGGGAGAATTAGAGTACAAGAGAAAGCTAGCCAGAAATATAACAACAGACAGGAAGAGTTTCTATAAATATTATAACAGGATACAAGTAACATTCCAGAAGCGTGAAAAATCAGGAAACGTTAAAGAGGAAACAATGCAGGAAAATCGTCAGAGGAGGGGCAGCCTTGTTCTGAGGAAATTGTTGGAACTGTGGGCTGACTGTGGGCTCAGGTCCTGTTGGATATAATCCTAGGGTCTTAAAAATAGGTGGGAAGGCAGACAGCTGATTTATTGGTTTTAATTTTCCAAAGCTCCCTAAATTAGCTTAACTGGGAAATAGCGAATGTAATTCCTTTATTCAAAAAATGTGGTGGTGGCGGAGGGTTTCGGTGTGAAAGAATGCAGGAAACGATAGGCCAGTTAGCTTAACATCTGTCAAAGAGAAAATAGTCAGAAGCTATCATTAAAGAAGTTACAGCAGAGCACTTAAATAAGTTTGGGGTGGTTCCAGGTGATTCAAGGCAAAGTCAACATGGTTGTGTATGGGGTAAATCATATTTAAACAACCTGTTGAAGTTTTAGAAGGAGTCATATGCGCTTTGAATTAAAGTGAGCCAGTAGATTGCATTTGATGGGTATCACATTTTTGTGAAAACTAAAAGTTCCTGATTTAGGGGATAGCATGTGGGTAAAGATGATAGACTGTCTGGCTAATAGAAAGCAGAGAGTAGGCATAAACAAGTCTTATTTTCTGGTTTGCAAGTTGTAATGAGTAGTGTGACACAGGGATCAAAGCTGAGACCTCAACTGTTTACAATTTACATAACTGACTTGGATGAAAGGACCATCAACAAATTTGCTGATGACACAAAAGATAGGTAAGGAAGAGAACAAAATTTGAAACTGTTTATTTTAACAGAAAGAATAAAAAGGAAGCATATTATCTAAATGGTGAGAGATTTCAGAGCCTCTGGGATGCAGAGAGATTTGGGTGTTCTAGTGCATGAATTGCAAACGGCTGGAATGCAGGTACAGAAAGTAGTTAGGAAAGCTAATAGAATGTTATCATTCAATGCAAGGGGAATTAAGAACAAAAGTAAGGAGATTATGCTTCATTTATATAGACGCTACATAAAATGTACTGTAAAGTAGCTGCAAGGTGTTCATAAAAAGCAGGAAAGAGGAATGAAAGGAAGATGAGTGCAGTTTTGGTTAAAGATAGCTCGGCAGTGATGGAGAAAGTGGATGTCCAAAAGGGTTCAACAAAAGAATCGATTGGCTAGAATATGGAACAAAAAGTGTGCAACTACATTGCTCAATGCAATCTGTAGATCACCATCTAGTTGGAAAGACCTCGAGGAACAAATCTGCAAAGAACTTACAGAGAGGCACAGACATCATGCAGTAGCTGCATTGGGAGACATTAATCATCTGAATGCAGACATTAATAGTGTTAGTGTAAAGTTCAATGTGGGGCAAGCATTCTCGGACAAAAACAGAAATTGCTGGAGAATGTCTGCAGGCCCGGCAAAATCTGTGGGAAGAAAGTAAATTTAATGTTTTGAGTCCAGTAACTCCTCATTAGAACTAAGCATTCTTAGATTGCATTCTGGTGAATGATGTCTCGTTAACTTGCTGGAGTTTTTGAAGAGATAGCAGACAGCATTGCTGAAGGCAATGCTGTTTATGTAGTGTACATGTACTTCCAAAAGGCTTTCAATATAGTGCCACCCAAAAGCCTTGGAAGGTAAGTGATAAGCCATGGAACAACAAGGACAGTAGCAACATGGATATAAAATTGGCTGAGGATAGGAAACGGAGTATAATGGTTTTGGGCATTTATTGGATCAGAGGAAGATTTGTGGTGGAATACCCCAGGGTCTATATCAGGACCCTTGCTTTCCCTGCTCTCTAAGTGTGATCTACATTCTTGTTATGCAGCGGACAATTTCAATAGTTTCAGGCAAACAATACTTGGGAGCATTGGAAACTCTGAGGTGAGCAGTGTAGAGCTTCAAAAAGATGTTGACAAGTTGGTGCAGGCAGGAGATAAGTAGCAGGTGAAGAGAAGTGTGGTATCATGCATTTTGGGACAGAGAATATGGAGAGATAGTATTAGAATAAGGGGGACAATTCTACAGGGTGTGGAGGAGCAGAGAGGCCTGAGTGTGCGTGTGCATGAGTCATTAAGGGGGCAGGGACAGGTAGGGAGAGCTGTTAAGAAAATCACCTACAGCATAAAGAGGTTTCTCCTGAATTATTTTATGGTGTTTATTGCTGCCTATACTATATTCACTGCACATGGTTTTGAAATTCCTTCAAGTTAATATTTTCTCTGTGATTATTCAATCAAACCCTTTGATAATTTTCAAGGCATCTATCTTCTCAATACCTCAGCCTTCTCTTTTCCTAAGAACTCCATAGTTCAGTCTTTCCTGATAGTTATGCCTTTTCAGTTTTGCTATTATCCTCTCAAGTATTTCTTTTTGCCCCAGCCACACTATACACTTTTTCTAACATTGAGACCAGGATAAAGTTAAAGCAAAGGGAATTGCAGCATTTTATTAATGTCATGGATCAAAGCGTTCACGAACATTTATCAGCAAAAGTGAATTTCAGTCAATGTTCTTTCTGTACGAGTTGTTGAAAGGCTTTTGTTTCCTCCTATTTGAAATAAAACTCACTATAACCTTCAATCATGGTTAAAGATCACAAAAGCTGGGTTCCAAATCAGGCTGGAGGTAGCTGAGCTCTTCACTAGTTGTCTCTGGCCTGAGTCCAACAATCTTCTTTCCTATTTATACCAGCTTTTATATTTCCTTGTAGCTACAGTGTGATTATTGCTCTACTGTAACAAATGTATATGTGTATAAATAGATATAGACAACATCAAAGGCACAATCTTCTGCAGGGCAAGTTAGGAGGCAGGAAGGGCATTTAGTGTGATGGGTGTATAACATATCCAAACACTGCCATCTTCCTGTGACTGCCTGAAGTACGTTCAGGGTGGGAAGGTCTTTAGGATCGACCTGCCCATCCCACAGTATGAGGCCCTTAAGCGGCAAATTAAAGTTTACTTAAACTGTGCCAGTATAGTTACAACATTGGCATCTACCAAACATTGTGAAATGGTTCCCAGGTGTGTCTTGTACACAAAAAGCAGGACAAATCCACCCTGGCCAATTACCACCCCATTAGTAAAGTGATAGAATGTGTCATCAACAAGCAGCACCTGCTCAGCGATAACCTGCTCAGTGACGCCCAGTTTGAGTTCCGCCAGGGCCACTCAGCTCCTGATCTCATTACAGTCTTGGTTGAAACATGGACAAAAGAACTGAATTCGAGAGGTGAGGTGAGAGTCACAGCCCTTGATATCAAGGCTGCATTCAAACGAGTGTGGCATTAAGGATCCCTAGCAAAACTGGTATCGATAGGTATCAGATGGCAAACTCTCTGCTAGTTGGAGTCACAACTGGCACATAGGAAGCTGGCTGTGGTTATTGAGTATCATTCATTTCAGCCCAGGGCATCTCTGGAGAACTTCCTCAGGATAGTGTCCTGGGCCCAAACATCTTCTGCTACTTCATCAATGATCCTCTGTCCATCATAAGGACAGTGGGAATGTTCGCCAATGATTGCACAATGTTCAGCACCATTTGTGACTCTTAAGAAGAGCCCATGTCCATGGAAGCAGTCTATGGTCAAATGCAGCAAAATCTGGATAATGACCAGCCTGACAGCCACAAGTGGCAAGTAATACTCACAGCACACAAATGCCAGACAATGACCATCTCCTATAAGAGACAATCTAAATACCGCGACTTGACATTCAATGGTGTTAACATCACTAAATGCCCCACTATCAACCATTGGGTTATCATTGACCAGAATCTGATCTAGACTCCCCATATGAATACTGTGACTACAAGAGCAGGTCAGAGGCTAGGAATACTGCAGTGAGTACCTCACTTTCTGACTCTCTAGTATTTGTCGACTAGCCACAAGGAACAAGAAATGTTTCCACTCATTTTTTTTCTGTGCAGAAATCCAAGGTCTGTGCATGGCAGCAACTTCTGGAATTGTAGGTGAATGCTGTGAATGGCAATGGCATCGCCATGAGCAGACCCTCGCACCCATGTAGCTTAAACAGAAGATTGGGCACAAGTCAGGAGTGTGATGGAAGACTCCACACTTGCCTGGATGTGTTTAGCTCCAACAACACTCAAGAAGTTTGACACCACGCATGGCAAAGCAGCCCACTTTATTGGTACTACATTCACTAACATCCACTCTCCCCACCAATGATGCAGCAGTGTGTATTATCTATAAGCTGCACTACAGAAATTCACCAAGCATCCTTAGACTGCACCTTCCAAACCCACGAGCACTTCCATTGGAAAGGACAAGAGCTGCAGATACATGGGAACACCACCCCCTGTAAGTTTACCTTCCAGCCACTCACTATCCTGACTTGGAAATATATCACTGTTCTTTCAGTGTTGCCGACTCAAAATCCTAGAACATTCTCCTCGATAATGTTGTGGGCCAACCAGATAGATTGCCCCGGTTCAAGTAGACAGCTCACCACCATCTCCTCTGGGGCACCCAGGGATGGGAAATAAATGTTGGCCCAGGCAGTGACACCACATCCCATGACTGAATTTCAGAACAGGGCCTCAGGCCATGACCAGTGGGGTGATCCAAGCTGCAGATGGCCTGCCACCACACAATGTTCCGAATAGCTACAACACTGCGGAGGAAGCGATGTGGTCCCTTGATTAAAGACAACGAGCTCAAATCTGAATCTTTCAATCACATTAAAATACATAAATTGGACAGCTGCATTCGGACAGCAGGTAAATCACCTACTCCACATCATGCCTCCCTTCAATCTGAAAGTGGATTTGTTGATTTATTTTAAAAAAGTCTTTAACTGTGTCTGCATCTTGACGTGAGGGCATGGGCACATGTCAGAGGTGTCTTTGCTGGTTCTTAATCGAAACTGTTTAAAGGTGCAGGAATCTGACTGAGTCTAAATCGCTGTTAACTGGAGGAGATTTCACTTTTCTGTTGGGGCTGGATTTGAATGCAGGATGATCTGAATCAACCACATCCACCTTTCATCTGAAATTACCAGCTGTGCAGCTCCCTACAGTTGCTGAACTTCACAATTACTCAATGAGTGAATTGTAATTGCTGACAGAGATAGTTTATTTAGTGACAGGAGGAAATCGGATTCAGATCCAAGTTCATCGATCGTAACTGCAGTACATACAAGCAGTGAGGCGGACACAGAGAGGATATTGCTGCGCTCAGGCTGATATTGACCCAGACAGAAGGAAGAACAAAGACACGGCAAATTGCTGAGTGATCACTGGGGAAGCCATAACCGACTCAATGTTGGCAACGGCCAAGGCGATAGATTTCAGGGGAAACTGTAACAAAAGAAAACGTCAATGAGAGAGTAATAATCGAATCTCCTGATCTCTCGCTTCCGTGTCAATCAGTCTGCAACTTCCACCCATTCATTATTATGCAGGGAAATGCAGTAGCTGGAACTGCTGGTGGAATTGTTATCATGTCAATGTCAGCAACTCAGAGCAACTCAGCTCGACACCTTCACCCACTCCTTCCTCTTTTCCCTGTAATTGTCTCTCACTTCTAATTTGCTTCTGGACTCCAGATTGAATCTATTCCGTTGCTCAGGTAGTGCATTCCACATTGTAATCACTCTCTGCACAACAAAGATTTATGTTACTTTCGCCTCTGGCTCGTTGGATGCTCAATTTGTACCTTTAACCTCCAAGTGTCTACCTTGCTGCTAATTGAGCGATTTCTGCCTGTGCGTCCATGTGAGTACCCCATGATTTTGATTACCTCTGTCAAATCCCCTCTCAAACTTCTCGACTTTAGTGAGAACAACTCCAACCTCTTCATTCCTCTCTCAATCTTTCCCCTCCATTCTGAACTCTGGAGCCCAAGCCGGTGTTCATAAACATTCAGCATTGGTTACCTGCTTTTGTACTGCAATAAAAATTTCAAAACAAAGATTTACAGGTCTGTGTTAGATCAAAATGTTTTTAAGATCGTGGGAACCAAATGGGGAAACGCAGTCAAGATTCAGATCCATCTGAAAGATAAGGCAGAAGAGGCTCAAAGGGCTAACTAGTTGCCCAGTCTCCATGAATTTCGAAGGTGGAAACTGTTTATGGCACACTATCCATTGAGCAAGATGCTTCTCCAGCTTTTTTGAAAAATAGGAATTGAAAGTTAAAACTGAAAATTGAAAACTGTCCTTCTGAAGCTCATGTTCAGGAGTATCCTTTCGTGGCCTGGACCTTCCATTTCCCTGTAATCTCCTTGAGCTTTTGAGCATTTTGCAACTTTCCATCTTCAGTTTACTCTCCAATTCTACTGTCCCTTTTGCTGCTGAAATGTGCTGCCCTGGAATTTCCTCCCTAGCTGCCTCTGCCTCTAAATATTACTCCCTCCTCTAAAACTCAGCTGAAATCTGATCTCTCGAACAAGCCTCCTGGTTTCAGTTGGTGTCTACTTTTTAATTATTGTGCCCCCCGCTTCATTCCTTGTGCTGAATAAACACAAACTTGTTAATTGCTTCTATGTTGTCCCTACCATGCACTTCATTCCAAGTTTAAAGATATTTGGTTATTCTAATAAGTCTGTGAAAAAGGAAAGAAGCTGTCCCATTTCCTGGTATTCAGGGATTCCAGGGTCCTAGTGTATGAAAGTTTACCTTGTGCAGCCCATTACAATGTACTGAATAGGGTGTTTCAGTCATACTTACCAGGAGGCTCACAGCTGTAGAGTCCTTCAGTTGCTGTGACATACCACTCACGCAGTAATTGAGAGAAACTTGCGGTGGGCACTTCAATCAGACACTGAGTCATATCCGAAAACAGAAGACTCTTGCCATGAAACTTGGTCGAACTGAACATTGCAAACTGGTCCTCCTCAGATCCACCGTGGCCGTGTTTGAGCTGCGTTGAGAGACCACTGATTACTGATGGAATAAACGCACTCTCATGGTCTGCACATGAACTACCTTTATCATCAGGACACGTAGTGATACTGATCAACATCAATATCGATCATGTACTCAATTAGACTCGAGAGTCCTAAACAGTACATTACACTCACCTTGACAGATTTGCCCAGACACTGAGCACGGTGGCTCAGTGGTTAGCACTGTTGTGTCACAGTACCAAGGACCTGGATTTGAATCCAGTCTTGGGTGACTTTCTGTATGGACATTCTCCCCATGTCTGCATGGGTTTCCTCTCAGAGTCCAAAGATGTGCAGGTTAGGTGAATTAGCCATGCTAAATTGCCCATAGTGTCCAAAGATGTAAAGGCTAGGTGCATGAGACATAGGATATATACGTTTACAGGGATAGGACAGGGGGCTGAGCTGTTCTTAGGAGGGTTGATGTGGACCCAGTGAGCCAAATGGCCTGCTTACACCCTGTAGGGATTCTATACTCAGCAACTCTCTCCAATTTTCAAACTTGTCTCTTTTTGAGTTTGGAGAACGGACATTACTTGGAGTGGACAGTAGTGTTGTAGTGGTAATGACATTGGACCCCAGCCTGATGTTCTGTGATGCACGTTTGAATCCTAGTCTAGCAGATGGTGAAACTTTAATTCAAAAAATTGCTGGAATAAAAAGCTGGCCTAATGGCGACCATGTCATCATTGTCGATTGTCGTAAAAACCCGTCTGCTTCACTAATGCCCTTTAGGGAAGGAAATCTGCCGTCCTCACTGGGTCTGTTCTACACGTGATTCTGAACTCACAGCGATGTGGTTGATTCTCAACTGGCCATTGGGTAATTAGAGATGGACAATAAATGCCAGTCTAGCCAGAAATCACCTGAATGAATCAAGAATAAAATAATGTGTTCAATCTGAAAACACTCCACCACAACATTGAGAGTTCTGGCTGGGTTATTGGGTGCGGTTGGTGAGGGTTATACCAGGTCCAGTACAGTGCAGTTTGCAGTCAGAGCATAGCTCCCTCTAAACAGTTCAATTGCACAGCGCACCAATCTGAAATGTTTGCAACAAGCTCAACTCAAATCCTGAAACTGTAACTGATTGCATTCAATTGGTAAATGCTCAGAATGAGAGGTGAGCAGTGTTGGGACCAGAGTGCATTTACCTCTCCCTCCAACTCCATTTTAACTCAGTCCCTCCTTTTCTTCCAACTCTTCCTCCACCTTTTGTAATTGTCCTTGTTAAGTATTTGTCTAATAGTTTGTTTGAGCGATTTGGTTAGTGAGTTGAAGAAAAAGAACATGCAAGCCCCAAACATTTAGTAAAACCCACATACTCACTTGCTGGTCCTTTAAAAACTGCAGGACTTGACCCCTTGACTCAGCACGGGATGCAACTGTTCCAGCTGGTACTTGTGCCAAATGGCACGTCTTATAATCGGTTACTGGAGCCTGAGTGCCATTTAAGCACAGCAGCTTAAAATCACTGGACCTGAGACCCGTAGCCCAATTCTCTCGTGAATTACCTTAAAGGTGAAACATCGATTGGTTTAGAAGATACAGAGCAGTGGCACACAGATTCAAAACTTTATCTGCAGCGTAACTGACCTCAAAATAATCCAGTTCTCCTATCACATCACATCACACTTTGATTCTCTTCTTCACATCAAGTGAAATAGAACCACCCACAAAAGTGGGCCCAGAGAGTTCCATTGTTTTATATCTGATCATGTGAGTCTGTTTACCAACACACTGACTGTGCTTGATTGGTCATGCTTGGACACAGGATCAGAGGAAAGCTGGAATCTTGAGCTGTAGCATGGAGTGGACATTTGAAAAGTGAGTAAATCTTGTTACACATTTAGGAAATAGCACCATCCCTGTATAAATCCAAGATAATAAGTTACAGTCATAGAAATCTACAAAACAAAAGACCCTTCAGTCCACCAGAGGTGTTGGTGATAAATCTACAAAAGAAGCAGGTTCCTATAAAAAAAAAATTTCAAATTACGCTTTTGAGAATAAATTAAATAACATGAATGAGACTGTATCTTGATCTGAATCAAAGGCAATTCTGAATTAGGAAGCCATAATCAGTTCATCTAGTTCACTCAGCCAGAACAAAACGGCTCCATCCTCATGTGCAGGTAAAATCTGTCTCGGGTAGTAACACAGAATTGGTGATGGTGAATTTCTCCCGTTGTTTCACACAGTGCCCAGAGATTTGCCAATGAAACATTTTGCCCCCTTTGTTGAATGAGTGCGAGATTCTTAGAAATGCATAGCATGGGAGGAGGTCATTCAGTCCATCCTGTCCTTGCTGCCTGACAACGAGCAATCCCTAAATCTATTTAGCAATTCGTTACCAATAGCCATGTGTGTTACAGCATTCCCTGTGCAGATCCACATACCTTTTAAAAATATTATGAAGATTTCTGCCTTTACCGCCATTTCAACAGTCAGTTTGCAATTATTACCGTCCCTCTTATTCCCCTTTATAAGACAGACTAGTATCAGGACATAGTTTAAAATAAGGGGTGAGCGATGATGAGATGGTTTTCTTCCTCTAGACAGACATGAGTATGTGGAACCCTCTTCCAACAGAGGACAGTGAAAGGGCTAAAGGAGCCAAATGGTTGACTGTTGCCCTAATTTGAAATAAACCATCCAATCCTGCTGGACACATACATAAAGATCTTTAGTTCACAAAATATCCCTGCCAAATCTCTACAGTGAAATTTGGATTCATAACTCTCTGATGTAGAGGCACAGGAAGTCTATTGAGGCAATGCTTTTGCCTATCCATTAGGCAATCCCACTTATTCATTCACTTAAATAAGTAAATAAATAGTACGTGAATTAAAGTTATTTAACTGGGGTTTGTCCAATGGCGCTCACTGACATACCCGCAGGAATACTGTTCTATTACAGTTAGTCTATTCCAGACTCTAGGGGAATACATTCTGGGGGAGTTAGGTTCCAAAAACATGGTTTGCATCTGTTGGATTAAGTAATTGCTCTGAAAGGGTTAATGCTGGAGCCTGCTTTAAGCTCTACCCAATCAGATCATGTCTTACAGTCTTAGGTGGGGAAATGAAAGCAATAGCTTTGGATTTGAGGGGGAAAGATGTGCCATCTATGTCTCTCAATATTTTTAGCAATAATGTAACTCATAAACTACATCTTGCTAAGACAACGGCCTCTTCTTGTTAAGTATCACTAGTGGTTCTTCCTGTATCAATGTAAATTAATTAGCCCCTTACATCCAGTCAAAAACAGTGGATTGGTGTCAGCATCCTGCAAGTCACAAATAAATACAACAGCGTCTCCTTTGAGGACATTGAGGACTGGTCTGACGAGATGCTTAAAAAGTGAAACAGATTCACTTGTACAGAGGTTAATAATTTCCTAAGGTGGAGACTCGAGAACAAGGAGATACAAAATTAAGATCTGAACCAGGCTATTTAGGAGGGAAATCAGAAACTCTTTACCCCAAAAAGGGTCATAGAAATAAAAACTCTCTTCCAAAAGACTAATGCTGGAGATCAGTGGTGGCTCAGAAACATTGGAACAGGAATAGATCATTCAGCTGCTCAAACCTGTTCCACCATTCAATGAGACCATGGCTGATCTCTGATCTAACTCCACATACCCTCCCTTTGGCCCATATCCTTTAACGTCTTGGCTTGACAAAAATTTATCTGTTTCTCAGGTTTAAAATTAGCAACTGATCCAGCATCCATTGCTATTTCTTGAAGAGTTCCTAACATCTACCATCCTCTGTGTCTGGAATGGCTTCTTAATCTCTCCTGAATGGTCTGGACCTAATTCTCAGACTTTGCCCCCTAGGTCTAGAATCTCTAGCTAATGGAAATAGCTTATCTTTAGCTATCATGCTGTTTCCTGTTAATGTCTTGAAGACTTTGATCAGATCACCCAGTTACCTTCTAAATTCGGCAAGAACAAGCCTAATTTGTAGAAGTTATCCTCACAAGTAAGCCCCTGCAGTCGAGGTATCATTCCTGTAAACCTGCACTGTACTCCCTCCAAAGCCAATATATCTGTCTGAAAGTGTGGTGCCCATATTTCCTCAGTGTTGTTCCAAGTCATGGTTAGCCAGGGTTTTGTATAACTGCAGCGTAACTCCTGTATCCTTGTACTCAGTCCTCTACCTATAAAGGCCAGCATTCCATTAGTTTTCTTGATCACTTTCTGTGTCTGTTTGTGACATTTAAAAGATCTACGCACCTGAAACCCTAAGTATCTTTGAACATCCACTGTATTTAACTTCATACGATCTAGATAGTACCCTGATCTTTCCATTTTTTATCCCAAAACTTGCTTACACTGAACTCCATCTGCCACAGTTTTGACCATTCACTTAGTCTATCACCATCTCTTTGTTATTTTATGTTACGTCTACTCTGTCTACAAGGCCGCTTAACTTTGTGTCATCAGCAAATTTGAACATACGACTTTCTATGTCACTATCCAAGTCTTTAATAAATAATGTGAATAATTGATAATTGAACACAGATCCTTGTGGAACACCACTGGTCACATCTTCCAATGTGAGTACTTATCCCTACTTTCTATTGCCTGTCATTCGACCAATTTCCTATTTATGTCAGTAATTTCCCCTGGGATGTTTTTTTCAGGGGTTTGACCCAGCATTGCATTAAATGTTTCTTTAAACATCTTCCAGTGTTCTTGAGTTGTTTTACTCATTAGTAGATTTTCCCAGTTTACCATGGACAGTGTCTGCCTCATCTCGCTTTCAAGTTGTATTTTATAGGGGAAAAGTATAAAATAGGGAATAAAACTACGCTCATTGGAGTTAAAGGACATGATGTGAGAAAATGGCAGAGCAGGTTTGAGAGGTTGATGTTTTGATTCCAAAAATAAATTCTACATAAGTAAAACATGCCAGTCAAATATTAGAATCGTGCTTTAAATCCACCAGATGTTGTTTCTTTGTGTCTTTGTTGCCAGTACCCAATCTAAGTTTGGTTACTACTGAGACCTGTGCTTGTTCAGGTAAAACTGTGGGGCCAGGAAATCACACATACCATCAGTGTTCTCAAAGACAGTTGTATGAATGAGGAAAGTAACATCGCCCTTCTCCACCAGGCATCTGAAAGAAATTCCCAGTAAGTAATTTGCATTTGATAAAAGGATATGTTTCACATGGTTTTTACCCAAGATAGCTACAGTAGTATCATGATTATGATAATGGCCAGAGAAAAAAGAATGTTCAAATGCAAGAAATGATCAGATTGCTGCAACAAAGCAACTGCTTTTTTCAGAGAAGGAGAGCTGCTGTCCTTAACTGGTCCAGTCTATACGTGATCAACATGGTTTATTAGTGGCTGTCTTCTGAAAGCTCAGCAAGGCACTCAATCGTATCAAACTCAGAGCAACTAGGAATGGGGAGTAGACTTGGTTGCATTTCCTTACAACCTGGTGACTCACATCTGGATGATTAGTTTTACAAATGAGGAGTTCTGATTCTTAAACTGACAGATAAATTGTTGGATTTAGTGAGAACATTGCAATGTATGGATAATGAATTTCATTTCTTTTTCGAAAGTATGACATTTTGTATAAATATTGACAGACAATGACCCAGATCATGATGTGATGCAGTAAGGTGCCAATTGATGGCCATTATTGATTATTCAATGTCTTGTAAACAGCACAACTCATCACATTAATATTTAGACTCCCACCTTACTAAACTAAGCAAACAAATCTGATGTTGGGAATGCTTGAGAAAGAAACCAGAATGATTTCTATTCACTGCTTGGTCTAAATGATTCCCACATTGGACATCAGACACCAGCATGTTCCACAGGCACCAACCACACACACCCCTCCATCCAATTGCTAGGATTCTCCTCAAACTTTCTTCTATGGCATCAACTTGTAACTAGCTATGCGCTTGGGGTTTTTATCCCGCTGCTGTAAACCTCTGCTGGGTATTTTCACCAGTGGAACCATCTGTTATTGTCATATGGTGTCTGAAAAGGTGTTGAGAATGTGCTACTGTAGGATAGAAATGTACCTAGAGTATGAGGGCTTCTAAAAGTAATTCATTATATACATTATCCTAGCTATACACATTCTGGCTAAGCATAACTTCTAAGCTGGTCCCTCCAGAGTCTCTCCAACATCATGTGATCATCACATCCGAGACAAGAGAATGTTCTGGGGACCCTCGTTCAAATTCTGCCATGGAAGATGGTGGAATTTGGATTCAATTAAAAATCTGGAATCATGGCAACCATGAAATTGTTGTTTAAGGTTCTTGAGTAGATCTGTAGCTTGGGTTGTCGATGCTGTGGTTGGTTTGCTCTCCGAGCTGGTTCGTTGTTCCGCAGATGTTTCACTACCTAGCTGGGTAACATCGTCAGTGCAGCCTCCGATGGAGATGAGTGAGTATTGGTCATGTCTTTGAACACCAACTACCAATGAAAAGACACGACCAATACTCACTCATCTCCATTCCCACGGATAAGGAGAACCACCAGTTCGATTGGGACAACACCAGGATCCTAGGACAGGCCAAACAGAGACTAGCACGGGAATTCCTAGAGGCCTAGTTCTCCACCAACCAGGCCATCAACAAACACAGAACCAGACCCTATATGCACACCACTGCGAAGGAAATCTGGGAATGAGATAATCAAATCCCCTCAACGGACCCCAGAGTTTAATACCAGGCGGGGAAACATAACAGCGCTTCATCGGAGGCTGCACTGATGATGTTATGCGGCAGGGTAATGAAATGTCTGTGAACCAGCTTGGCAAGCCAACCAACCACAGCATGAAATTGGTGTCAATTGTCAGGAAAAGCTAATTTGGTTCACTAATGCCTTTGAGGGAAGGAAATCTACCATCCTTATCTGGTCTGGCCTACACGTGACACCAGACCAATGTGGCTGACTCTTAACTGCCTTCTGGGCAATTTGGGACGGCCATAAATATTGGCCTAGCCACTAATGCATATATCCCACCAATGAATAAGAAAGAAAATTGTGCGTAAGAGGAGTTGGATTCACTCCAATCAACATAGCACATACTGAAATAAAACTTCTTTTGCTGTAACTGAAATGGAATGCAGAATAATTCTGACACTCAGAAACAAGCAACGTACCTAAAAGCACCAGGGTAGCCAAAGTATCGTTCATTGAAGTTAAAGACACACTTGTCCATTCCAGGTGGTGAGGAGTGCTCTTGGCCAGCACAAAGGGAGCATAGGTTGCTCTCGGGATCTGCCCCAGGCACACAGCTTTCACCGAAATATGTGGCTTCAACGAGGAAAAAAGTAGAAATTGTTCTCAATTGGCTCAATCAACACATTTATTATTCACAGTATAATTGGGAATACAGGTGTCTCCTAATGCATTGAGAGTAGCTTTGCATAACAGTGGGAAAGGGGCAAATGGGTTTACTGAATGGAACAGGAACAGGCATATATTCTGAATGGAACAACAACATGAGAGTATACCGAATGGACAAGGAACAGGAGTATATTCTAAATGGAACAGGAATAGGAATGTATTCTGAAAGGAACAGGAACAGGAGAGTACTCTGAATCGAACAGGAACACAGTGTATTCAGAATGGAACAGGAGCAGAAGTGTGTATTGAATGGAAAAGGAATGGGTGTGTATTATGAATGGGATGGGAGTAGGAGGTGTACTGAATAGAATAGGAACAGGACAGGAACAGGAGTGTAATCTGAATGGAATAGGAACCGGTGGTTGTAATGATTGCAAAGTTTGGAGACAAAGTAACTGAGGGTTCTTCCGGTAAAGTGGTAGGGTCCCTAACCCTGAACCAGGAGTCCTGGGTTCAAGTCCCACCTGCTTTAGTCCCATGAGAAGATACAGCCCCAGACCCATGAGGACATACAGCCCAAGTCCCATGAAGAGATACAGCCCAAGTCCCATGAAGAGATACAGCGCCAGTCCCAGTGAGGAGATACAGCCCTAGTCCCAAAGAGGAGATACAGCCCCAGTCCAGTGAGGACATAAAACCCAAGTCCCATGAAGAGATACAGCCCCAGTCCCATGAAGAGATACAGCCCCAGTTCCAATGAGGAGATACAGCCCTGGTCCCAATGAGGAGATACAGCCCTGGTCCCAGTAAGGGGATACAGTCTGAGTCCCAGGGTGTGTCATTACATCTCTGAATGGGTTGGTTAGAAATTAGAGAGAGTGAGTAACTAGGACTTTACTTCCAAAGATTGAGAAATTAATCGGAAGGGAGACGGAAAGTGAATCTGTAGGTGGTAACAGAGGCCATGGAGGACGCTGAAAGGTGGACAATGGGTAAGCTGATGAAAGTGGAATGCAGCAGATAGTTACAAGGAGAAAGTGTGAGGTCAAAGTTGAATAGACTTAGCAAAGGAGCATGCATTGCAAAAGCATGACCATTAGCCTCTGAGTTTAAATGTCCCAGGATCACTCTCTGTTCTTAACATCTGAAAGGATTTAAAACTTATGCAAAGCCATTCAAACCAGTCGGACAAAACAGCATCTACTTACAGTTGTAAAGGCTGCAGTTTTTGATTTTGTCCTGGGCAATCAACCATCCCATTGGAATAATCCAACCAGTTCGGTTAAGAGCTGTGATGCATGATTTCTTGCCTTTCAGGGTGTCCCAGGTCAAAGTTTGATCCTTCACAACAGCCACTATATACACAACTATATGCACAAGTGAAACATGGCAGTAGTCAAAAATGTGTGCATGGTCTTTAAGGTAAATTGAGAAATAGATCAGAAAGGATTACAGTTCAATGGATTCAATTATTGTCAGGCTTTTTTTTTCATTCTTTACATATCCAGAAGTGCTCTTACACAACTGAATAGATTTTGTTTCCCACCACTAAATCAACCGTGGTATATTTTTTCCTCTATTAATCATCCACCAGTAAATCACCCATGTTCTCTGATTAGCTTATGTATATGCAAAGCCCATTCCGGGTAATGTAGACCATCGAAGATGAGAGAGGGGTAGGGTGAGAGCGAGGGGGCAAAATCAAAATGGACTTGAAGAGGGAGATAAAACACTCTGACCCCACGGTGGCCACGTCTCTCGAAAGGCACCGAGGCTATTGTTGGACATTGTGTGCTCCCTCTTCAAGGACATGTGGGCACAAACATAACCATTGCCAGGTTGTACGGTCAAGGCTTGTCATTCCTTTAGAATTGAAGATGAAGGGTCGAGGTGTTTAAGCTATTTTTAAGGTCGATAGAAAAAATTATCACTGGTGCGAGAATCCTGAACAAAGGGTCACAACCTTAAATTTAGGTCTGGGTCATTTGGTGTAGCATCAGATTCTTCAAATCTCCATTGTGTTGCCAAAGGAGAAGCTTGTTATCATGAAAGATGAAACCTATGATCCTAAGAATTTGAATAAGCAGAGAGACTGATTGGCTCCACAAAATGCATTTCTTGAATAGCAACCACTAATCAGTGGGATAACTACTTTAGATACAGTGACAAGAGGCAGGATGTCAGACCAGTTGAACATTTTGGAAAAAAGCCTGGGAATTGGTTTGCATTTAGACATCCTTCCCCAAGTCTCCTCTGAATGCAATTGATGTTGTTGAACTGGCCCCAGTCCCAATGAAAGCGATACAACCAGTACAAACATGGTGGGCAAAAGGGCATCTCCCATACTGTTTGGTTCTATGATTAACGCAACGCCAATGAGGAAAGTGCCCCAGTCCCTGTGAGGGGGCAAACTTCAACTGAATTCAATGTACCAAGGTTTGAGCACTTTATTGCAATTCCTGTAAACACTTGTTATAAAAACATAACTTCTGAAACTCACATGGATCTGTGTATGGCGCTGAGCTCCTGCAAGGTTCAAGATTCTCTGTAGATTAAAAAAATTGTAAAGGGGATTAACACATGCTCAGATTGACGGGATGACCTCCAACCCCTGCTTCTTTTTGTTTTAGCAATTAGGTGGTGACTGGGATTGGGGACTGGGTTGGGTCTGTGTCAGGGAGTTGAGTTCCTAAACCTCTCCACCTGCTGCCACAACCCAGATATCGCGCTGCAGGCTGGTGACAGACAGTGGCTAGACCTCAGTGAAGTGGATTTGCTCCAACTGGTCCAGACTGGGACTGTTCCTGGAGTGAATCCAGGAGTAGGTATATGAATCATGATGTAAATGATAATGCTAGTCAGAAGAGAAGAGAAGAGAACAGAAGATAGTGAGAGGGTAGGGTAGCTAGATCTTTGTGATGGAGCAAGATGGAGAAAAATTGTCCTAGACAGACCGATATTTCAGTATATTTGGTGAAGAAGAGTGTTACATATTAAAGGGAGTGACACAGCCTTCTTTCGAGGAAAGTTGCTGAGGAAAGCTTAGATATTGAGAGTATTGCCATCCATATTGTCCGAGAGTGCAGGTTATTTAGTGGTTAACATGATCAAGCGTGTGTGAATACTTAGTTCTAAATAGAAGGGTCTTGCAGTGTAATGAAGACAGTTTGTTGCATCTCTGCAACTTCTTATAGCTTATAAGAACAGGAATTAGGTTTACATTTGCTATAAAGACTGCCCTAAGCCTATCTCTACAAAGAACCTAATCTGCTCTCTCAACAAGTCCTCATGACATCAGCATCGCGGGTGGTGCTTATTGTACTCAGACAAGAATTAACCCCTTCAGACCCATGTGCAAGATAAAGGATCAGTAGCAGTTCACTAAGACAAAGCAGTCTCTAAGTGACACCCAATATCCTAAAGAAACCAAGAAGGTACAGAGTCCACGACAGGATAAGCAGCAAGTGAGAGTCAGTGGAAGAAGGACAATCCAAAGACTTATGTGCAACACTCTAAGGCAGAGTTAAAACAGAGTTCTCTCAAAGCATTCCAAGCACTCAATGGCACTGCCATGTTCTCCATTTTTACTTTGAGCTATCAAGGGAAATCAATGAGTTATTTGCTTCACCTGAGTGCAGCTGTTCAGCAGGGGTGACAGATATTGCAGCCTGAAAGGTTCCTGCAGGGTAAAACCCAAGGCAAAGGTGCTGCTGATAACCCCTGCCAGACAGTGTATATGGTGGAGATATAATCACACCCTTTATGAATGGAGTTTCAGCCATAGCCAGTGCTCCTGAATCAAGCACATGTAGGAGTCTCACTGCGTGGCACCGTCCGTGGTGTAGCTGTACATCCCTCCAGGGCTGCTGCTCTTATTCCAAGTAACAAAGTAACTGTGCCCTCCCCCAAATGCCAGGAGACAGGTGGGGGGGCAGCTTTTGAGAAAACTGTGTACAAGCGGCTGGTATTTTACATAAACAACAACCTCAAAAAAAAAGATTTGAGCCTCTCCCTTTGAACTTATACCTGCTTCCAGAGTGGCACCAAGGCAAGACAGGATCCCATTTCATACGGCTGGTGGGGAGACTCAGTCTAGGTGAGGATAAGGACCACGATGTGTGGGGGAAATGCCACCAGCTCATTGGCTGATTGTGGAGGGCTCTGGGGAATGGAGAGGAACAGTTGTCCAATCATTTACTGACACATTATCAGATCAGTCGATGGTGGGAAATTGAGATTGTTAATGTCCGTGAACACAGAAAGAGGAAGGTCATTCTGAGAGTCAGTGTGGGGACACACCTACCTTTGTTATAATATTCAGTCATGACTGGGACCAGACCACACTTTTCTGCAACAAGCATTCTTGCACTGTGCAGAACAACAGCATCAGCTTCGGCCAACTACAAAACAAAATACTCTGTTAGTGAGCTGACTTCCTCAGAGTCGATGCCTGCTTCTTTCAGTGAGTTTGTGACATGTTCGTGAACTTGTCATTGACCCCTCCTTAGTTGGAATATGGTTTCATCTCAATTCTGTATCTCTCTGATGTTCTTCTTCCCCTGATTCCAACTGAAGCCTCTCTCTCACTCACAAAGGTGGAAGATCCTGGTTTACAACGCTGCTGCCAGCCACAATAATGGAGAGTTGATTTCCTGACTGATGTTGGCAGATCGGTCCTCAGTGCTGAGGGAGAAGTGTGAGTCAGGAAGCTGCAGCACTTGTAAACCAGTTGGCGTCAGAGCTAAGAGGTCTGGCTGAAGATCACTGTAAAGTGGAGTCTAGGGAGACCACAGTCTCCTTGCTTCACTCTGCCAAAAGGTATTAACACTTCCACTGTTGTTGGCTCATTGTTTTGTTCAGTCATGAGATGTAGAACTCACCAGATGACCAATTGCATTTATTGCCCACCCAAATATACCTCCACTAACACTCATACTTGGCCATTTCGTAGGGAGTTAAGATTCAATCATATTGCTGGAGGTCTTGATTCATTTATAGACTCTAACAAGCGTGGATAGCAGATTTAATAGCGACCCAGATGGGTTTTTTGACAATTCTGTAGCTTCATGGTTGCCATTACAGAGATTTTATTTTTAAATTCAACATTCAGTAATCGATAAATTTGAGCTTGTGTCTCAGAATTGAACTCAGTTTTCCAAATGTGGCTAAGCCAATGTCCTGTACTGCCACAACATAACTTACTAACTCCTACAGTCAATGCACTGACCAATAAAGGCATGTGTACCAAATGCCTTCTTCACCACCCCATATATCTGCAACTCCATTTTCAAGGAACTATGCACCTATACCCCAAGGCCTCTTTGTTCAGCAACACTCCCCAGGATCCTACCATTAAGAGTATATAAGTCCTGTCCTGCTCTGCCTTACCAAAATGCAACACCTCACATTTATCTAAATTAAACCACCTGCCACTCCTCAGCCCATCAGCCCACCTGATCAAGGTCCCATTGTACTCTGAGACAACCTTCTTCACTGTGCACTACACCTCCAATTTTTGTGTCATCTTCAAAAAATATAGAAGGGAATATCCAATCCTAGGTGAGGTTATGCCATCTTTGCATTACTCTCTTGCTATCTTGTAGGGCGGTTTCCATCCTTTTTAATATAAAAACCTCCAAACTCCATTGATCGTTCATGGTGTGTCAGGGCCAACAGAACCTTGATACAAGTTCTCCCTGTATTTACATTTTCCCAACTAATTGTTTCCCTTGCATTCCCAATATATCCCTCACAATCCAAACATAATCCATCACATTCCATATATACGTTCAACATTTCAAATATAGCTGTCAAATTCCATATATCCCTCAGATTCAAGTTTACTCCCACTTTCCAGAAACACTTGCATATTCTAAATGTACTTCTTACATTACAAATATTCCAATTATCAATATGCACCCGTCAGATTCCAACTATGCCTTTTCAAAATTCAAATGTATCCTTACTTTCTAATGTATACCCCACACTCCTTTCCACCTCCTCTCTAATTTGTAAAATTAAAGCTGATGAAACAAATCATTTCTCTATGCCTTGGAAATATGAAACATTTCCATTCTAAGTTGGAGTCAAAATCCTTATTCTTGGCTTCTTTCAAAGCCCCTCCATATCTTTATTTAAGAGAAGGCGAGCTAAGATTCAATCACTTTCCCCTGCAAGTGTGTCAAACTCATTTAATATTTGACCGTTCAGGATTGGCTGGACAAGCCAGTATGTTTCACATTTTGTACAGTGACCTTAGTAAATATTTGACATTTACCGCGACTTTCTGAATGCAGTCTTCCATGGAGTCAGCCTGGACACAGCTGACTGCTGTCCACTCGTTGCACTTAGTCTGTTCTTTCTCACTAGTAGTGCACCAACGTAATCTATCACCGGCAGATGCAGTGTCCCCACCTGAGGAATAGGAACACATTGACGTGGGTACCATCCCTTCATTCTGCACTTGTAGTAAAATGGATTATTAACATCTCCCGCCCCATAAAACTGGAATCCCTGACTGAAGAAGCTGTTCAGGTCAGATCAAGTGATGGGGGAAATTGGATAGAGTTGCGCAATTAGTTTAGGTCTAGGGGTTGGTTCTGTAGAAGAGGTGAAAGGGAGTTAGATGTTAAGTTACACAGTTAATAATTTAGCTAAGAATTAAGCTACATCAAAGCTTCAACTGCAATATTTCTAAGATAAGCTCTCGTGGTGTGTATGAAATCAGTGTAAGGAACATTGGCCTGAATTTTTCGATGGTTGAGTAATCATTGGACCAGCACAGTGTGCAGTTGTGAATTAGGACCATGCGGAATCCCAGACTACAGCAGACACTGTGGGAATTGTCTGAGAAATTGCAGGTTCCAAATGGCAATTTCACCTTGTTCTGGAGCTCCCAAAGAAAAACCCATAACGTTGAAGAATTCAGAGGGTTCAGCATCCACTAGCTTAACAGTTATCAAGGAGACCAAAGACAATTAAAAACCTAGTTTAACTCATGGTTAACTTTTAAGCTTACCCCCAACTTGTCACTCTACACACCTCACCCCAGCCCCACACAACTTCCTGACAAAAATTGCAGAACTCAGCGTTAATGTAAAATATAGGAGCAGAGTGGTAATTTTTTTATTCACTGGTAGGAAGTGGGCATCACTGGCTGGTCCAGCATTTATTGCTCATTCCTAGCTACCCCTTGAGAATTTGGTGGTGAGCCACCTTCTGGAATCGATGCAGTCCATGTGTTGCAGGTAGATCCACAAAGCCCTCAAGGAAGGAGTTGCAGGATTTTGACCCAACCACAGTGAAGGAACGGTGATATATTTCCAAGTCAGGATGGTGAGTGGCTTGGAGGGGAAAATTGCACTTGACGTTATTCCAATATATTTGCTGCCCTTCTTCTTAGTCTGACTGTGATTATCAACCCTCAGAATATCAGGGCAGTACAAATCAGCTCATCAAAGGTTTTAACTTCAAGAACAATTACAGTCCACCATACACACATCAGGACTTCTGAGACGTGCAATTGCAACTTAAATGTAGTCCATCATCACTCGATGATAAAACATCAAGGCGAATATTTTCTGTTCAACCATCAACATTTTTACATGCAAAGAGTATAATGTTTTGCCTGTGTTCTGGGCCTTTGATAATTTGATAGATACAAATGGCTTCTCCATGAATGGACATTACTTCTTTTGCAAATATTCTGACAGGATCCCGAATGTGTAACTTGATCCCTACAGAGCAAGCTGATACTAAAACGTGGGCCGCCTATAAAAATAAACATAAGTCTACAAGATTGGGAATGACTTACCAGTAATTCTTATAACCAGAGCTATGCACAGCAGCAGTATCCTGCCTGGCATCTTGTAGGACTGGTGAAAATGAGGAGCAATGTGTCTCTGGGAGTTTTCAGGAGGTCTTAATGCTCCACAGTCACTTTTAAACAGTTCTGCAGTGACAGGCACAGAGTTGACAAAGCTGTTCTCTGTTGACTCAGTGTTTCACAACAATTTACCAGAATAAATCAACCTTTACAAGTTAAACAGCCTATATATATATTTTGGGAAATCTGAATAATTATTTGAGGTTTGTTATTTCCAAACATTACATTACTTTCTTAATCATAAATTTGGAAAGATTACGCAAAATGTATTCAAGAACTGATTTCCCAACTTTATCTTTCCTCATGTTCCCCTGAAACTGTTAACTCTTTATTAACTTTCCAATAAATTTTATCCTAGTTTGCACTGATCTCAGTCCACCCATAAGCAGGATTAATCCCATTGGGCTGGGGAAGGGAAATATTTCGCAGAGTTCTTATTGCCCTGTGTCTCCTTGCAACAGAAGTTCCTACAGGTGGCGGAAGTGAGGGAGGACACCGAGCAGAGTAGCTGGATAACAGGCTGTCTCTGGGGCAAAGTGTGACTCTGGGGAAAGGAGGCCTGAAGGGCAGAACCATCATACTATTAAAGCATTTCCTCAACTAGGTGTGAACCGCAGACTTGATCCCATTTAAGTATTGGGTCTTCCACGTTTTACATTCATTTTCCTTCGTGTTTGTCGTGGTTTCAGATGGCGGTAGAATTAGACACTCCAGCCGGAGCTCCTCTGCTCTGTTCATTCTTTTTCCTTTTTTTTCTATCTTTGTTTTCAAACTTTGAACCTTATTTTGCTGGAGGTGAATGGAAGAGATCAGAGGTCGTGGCGAGTCCCGGAAGTGGTCCCAGAGGCAAGGCCCAGACCAGGCTGGCACAGGGACACCGAATGCAGGAAGCAAGGCCCTTGGGGACTGCAAGTGAGGCCTTGAGGTCTGAAGCCTAGTGTGCTCTAGAGACTTAGCCCAGGGCGTTCTAACGGCTGGCATGGACTTGGTGAAAAGACTAAAATTCGAGTGCTTTTTGAAAAGAAAACTTCTTTATCCTTTATCCTTATACTGAACTTCTATGTATGATTCTCTCAAGTTTGTAACACACACTCAGGTATTCTGTACCTAGGTAGCTAAGCTGGTGCCAACGCAGCGACATTACAAACTTTTCACTGCATTCATTCGAGAGCACGTGACAATAAAAGCGACTTCAATTCAATGAGTTGGTTCCAGTGGAGCGAAGAATCCTTGCTTCATGACCTTAGGGAGGATAAATTCTCCAATCAATTGTTTTTATCTTTCTTATTGGAATGGAGAGGTGTTGCCAGAATGATAAGTTTCTTCATGCAAATGACTGTTGTTCCATATTTCTCCTGTTTTCACTCCCCGCAGTCTTCCAGCTATCAAAGCCTTTCCTCAGTCATACAGCCATAGAATTTTATAGCACAGAAGGAGGCCATTCGAACCATCTTGTCTGTACCATTAATTCTTTATCACCTCCATAATTCATTGGTTATTGCGCCCCTGGCAGGCCTCCTGTAAGTCCTAGTCCAGAAGCTAGGTTTATATTTTTACATTCATTTTTAATTGTTTAGGTTTGCACATTATTAACTCTGTCCTTTTGAGTCAGTCTTTGGAGACGGAGCATGATTTTCTTCGAAAGTGGAGTTGTGAGCACTGAGGTGACTGAGCAACGTCCAAGACTGGATCCACACACCCTGCCATGGGGTGAGGTCGGTGATGTTTGAGGAGGAGAGTGGTTGGGATTTTGTTACACTCAGATCTTGTTTTTGCACTCCTTCTGCTGTCTGAGTTTGGCTTCCAGCTTAGGCCTTCTAGAGATATTTGAGATTGTTAGCACCTCCCTGAATGCTTCTTCTCCAGTTTGGAGAGTTTTGTTCAAGAGATTCTCAAGAGTTGTAGGTGATATTGTGTTTGTTTTTCAAAGAAGCTTGGAGGATGTCCTTGAATAGTTTTCTCTGTCTCCCTAGTATCTACTTTCCAGGGAAAAACTCAGAACAGAGAGCATGTTTTTATTTCCAAATAAAGCCTATGCCTCCTCATTTAACAATCACAGTTTCAGTCTTTGCCTATTTACAGGGGTCAACTAAATCCCCAGTTAATGTTTACCTCATGAATGTCATTAATCAATTTATGAAATACAATAATAGTGTCATATGTAACAGAAAATATACAATATGCTCGAAGCAATTTGTTCCATAAATCTCAAGCGCATCTAAAATTGTATGTTTCTATCCTATACTACACTAAGTCCTACTTGTACATCAACACTGTGCTCGTTGATCTACATTGAATGTCTGTTCATCAGCATTTTTAAAATTCATTTGTGGGATGTGGGCATCGCTGGCTGGCCAGCATTTCTTGCCCATCCCTGTTTGCCCTTGAGAAGGTGGTGGTGAGCTGCCTTCTTGAATTTCTGCAGCGCACCTGCTGTGGGTTAACCCACAATGCCCTTAGGGAGGAAATTCCAGGATTTTGACCTAGTGACACTGAAGGAATGACAATACATTTCCAATTCAGGATGCTGAGTGGTTCAGAGGAGAATTTGAAGGTGGTGGTACTCCAGTACGTCTGCTGCCTTTGTCCTTCTAGGTGGAAGTGGTCATGGGTTTGGAAGGTGCTGTCTGAAGGTCTTGGGTGAATTTCTGCAATGCATCTTGTATATAGTATATACTGCTGCTACTGAGTGTCAGTAGTGTAGGGAATGGATTTTGATGGATTTGGTGCCAATCAAGCCAGCTGCTTTGTTCTGGACAGTGTCAAGCTTCTTGAGTGTTGTTGGAGCTGCCATCCAGGCAAGCAGGGAGTATTCCATCACACTCCTGACTTGTGCCTTGTATATGATGGACAGGATTTGGAGTGTTAGGAGGTGATTTACCCTATGCAGTATTCTTAGCCTTCAAGTTTGACATTCTCACCCTTGTATTCCTTTGCCCTCACTCTCGGTGCCAGAGATATGGGTCCTCCTTAACTTCCTTTCTCTGATTCCCCTGTATGTTACAACCTCTCCACCGACAGCCCTAGCTTCAGTTTGCCAATCCCACTCTGTGGAATTCTCAGTTAAACCCATTTGTCTCTCCACTTCCTTTAAAGATCTTTCTTAAAGGATAAACATTGACACAGAATTTGATTGCCCCTTTGAATATCTCTTTTCCTGACATGCCTTCTACTTTTATTCTCCCTTGCATTTTTTTTCTGTGTTAAACACTCTCACTGTTTTGATTTGTGGCTGTTAATTGATCCCGCTGAAGATCAAAGTAAACACTGTTCTCTAATGGTTTGCTTCCAAGAAATGCAACACAGGATGAATGCAAATTTATTAAAGTTAGGCACAATGGCTGGAAATTTCCTCAGGGTCTCCGGCTACAGTAAAGTGCCTGGAAATGTAAGCAGAGCACTTAATTATATGGGGATCCCATTGAAATTTCAGCTACCAATGGGGTCATAGTCGCAGGATTGTTATGGATCAATGAACATTTGGGGAGTCTGACGTGTAGCTGGAAGAAACGGTGAGACCAAGTTAGAGGTTCATTAAAGGTGGTTTAACTTAATACTGGGATGCAAGGGTTGGTTTATGAGGAAAGGTTGGACAAGCTGGAATGTCTTCCACTTGTGTTCAGAAGAATTAAGGGAAACTTGATTGAAGTGAATAAGATCCCAAATGATCTCCACAAGGTGGACATGGAAAGGATGTTTTCACTTGTGGGTCAGTCCGGGACTTTAGGGGATGGTGTTAAAATTAGGGATTGCAATTCTAGGACAGGAATGATGAGGATATTGTTTCCCTGAAGGTTGTGTGATTTCAGAACTCTTTCTTCCTCAGAAGGCTGAAAAGGCAAGGTCATTAATTGGTTTTTTTCATTGGAGCTAAATAGATTCTGAAGAAGTGTCACTGGACCTGAAGCAACAACTCTGATTTGTCTCCACAGAAGCCTGCCAGACCTGCTGAGTTTTTCCAACAATTTCTGTTTCTGATTTCGAACACCCGCAGTTCTTTCGATTTTTGTGTTTAAATAGATTCTTGTTTGGGAAGGGAGTCAAAGATTAATCGGGGTAGCTGTGAATATGGAATTTGGAACATAAGCTGATCAGCCATACCTGTTCTGAGCTGGAAAGGTACTTGCAGTAGGATGGGAAGGATTAAGAGTCCATGGTGCACAACGGCAAAAATGGTATAGTTAGAACTGAGAAAGAGGTTCTGCTGAGGGAGTATGAGAAGTTATATGCTGAATTAAAGCGCAGATCATCAAAGTTAATATTCCCTCGATTTCCAATTAAGCCACATGCAAATTTGAATATGATGAATAAGATCTATAGTCATGGAGAGGGATAGGAGCAAATGGTATGGGAAAGTAATTAATTGGGGGAGGGGGAATTACAATGCTATTAGTCAAGAACTGCAGAGCATAAATTGGGAACAGATATTCTCAGGGAAATGCACGACAGAAATGTGGAGGTTGTTTAGGGAGCAGTTGCTACAAGTACTGGATAGGTTTGTCCCACTGAGGCAAGGAAAGGATGGTAAGGTGAAGGAACCCTGGATAAGAAGACATGTGGAGCATCTAGTCAAGAGGAAGAAGGAAGCTTACTTAAGGTTGAGGAAGCAAGGATCGGACAGGGCTCAAGAGGTCTACAAGATAGCCAGGAAGGAACTGAAGAATGGACTTAGGAGAGCTAGAAGGGGGTATGAGAAAACCTTGGCGGGTAGGATCAAGGAAAACCCCAAGGCGTTCTATGCTAATGTGAGGCTCAAGAGGATGGCCTGAGTGAGGATAGGGCCAATCAGGGATAGCAGAGGGAACTTATGCGTGGAGTCAGAGGAAGTCAGGGAGGTCCTTAATGAACACTTTGCTTCAGTATTCACCAGTGAGAGGGACCTTGAAGTTTGTGAGGACAGCATGAAACAGGCAGATATGCTCGGACAGGTTGATGTTAGGAAGGAGGATGTGCTAGAAATTTTGAAAAACATGAGGATAGATAAGTCTCCCAGGCGAGATGGGATATACCCAAGGTTGCTACAGGAAGCGAAGGAAGAGATTACTGCCCCTTTGGCGATGATCTTTGTGTTCTCACTGTCCACTGGAGTAGTACCAGATGATTGGAGGGTGGCAAATGTCATTCCCTTGTTCAAGGAAGGGAATAGGGATAATCCTGGGAATTACAGACCTGTCAGTCTTACTTCTGTGGTGGGCAAATTACTGGAGAGGATTCTGAAAGACAGTATTTATGATTATTTGGAAAAGCACAGTTTGATTAGAAATAGTCAGCATGGCTTTGTGAGGGGCAGGTCATGCCTCACAAGCCTTATTGAATTCTTTGAGGAAGTGACAAAACACATCGATGAAGGCAGAGCAGTGGATGTGGTGCATATGGATTTTAGCAAGGCATTTGATAAAGTTCCACATGGCAGGCTTTTTCAGAAAGTAAGAAGGCATGGGATTCAGGGAAATTTGGCTGTCTGGATGCAAAACTAGTTGCCCAATAGAAGACAGAGGGTGGTAGTAGATGGAAAGCATTCAACCTGGAGCTCGGTGACCAGTGGTGTTGCACAGGGATCTCAGCTCTTTGTGATCTTTATAAATGACTTGGATGAGGAAGTGGAAGGGTGGGTTAGTAAGTTTGCCAATGACACAAAGGTTGGTGGAGTTGAAGACAGCATGGAGGGTAGTTGTAGGTTGCAACGGGACATTGACAGGATGCAGAGCTGGGCAAAGAAGTGGCAGATGGAATTCAACACAGAAAAGTGTGAAGTGATTCATTTTGGAAGGTTGAATTTGAATTCAGAATACAGGGTTAATGGCAGGATTCTTGACAGTGTGGAGGAACAGGGGGATCTTGGGCCCGCATCCATAGATCCCTCAAAGTTGCTACCCAAGTTGATAGAGTTGTAAAGAAGGCATATGGTGTGTTGGCTTTCATACACAGGGGAATTGAGTTTAAGAGCCACGAGGTTATGCTGCAGCTCTATAAAACCCTGGTTAGACCACACTTGGAATATTGTGTTCAGGTCTGGTCACCTCATTATAGGAAGGATGTGGAAGCTTTAGAGAGGGTGCAGAGGAGATCTACCAGAATGCTGTCTGGACTGGAGGGCAGGTCTATGAGGAAATGTTGAGGGAGCTAGGGCTTTTTTCATTTGATCGAAGACGGATGAGTTTTGACTTAATAGAGGTGTACAAGATGATGAGAGGCATAGATAGAGTGGATAGTCAGAGACTTTTTCCCAGGGTGGAAATTATTATCACGAGGGAGCATAATTTTAAGGTGATTGGAAGAAGATATAAGGAAGATGTCAGAGGTAGGTTCTTTACACAGAGAGTGGTGGGTGTGTGGAATGAGCTGCCAGCAGTGGTAGTGGACTCAGATACTTTAGGGACTTTTAAGCGACTCTTGGATAGGCACATGGAGGATAGTAAAATGTAGGGTATGCAGGATAATGTAGGATAATAGGTCGGCACAACATCGTGGGCCGAAAGGCCTGTACTGTCGTATGTTCTATGTTCTAAGATTCCAGAAGTGAATATGAGTTAGAGAAGGCTCAAAGACTAATGTGGGAGAAGTGGGTTCCATTTCATGGGGCCCTGGTACCAGTAGTGGGGAAAGTGGGATCTGTACCATTAGGATGATCTATACCCAATCCGTGCCAGGATTGCTGTTATCACAAGCTGCACAGCTAAGGAAGTAGAGAGGGTTTTAAACTAAACAAGGGTGGTGAGGGGTCAGGCTTGGGTAAATGTAACAAATCAAGAAATAGAGGCAGGCAGGTGAGGAAATGTGGAAGATTAAGGTCAGATAATGGTAAGAAGGAACAGGGAGAAAAAGCCTAAGCATATACCAGTAATCAAGACTAGATACAACAAAGATAAAAAAAAAACTAAAAGCTCTGTATTTGAATGCATGTAGCATTCGTAACAAAGTAAATGAATTGATGGCACACACTGGACTATAAATATGGCAGTGTGACTGCAGGATTACAAGGACTGGGTTGCTAATATTGAACAGTATATAAGCTTCAAGAAGAATAGGAAGCTAGGAGAAAGAGGAAATGGTAGCTCTCCTAATCAAAGATTGTACTGGTGCAATAGGTAGAGATTTCCCTGGTTCAGGAGATCAGGGAGTAGAATCGATTTAGGCGGTAATAAGAAATAGTAGGGGAAAGGGGCCACTTGGTTGAGAAGTCTACAGGCTCACAAACAGTAACCATGACATGAAACAAAGCATACAAAAGACAAAATATTAGGTGCTCGTGATAAAAAGGTGACTATAATTGTGGGTAATTTTAATTTACATATAAACTGGAAAAATCAGATTGGCAGCAGTCACCTTGATGAGGAGTTCATAGAATGTTTACATGGAAACTTCTGAGGGCAGCACGTTCTGGAACCAACTGAAGTGCAGGCTATACTAGACTTGTTATTGTGTATTGTGACAGCATTAATGAATGACCGCAGAGTAACGGCACCTCTAGGTAGCAGCGATCATAACACAATTGAATTTTATATCCAGAGATAACAAGGTGTAGAGCTGGATGAACACAGCAGGCCAAGCAGCATCAGAGGAGCAGGAAGGCTTCTTCAGAAATGAAGGGTCTAGGCCTGAAACTTTAGCTTTCCTGCTCCTCTGATGCTGCTTGCCCTGCTGTGTTCATCCAGCTCTACACCTTGTTATCTCAGATTCTCCAACATCTGCAGTTCCTACTATCTCTGAAACAATTTTAACCCCACTGCAAAGCCTCTTCTAAGGATGCCTACCCTGAAGAAGCTGCCCTCCTCCCCCCGGAAAAACCTCAGTGGATCTCTCTCCCACTGCAACTATCTCGTAATCTGTTCGGCCTTGAAACTGCTCGACAAAAAAAGAAGGGTCTAGGCCCAAAATGTCAGCCTTCCTGCTCCTCTGATTCTGCTTGGCCTGCTGTGTTCATCCAGCTTTACATCTTGTTATCTCAGATTCTCCAGCATCTGCAGTTCCTACTATCTCCGAATTTTATATCCAGTTTGAAAAGAGGAGTGGGTCTAACGCTAAGATTTCAGACTTTAAAAAGGGAACATATGAGGAATGTTGGGAAAGTTGAGCTTGCCAAAGTGAGTTAGAACATTGGGCTAGAAGATAGTCGCTCAATAGTTTAAAGGGATATTTTAGAATACTCAGAATAAAAACCGTCTGACTATAAGGAAAAATTCCAAGGGCAGGACGCACCACCAAATAAAATGGAAGGAAGGAAGTGAGGGGATTGAAGCCATGGTGGCTAAGTTGCAGATATACACAGATTTGAAGGAAACTAGATTACAAAAATAACATAACAAGGATGCAGATATTGATAGGTTACATGAGTGGAAAATGGCTCATTTTGGCAAAAAAAAACACGATGTTATTTCAACGGAGAATGACTGCAAATTACCAAGATGCGGAGGGGTCTAAGTATTCTAATACATGAGTCACAATAGGTTACGGTATAGATAGAGTAAATGAACGTTAATGGAGTGCCATCCTTTACTGTCAAAAGAAGGATGTTATGCTTTAGTCATGGAGGGCGCAGACAGGCTAGGCTTTTTTCGCTGGAATTTAGAAGAGCAACGCGTTTTTAGATTGAGGTTTATAAAGTCCTGAATGGTTTTGATAAGAATACAGAAAGGATTTTTCCTCTTGTAGATGGGTCTACATGGCTAGGCAGCATTTATTGCCTATCCCTAATTGCCCCAGAGGGCAGTTAAGAGTCAACCACATTGCTATGGGTCTGGAGTCATATGTAGGCCAGACCGGGGAAGGATGCCAGTTTCCTTCCCTAAAGGACATTAGTGAACCAGATGAGTTTTTCCAACAATTGACAATGGATTCATGGTTATCATTAGACCCTTAATTCCAGATATACGTTGAATTCAAATTCCACCATCTGCTGTGCGGGACTTGAACCCGGGTCCCCAGAACATTATTTGAGTCTCTAGATTAACAGTCCAGCAATAAAACCACTAGGCCATCACCTACCTCCAAGTTTTTTATCTCCCAAGTTTTCCATTCCTTTCTTGAAGATGAATATAGATGTGTAGATTGGTCAGAATTAGGTCATACTCCACTCAAACCTACTTTTTTAATTGCAAATATATACTTTTTCATAGAAAAACTTGATATATGTACATTGTCACAAATGCAGGTTGTTTCTGTACAGTAGTATATCAAGTAAACATTTGAGTTTCACTGTATCCCAATAAACCAAAGGCATCTCTTACATATACAAAACTAAATTTACTTGCATTGAGGCCCTAGGAGGGTCCACTAATTGAATGGACCCCTGATTAACTTCAACAGGAGGACCTCAGACAGTGGTCTTTCCTTACTGTGCCTGGCGGACAGCTGCCCCAAGCTTTCTTGAGTTCCTCAGCACATAGTCCTGGACCTTGGAATGTGCCAGTCTGCTACACTCAGTCAGGGTCAAGTCCTTGTTCTGGAAGACCAACAAGGTTCAGGCAGACCAAAGAGCGTCTTTCGCTGAGTTGATGGTCCTCCAGGCACATTTGATGTTTGTCTTGGTGTGCACGCTTGGGAATAGGTTGTAGAGCACAGAGTCCTGCATCACGGAGCTGCTCGGGACGAACTTCAACAAAAGCTACTGCATCTCTCTCCAGACTTCCTTCGCAAAGGCACATTCCAGCAGGATATGTGTGACAATGTCAACCACCACCCCACCCCACCCCACAGCTGCTGCAAGGGCAGCATATGGTGGCACGGACCAAACAGCTGTACATGAAAGATCTGATATGTTGTGCCCTTCTCACCTGCTTGTTGGAAAGTTCTGGGGGGTGAGGCACTCTGCCAAATGACTTTTACAGTCTGCTCAGGGAGCTACGCGACAGGATCCACCCTTTCCTTTTCCCTCGGGGTCTCAAGGACACTACATGTTGACCACTTCCTGATGGACATGTGGTCAAGGGTGTTTTCTTTGTAACTTTCTCCATGAAGGACAGGTGGTAAAGAACGGTCCAACTACTTGGAAAAATTCCATGCCAACGAGGCCAGTCCCACCTTTCGCAACACCGGGGGACAGGTAGAACCTCAGTAAGTGGCGACGCTTTGTGTTTGCGAACCGAGGGTCTATGCACAGCTTGATGCAGACACACACAAAGGTAGCCATCGGGTCATTGGGTATGTTCTTCCTCCCCTTATCCAGAGTCTTGTACATGGAGTCCCTGCAGACACAGTCCACCTTAGACCTCCAGATGAAGTGAAAGATGCTTGCACCTGTTGTTCCATCAAATTTGATCATGGTCGATCTTTGATTTTAACTTTATTTTCCTATCAATTTCGTGCAAGGTTTCCACGTTTTATTACGTGTCACATATCCATCTACAGTTTCTAGATTACTTGCTATTTCTCCTGTTTATACTTCTCCATGTTAAATTCACCACCAAAGTTTTCACTTCTGCAGATTAATTTGCCTGTGCACGCCATGGTTCACTGACCATTCGGACATTCCAGTCGGCATTTCTTGACCCTACTTTGCCTTGACTGGCAACAAATGTTTACATAACAGTGTGAGAAACAGGAGCAGATGTATTCCATATGGTCCATATGCTCTGCCATTTGATTCAACCATGACTGCTCCTGGGCTTCAACTCTACTTTCTTACACAATCCCCCTATTCCTCAATTCCCCAAGAGACCAAAATTTGGTAAATCCCACTCTTAAATGTACTCAGCTATGGGTCATCCACAGCCCTCTGGGACAGAGCATACTGTAGATTCATTACTTTTTGAGCGAAGCAAATTCTCCTCCTCCCAGTCCAAACAAAATCGATCAGTTATCCTAGGATTATGCCCCAAACCCCACGATTCAGATTCTCTAATCAGTGGAAACAATCTCTCAAAATCTTCTGTGCTTCAATGACATAGATTACTATCTATTTGTCGATTTCTTAGGACACTCACTGAAATAGCTTGAATCACAAGCTCTTAGTTGAGTTATTATGTGGCTGAGTTTTGTCAATGCAAAGCTATTGGAGGAAGTAATCTGGTTTACTGTTAACTGTGGCTAAATGCATGACTGGCTCACAAACTGGTTGGCTGAGTTGATGATCAGGCTTACTGTTGGCCGAAACAGCCCCAATCTGGGATAAAGAATATTAAGCACAGTCAGGGTTTCACTTTCCCGAATTGGGAGCCCATGCTGGAAGTGCATATTTATGGAGGCACGAAGAATTGCGTTCCCCCGAATACTCCTTGGTTGAATGACAATGTGCTTCTCATTCAGAAGGATCCAGCTCTAGGATGGTACCAGTCCATTAGCAGGATTTTCCATTGTGAACAAAGGAGATTGGTGAAGCATGTAGAAATATTAGCAACTGCCTGGAAATCTTAAGCACACATCCATGACAAAAGTATTGGCAGAAAGTGGAAATGAAACCCAACAACAGCCAATGTGCATATTGAATAGTGAAGCAGACACATTAAACTGTATGGTCTACTTCTGCTCTTATTTCTTGTATACCTACTGTTGTCACAAGTGAGGTGACCACTGAGGGAGTGCAACCCCTTCCGGCTGATGACATTGCATGATAATGTGATGGTGCCTTAATTTACACTTAAGTATAGTCTATGATTTGCTGGACTTATGAAAATCCAACCATTCTAGCAAAGACAAGAGACATCTGTGTCTGATTAGCCTCATCAGTGTCAAGATATACATGTTAGACAGCCTTGGCATGCATATTCCTCTCTGAGTTAGGCTGCATATTAGACATCAGTGCCAACTTGTGCCAGCTCCTAAAATTCTTAAGCACATCTCTAATTCACTTACACTATGTTTCTGCACTCCAATACTGCACCTTGGAGTTAAATGGCAACACTTACTCAAATGCTGCCCCAAGGACACTGTGTGCTCAGGGACACACACTCAGTTCATGGGCTGGACCAGGCTGCATCTCTGGCCTGTTACATTAGTTTTATTGGTTGTGGCTAAGGGATCCTTTACGTTCATCAGCAGCTGTCGCAGGGTGGTTGTTGGTTTTTGGGCTAGTAATACTCAGACCACTAGGAATCAGGGTAGCCCACAAATCGACAACCACCCTATGACAGCTACTGACGAATGTAAAGGATCCCATATCCACAACTAATAAAACTAATGTAATATACAAAATACCATGCAAGGGCTGTGAAAAACATTACATAGGTCAAACCGACAATTAGGATACACAAACACCAACTAGCCACCAAGAGACGTGACCAATTCTTACTACACATGGACAAAGAAGGACAAAAATTCAACTGAGACAACACATCTGTAATAGCACAAGCCAAACAGAGACATGCCAGGGAATTGCTGGAGGCCTGGCATTCAAACCAGATATCCATCAACAAACACATTGAACTGGACCCGATATACGAACTACTGATAAACAGAACCGGAAGTGATGCAAACCACCCCAGCAAACTGAGGCATATAATAACAAAAGGGACAGAAGCCCCATGCTTCACCAGAGGCACACTGACGATGTTACCCAGCAGGGTGACGAAATGCCTGCAACCGCACACACCGGCTTGGCGAGCAAATCTACCACCTCAATTTTGCAAACTTCTATCATGTTGTCCCTCATCCTTCAACTTTCAATTGAAAGCAAACCAAGTTCGTCCAATCGCAACTCATAGTCAATACCCTCCAAACCAGGCAATATCCTAGTAAACTGTTTTGTACCCTTTCCAAAGCCTCCACACATTCTGATAGTATGGTGACCAGAACAATACTCCAAATGTGGCCTAACTAAAGTTCTATGCAGCTGCAACATAGCTTGCCAATTTTTGTACTCTCTGCTATATGCCTTCTTGAGCATCTTATCCACTTGTGTTGTGACTTTCAAGGAACTGTGGATCTGTATGCCTAGATTGGTCTGTGTGTTGATGCTGCTCAGGGTTCTGCCATTTACTGTTCTTTCCTGTTAACTTTGCATCCTTCGAGGGCTTTGTCTGTTTTCAGTATCCTAAACCTTATGTATGCCTCCTTTCTCTTTTGACTATGCTCTCCATTTCACTTGTCATCCAAGGTTTTGGAATCTTGCAATCCTTATTCTTCATTTTCACAGGAAATACAATTCCTGAACTCTAATCAATGGCCTTTAAAAGATTCACGCATGCCAGATGTGGATTTACCCTCTAACAGCTGCTCTCAGTCTATATTCCCCAGTTCTTGCCTAATATTGTAGTAGTTAGCCTTCCCTCAATTTAGTACTTTCCATAAGACCATAAGACATAGAAACAGAAATTAGGCCAGTCAGGCCGTCCAGTCTGCTCCGGCATTCAATCAAGGCTGAAAAGTTTCTCAACCCCATTCTCCTGCTTTCTCCCCTTAACCCTTGATCTGCTTGACAATCAAGAACCTATCTGTCTCCGTCTTAAAGATACTCAATGACCTGGCCTTCACAGACTTCTGAGGTCGGGAATTCCACAGATTCACCGCTCTCTGGCTGAAGAAGTTTCTCCTTATCTCCGATGCAAAAGGTCTTCCCTTTACTCTAAGGCTATGCCCTTGGGTCTTAGTCTCTCCTACCAATGGAAATATCTTCCCAACGTCCCCTCTATCCAGGCCACTCGGTATTCTGTAAGTTTCAGTTAGATCCTCCCTCATCCTTCTCAACTCCATTGAATATAGACCCAGAGTCCGCAAATATTCCTCATACATTAAGCTTTTCATTCCTGACACCATTCTTGTGAACCTCTTCTGAGCCCACTCCAGGGCCAATACATCTTTCCTGAGATATGGGGCTCAAAACTGTGCACTTTCACCTGTGGGTTACTCTTATCTTTATGCATAAGTAACTTTAAACTTACAGAATTATGGTCACTGCTCCATCACTGAAACTTCATTCACCTGGCTGGGCTCCTTCCCCAATACCAGGTCTAGCATGGCTCCTTCCCTAGTTGGGCTATTTACATATTGTTTCAAAAAATCGACACACCTAACAAATTCTCCCCAAACTAAGCCCCTGGCACTACACAAGTCCCAGTCAATATAGGGGAGGTTTAAATCACCCCTCAAAAAACCCTGTTGTTTTCACTTCACCCTGTGTCTGGTCTTTATAAACTTAAACTTTAAAAACCCCAAACATTCACAATTAAGTCAGACAATAGACGGATTGTTTGATACAACCATAATGCTGGAGAAAGAAGATGAACAGGAGAATCAAAATTCCAAAGATCAAAAGTCCTGATTTTAGGGGTGTGTTAGATTGCCTTACGGAATTCCTCTTGACCTTTAGCACTGACGACATGCTGCTGTCTCGAAAAACGATGGTCATTCTTCACATTGATAATTGATCCAATGGGCCTTGGTCTATTCTTAGAACATAGAACAGTACAGTACAGGAAAGGGTTATTTGCCCCACAACATTGTGCCGAACATGACACCAAAATAAACTCATCCCTCTGCTTGCCCTTGGTTCATACCCCTCCATTCCTTGCATATTCATGCATTTAACTAAAAATGCCTTAAACGCTACTATCATATCTACCTCCACCACTGCCCCAGCTGCACATTACAGACACCTACCACTCTCTGTGTAAAAAAAAACTTGTCCCTCACATCTCCTTTGAACTTTCCCCCTCACATTAAGTTCGTGCTCTCTAGTATTAGAGTTTTTAACTCTGGGGAAAAGAATCCAACTGTCAAGCATATTGATACATCTAAAAATTTTAAAGACTTCTATCAAGTCTCCCCTCAGTCTCCACTGCTCCAGAGAAGACAACCCGAGTTTTTCTAGCCTCTCCTTATAGCTCACACCCGCCAATCAAAGCAGTTTCCTGGTATATCTCTTCTGCACCCTCTCCAAAGCCTCCACATCCTTCCTGTAATGTGGCAATCAGAATTGAATGCAGTAGTCTAAGTGCAGTCTAACCAAAGTTTTATAAAGCTGCAACATGATGTCCTCACTCTTGTACTCAATTCACCGACCGATAAAGGCATGCATTCCATATGCCTTCTTTACAAGCCTATGTATTTGTGTGGCTGCAAATTCTTGTTAGAATTCTTTCTTTGAAGTTTTATAGGTTTTTCTGAATTTCTCCCCACATGGAGGAAGAGATGAATACTTTCTGTTTGCAAGCTCTGGATGTTTCTGCATCCTTAAAACTTCCAGTTCTGTAACAAACTACAGCTCAATCAATCATCGGGTAGAATGTCTTTAACTGAAAAATTCTCAGTGTCACTTAGTCTCAAAATCTCTCCCTCACTGCTTGGAGAAGCTATGTTAGCACAGCTAAAAATGTGCAACACTTGATTTCAACTTGCAAAACTCTTTCAGTATTTCAGCTACAGAGCTATCCGAATTCCATTTCAGTCGTGATCTCTTACAAAAGAATATGTCAGGAATATGATGCACCATTCACCTTGAGAATAGTGAGCCTGTGAAGTTCTTTGTCACAGAAAGTGATTGAGGGAGTATTTGGGACTGGGAGGGATGAGTCTCTCTGGAAGTGGACTGAGAGCTGGGATGAGGATTCCTAGTGATGCAGTTTAGGAAACAGATTAACCTATGAGCTGGGAATAACCTCATCTGTCTCTCTTGACCCACAAGCATTCTTGGAAAATAGCTTACCTGCTGAATCTGGCTGATCCCACTTTGCTTAAGGCTTCCCAAAATGGGCCTATAGACTTAAACCATAGCTAATATCTAAAGCCCACAGTTTCATTGAAATATTAAAGCCAGGGACTTCCTCTGTAGAACAGGCAAGTCGTCTGATAGAAGACACACTTCCATTGATCCTAAAGTTGCTGCGTTAGAAGCTGTTTTCTCATTTTTGTGTTTGTCACCTTTTACAGGCTCTCCAGGAGAATGAAAACACTCCCAGTATCTCAACCCTCATGGTCTATATTATTCGGTATTTCTCTCCCCAGGTAGAAACAAATATGATCAAAATCTACATGTTTACAAATTCACTAGCTCTAACGCATGAGGAGAAATATTAAGGTGTGACTAATTTAACCAACAAGGTTTATTGTCCTTTAACTCAAAGCCAATGATTGCTTGTGTTCTAAAGGCAGTACAGAATGTAACATATGCCACATGGTCTCAATAAATGTGAAGGATGTTCACATTGGTGTTTTTGATCGTTCTTTATTGAAGCAATTTAAAGGTATAAGACTGTGACTGAGTCATAATTCAGCAACTGCCAATCAGAGGAGATGTCATTCTAATAGCTGCACTGGATTTGAATACATGGTTTGGCATAAAGTATGAATCAACTGTGTCACCTTGCATCTGATGTTCCCGGCTGTGCGCCTTCCCACATTTGCTGAACCTCACAACTACAGTTTGAATGGATTAAAACTCTTGACGACGGTTATGTTTCTTTAACAATAGAGGGATAGTAAGTCAGTACGTACAAATAATTCAGCTGGAAATAGAGGGGCTATCACTGAACTGCGGCTGGTATTGGCCCAGAGAGAGGGAAGAACGATGAGATAGCAAGGTCAATGGGGAAATCATAGCCAGCTTAATGCGAGACCTGGCAACGGCCAAGGTGATAGATTTTGGGGAAATCTGTAATAAAAAAAAATCAATGAGAAAATAATAATCAGATCTTCTGATGTCTCTGCTTCTGTGTCCATTAGTCTACAACTCCCAAACGTTCCTTATGATGGAGGGAACTTCAGAGGCTGACAAATGCTGAGGAAAAATCAGCCTCTGTATAATTTGCTTATTCCTTGACATCCATGCATCTGTGACCAGTCCTGGACAGCAAGATGGAAACTGGGTAATACATTCAAGAGGATCATAAGAAAATTAGAGCTGAAGTGGGCTGTTCAGCCCATTGAAGCTGCTCTATCACTGAATGTCATCATGGCTGATCATATAATCCTGTACTCTACTTGTCCGCCTTTTCCCAATAACCCTTAATTCCCTGACTGATTCGAAATCTGCCTATCTCAGTCATGAATATACTTACCACTCCAAGCTGTTCAATTCTATGTGGGAGAAAATTCCACAGATTCACCAGCCTATGAAGTAAAAAACTATCCTTATCTCTGTCTTAAATACACGATTCCTTACTCTAAGATTATACCCTCTGAGTACAAGGGGAGACAACCTTTCCAAATGTCAAGTCCCCTAAAAACATTATATGTTTTAGTCAGGTTGACTTTCATTCTTCTAAACTCCAGTGATGACAGGCTCAACCTAGCAAGACACGAAGAAATTCCCTCTATGCTCAGGACCAACCTAGCGAACCTTCTCTGGATTGTCTCCAGTGCCAGTATAATTTTCCTTTTCTAAGGGGGCCTAAGACTGCTCTCAATATTCCATGTGTGGTCTGACCAGTGCCTTGTATAGTTTTTCTAAGACTTCCCAAGTTTTATGCTCCATTCCTTTTCAAATGAAAGCCAGCATTCAATCTTCCTCCCCGAACCTCTGCTGAATTTTGATACTAATTTTTGTGCACGAGGACTCCTAAATACCTCCAGACTGCAGCTTTCTTTGTCCTTTCTTCAGTTAAATATATGTCAGCTCCTTTATACTTCCTGCCATAGTGCACAAGCTCACACTTTCTCATATGATATTCTGTCTGTCACATTTTTGCCCACTCACTTCACCTGTCCATATGCTGCTATAAGCTCATTGTTTAATCCTAACCACTCACATTTCCACCTATTTTTAACATGTTGATATACTGGGCAGTTGCTATTAAGAAGGAGGAAATGTTGGGTATCTTGAAAAACATTAAAACAGATAAGTCCCCAGTGCCTGATGGGATCTATCCCAAGGTACTGAAGTAGACAAGGGAGGAGATTGCTGGGGCCTGGACAGAGATCTTTGTATCTTCTTCAGCCACACGCAAAGTCCTAGGAGGTTGGACAATAACCAATGTTGTTCCTTTGTTTAAGAAGAGCAGGAGGAATACTTCAGGAAATGATAGGCCAGTGACCCTTACAATCAGTGGTAGGGAAATTATTGGAAAAGGTTCTTAGGGACAGGATTTACTCACATTTGGAAAAGAATGGGCTTATTAGGGACAATCAGCATGGTTTTATGCAGGAGAGGTATTGTCTCACAAACTTCATTGAGTTTTTGATGAAGCGACAAAGATCATTGATGAGCGTGGGGCAGTGGATGTTGTCTACATGGACTTTACTAAAGCATTTGACAAGGTCCCTACAAGGTGAGCTGGTCTGGAAGATTAGGTTGCACTGGATCAATGGTAAGTTAGCCAATTGGCTATAAAATTGGCCTTTTATACTTTGGGAATGGGCGGCACAGTTGGTCAGACACTATTCTTTCACACTCTGGGATTGGCTGGGACAGTGGGTCAGACACTGTCCTTTCACACTCTGGGACTGGCTGGGACAGTGGGTCGGACACTGTCCTTTCACACTCCAGGACAGACTGGGACGGTGGGTTGGACACTGTCCTTTCATACTCTGGGACTGACTGGGACAGTGGGTCAGACACTGTCCTTTCACAC
>JAHRHZ010000268.1:4073646-4129305 GCA_024137785.1 Ginglymostoma cirratum
ACACTGTCCTTTCACACTCTGGGACTGACTGGGACAGTGGGTCAGACGCTGTCCTTTCACACTCTGGGTCTGGCTGGGACAGTGGGTCAGATATAAAATAGAGGGTGGGAGTGTGTTATAACTACTAGTCTACAAACATCTTGTTATAAGCACAGCACTTCCTACTGCTCCAACCATAACATAATTTACATAAACAGCCAGATGAGAGAGGGCAACTGGATTTTTGATGAAAGTGCAAGAACAAGAGTTGATACAGTCTTTAGGCAGTGCCCTTTTTGAGGGTGCACCAACCCAGAATTTGTATACCTCTCTCCTCCTAGATACCTGTTCTCCCAATTTACCGTCCTCACTCCTTGCTCTCTGTCTAAGTTGGTCAACCTGCCCCCCACCCAATACCCACATCTTACCTTATTCCAGAAACCATGGCTCCCTTCCTCATGGGCCTGCTTACAATCCCATCATCATCATCTACTGAGCTCCTGGTACTGTTGAGACTTCTCGAGCTGCTAGCCAATCGGATTAAGCAGCAGATTCCCAGGTGAAGGATGGAAGTCCAACTCTGCCCTTGTAACGTTGTGTGTCATTTACTACAGATTCTTTTTCTCTCTACATTTCAGTCAAGCAGGGGCAAGGTGTAAATTTCCAGCCTCCCCTGCCTTTGCAAAATGTATTCCAGTTCCTCTAACCCACAATCTCTCTCTTTGCTGGCCTCAATTGTTTACTGGTCTCTCAAGACCTCCAGTTTAAACCTCTCATCCTTATATTTTTATTCCTTCATGGCCTTCCACTGTCTATCTCTGTAATCTACATGTGTCCTTTATACCAGTAAGAACAGAGCATTGCACCATCTTCAATGGAGTCCCCATTTGTACCCCATCATTTGCCATCATGTTTTTGGTTGCTTTAATTCCATGGTCTGTAATTTCTCCTTTCTGCCTTTTCCACATTCCCTCTCTGTAAAACCTTCCTGAAATCTTACCTCTGTGGTCAAGCTTTCAGTCACCTCATTCAGTCTCTTTCTTTTACTTCACATCCATCATTTTTATGTCATTATACCGCAGTGAAGTAATTTGTGTTGTTTTCCTACATTACTGGTGCTGAAGAAATGCAACCTTGCTCTTTCTCCAACATAATTCCTCTCACGCACTGTCTTCCAAGGCTAAAGGTCATCAGTTTGTGAAATAGGAAAGATACTGCCCTTGTGCAGCCCATTACAATGTACTGAAGTAGGATGTTCCAGTCATATTTACCAGGTGGTTCACAGGTGTAGAGTCCTTCCATCGCTGTGGTGTACCCTTCACCCAGTAATTGGTTAAAACTTGCGGTGGGCACTTCAATCAGACACTGAGTCGCATCTGAAAACAAGAGACCCTTGCCATGAAACTTGGTCGAATCAAACATTGCAAACTGGTCCTCCTCAGATCCACCTCGGCCATATTTGAGCTGCATTGAAAAACCACCAATTACTGATGGAATAAATATACTTGCTTGGTTTGCACATGAATTATCTTCTACTGTCAGGATGAGGGGAGACACTGAAAGGCACGAATTTCTTACATAATTAATTAATCTAGAGCAGGAGCGGGCAAATATTTCAGCCCAATGGCACACCTGGACATGGAGATTACATAAGGAGAATAAATCTTGTGTCATATCTTAAAGAAGGCATTCATCTGTTATCTCTTCCATACCTGTTGGGAAACACAATTCCCAACTTTTCTCAAGGCACAAGGCGTACACTACTGTCACTCTCTGTTAAATTCATCAGCCTCATTCGACAAGTCTAATCCTTAGTTACACCTCTGACAGGATCAGCAGATGGATTTTCAATTCTACTTTTGCTAACCGCATGAACAATTAATCACTGAGAAATTCAAGTCTCAATTGAGAATTGCCAAAGCTCTAGGCCTGACATGGCCTCAATGTGGTCTCCCAGTCTTGAGGCGATACCAGAACAATCTCACAGCCTCATGATCCTCAAGGTGAAGTCTGTCACAGTCTGGAGCCAAGGCCTGGTGCGGACTGGAGTCTAGGTGCCAGTGAGGTCTGGTTGGAAGACTCACTCAGAGATAGTAAGAACTGCCAATGCTGGAATCTGAGATAACAAAGTGTGGAGCTGAATGAACACAGCAGGCCAGGGAGCATCAGAAGAGCAGGAAAGCTGATGTTTCGGGTCAGAAAAAGGGTCCAGACTTGAAATGTCAACTTTCCTGGTCCTCTGAGGCCCCCTGGCCTGCTGTGTTCCTCCGGCTCCACACCTAGTTATCCCTGGTTGGAAGACTGCTGTTCTGAACTTCCATTTTTGAAATGTTGGACATTTTATTTCTCTACTTGTTAAGATCTTGTAACTGAAGAAGCTGTACATAGCTGCCTTTACACCTAAGATGGCACTGTAAGTGGTGACATATAACCTTTTCACTGTACTTAGTTGAATATGTGACAATAAAGCTTCAAGTCAATTCAATTAATTAACACAATGACCAGAATAGGATTTAGCGTCTTGATCTAATCAAATGGTTGAAATTAGAGGTTGTAAAAATCTATTTAGTTAATACTGAGAAGAGTTTTTAATCATTTAATCTTTGGAAAATACGGGCCAAAGTTTCATAATGCTACAGTATTTATCAACAGACCTTCAACAATGTCACTTTAAGTGTAGTTTTTCGGGTTAACTGGAATTTAATATATTCATGATATTTATGGAATACTAAGAAAATGGTTGGACATTAAGTTGAAGCTTTACAAAAAAAAATCACAATTTCTGCCCAGAACACCAATTTTTCCATTGTCGCCAAATAAGTTTTGATCATTGAAGTTCAACATGCTGCTGGTAAATAAAGCTTTGCCCTCCCCAAGTAAATTCTAACATGGCTGGATTATTAAAACATTGCTAGAAAGAGACATAAAGTCAAAGCTTTTTGCCTCACACTCATCAAGATTGGAACAGAAGGAACCCAATTTAGGAAAGGGTACATCAATTTCTACAGCATTAGAACAAGGTGCTGATTGCTTAAACCATGATGGACAATGTGATACTGTCAGACCAGTTAACTTTCAATGTCTTAGTGAGCTCAAAAAAGGTTGCGCCAGGCAGGTAGACTCTGATTGGTCAGGGTGTTGCCATGAAAATGCAGCAGGTTTGGCAGTCTTCAAAGACAAAGGTGCAACATATGGCCAAATTCTTTATCCCCACACAGAAAGGGGTCCTGTGCATATATATATATATAGCTTGTAACACATGCAAATAAATCACACAGTAAGCCCAAATGATATTCTTAAATTAGATTCCAGTCTAATCCTTAGCATCGTGGGGACTATTTAGTTAATGCTATTCAATGTTCGAATCACATTTAATATGTTGGACATTATGTTCTGGGCTTAGCAGGCGTGGTCTGGTAGAACACTGTTGGCACACTCCCAAAGCAAACAGGCAGAGAGATACATATTATTTGATACTCTCCACCAATTATTGGGACATACTGCCTACAAACCTGGTACCATGTCTGTGTGGTAGGCAAAACGTCTTTGCTTAGGCTGATGGCTGCATCCTGGGTAAAATTACTCAACCGTTTACTGCAAAATATCAGTGTGAGTTGTCCAGCTTCACCTGTTTTTCGAACATTTTGCGGCACTTTTCCCTTCCAGGGTAGTCTGATTTAAACCAGGCATCTTTCATGTTTGGTCCACCACACAAATACTACAGGAGGAGATGATAAACCTTTTACTGAGCTTCAGAACATTGAAGGAGATGTTGCCTGTCTTTGAGCTGTGAGGATTTATCAAAGATGTTGAGCGATGACTCAATTCCAAGAAGGGGCTCTTACATTTCCCAAGAAATGTCCACACCCAATTGCCAAACCTATGTGAAATTCCTCCCTGGAGCTGTTCAACCCTGTCAGAGACCATGTTAACATTCCTACCGTCCACTCCTGTCCAATGAGATACACTACTCCCACATTGATATCTGGGATTTAATCATTCCTCAGCAATACACTCTCTCTCAAATTTTCAAACATGGCTCTTTCTGAAGCTAGAGAATAACTATTAATGACCAGTATGTCACATTTAAATAAACCACACTGAAATAGTCAAGGTAAGTTTTTTTTGTTCTCCACTGTGTGGGGAATAGGCCAGGTCTGGTACAGCATAGATTAAATTCAGTTGATGCTCGCATACACTGTCTCAAACATTCCCAGGGGAGGTACAGCATTGTTTAGATACCACTTCATTGTCCAAACGCTCCCATGCCAGACACAACTTGAGGCAGATGCTGAGCAAAATTTGGACCCAATCATACACTATTCTGAAATATTTGCAATGAGGTTAGCTTAATCCCGATGATTGACTCCGATTACAATCAAATACTAAACACAATGTGTACAGGAAAGCCCCAGACATTTAGTAAAACCCACATACTCACTTGCTGGTCCTTTAAAAACTGCAGGACTTGACCCCTTGACTCAGCACGGGATGCAACTGCTTGAGATGGTACTTGTGCCAAATGGCACGTCTTATAATCGGTTACTGGAGCCTGAGTGCCATTTAAGCACAGCAGCTTAAAATCACTGGACCTGAGACCTGTAGCCCACTTCTCTCGTGAGTTACCTTAAAGGTGAAACATTGATTGGTTTAGAATATACAGAGCAGTGGCACACAGATTCGAAACCTTATCTGCAGCGTAACTGACCTCAAAATAATCCAGTTCTCCTATCACATCACATCACACTTTGATTCTCTTCTTCACATCACGTGAAATAGAACTACCCAGGCAAGTGGTCCCAAATTTCTTTGCTAATACTCCAAAAGGAAAGCCTCAGAATGGTGAATAATAAAATAATTAACATTTCTAAGATACCTTTGTGAATAAATTAATACAGGAGTGAATGTGAAGCTGCAAAAACTCTTGTACTAGGTCAGAAAGTAGCCCTGGATTAGACTTCGTGGAGGTGAAATTTGTCTTGGGTAGTAAAATGGAACAGGTGATAGTGAATTATTCACTTTGTGTTATGCTGTGCCGACTCTCTGTTGCCAGTAATTTGGCAAAGGTGAAGCTTTACCTCCGTGTCTGTTGAATGCCTCATTAATTTCATCAGAACCATTCCTCTGATCTCAGTCCTGTTCTTAATCTTAACTCTATTCTGTAATACTGCACTAAAGCATCCAACAAAAGTTTCTCTCAAATGTTTGCAGTCAGGTCTGAAACCTCATGTTCAGTCTGAGAGACAGAGTGCTACTGTTGAGGCAATGCTGTTGTTTATTGAGCCTTTAGGGCTTCTTATTCACTTAAATATTCACACATATTTTTCCTTAAATGTGTCACTGTTATTCTCAGAAAACTTCTGTATCATTAAGATTTGTCCTTCAGAATACAAGTCTCTAAGGGCCTGAATAAAGAGTGTTGGGACTGCGTGTGCATGAATCAATAAAGATGACAGGGCTGTTTGAGAAAGGCACAAAGAATTTGAACTTTGTAAATAAAGGCACAGAGTACAAAAACAAGAACATTATAATGAACTTTTAGTTCAGTCTTAACTGAGAATTCTGAGCATTACATTTTAGAAAGGATATTAAGGCTTTAGGGACATAGCAGAAAATATTCATAAAAATGTTTTTGGTTTGATTTATTATTGTTACATGTACCTAGGTACAGTGAAAAGTTTTGTTCTGCGTGCAATACAGGCAGATCATTCCATACAAAGTACATAAGGGTAATAGAACAGAATGAAGCATGCCATGTTATGGCTGCAGAGAAGGCGCACAAACAACGAGATTAACATTAAATTTAAAATTTGAAAAGTTCATTCCAAAGTCTAATAAGAGTGGGGAAGGAGCTTTTCTTGTATCTGTTGATCTGTGTGTTTAAGCTTTCAATGAATCTAGCAGTGAGGGACTTTGATCATGTGGGTAGACTCGAGAAGCTGGGTCCTTCTCTTCGGTGAAGACAAGGGTTACAAAACAATGAGGAGTGCAGATAAAGCCACTGAGTGCCTGAGAATGAGGCACCTTCCCTAATATGGGACCGTAGGAATATCTGACAGGGTTTGTTGGGCAGCCTTCAGGGACTTTAAAGTTTTTGAGAAGATTTGTACCTCGGGTTGTGGATGAGGATGTAGACTTGCTCACCAAGCTGGTGGGTTTGATTGCAAACGTTTCGTCACCCTGCTAGGTAACACTGTCAGTGCGCCCCCGGTGAAGCATTGGTGTCCTGTCCAGCTTGTTATTTATATGCTTCCATTTGCTGGGGTGGTTGGTATCACTTCCAGTTTTAAGTCTCAGTGGTTCGTATATTGGGTCCAGTTCAACATGTTTGTTGATGGAGTTCAGTTGGAAGGCCAGGCCTCCAGGAATTCCCTGGCATGCCTTTTTTGGCTTGTAGTATTATGGATGTGTTGTCCCAGTCAAAATCATGTCCTTTTTTTGTCCGTGTGTATTGAGACCAGTGAGAATTGGTTGTGTCTCTTGGTGGCTAGTTGGTGTTCGTGTATCCCTATTGCCTGTTTGACTTATGTAATGTTTTCCACAGCCCTTGCATGGTATTTTGTATATTATGTTATAGGACCAGGAACTCACACATACCATCAGTGTTGTCAAAGACAGTGGTATCTTTGATGAAAGTAACATCCCCCTTCTCCACCAGGCACCTGAAAGAAATCCCAATCAGTCCTTTTTTTTACTATGAATTTGGTTTGGCTTTCATTCGTGGCAGTAATGTTGTCATTATGCCAAAGATTTAGAAAATCAGTGAAAAAGATTCAATCGAGGAACTATCAGAAACACAACTGTTTCACAAATGTCATTTAGTAAAGGAAATGTGTTGATTTTACTTGGTCCAGCCTCTATATAACTCCAGCACCATCTGAACCTGGTTTAGCCCAAGAAACCAATCATATCAAACTCAGATTGATGAGAAATAGAATTTGGCGGTGTGGCTTATGACTAAAGTATGAATATTCAAGAAAGTGCATTGGAAAGATTTGTTGAATGACAAGAGACCGCTGCTGCTGTCAGTGCTGCAAATGTAGATTTGTCACATGGAACAGCAGGACAGGTAGAAGCTATAGCAGTTCTAGGATGCAGATTGGAAAGCCTTTTTCAAGGCAGAGGGAAGAGGTCATGTTTGCCCGAGGAGCGAGGAGGCCTCAAGATATACCCTTCAAGGGGACTGGGAGCAGGTGGGCATGGTGCTCAAACTAAGAGTCTTGTGCTACAGACCTGTCAGCAGAGCTAGAAGATGCTTAATGAGTAGATGGCACAGTGGCTCAGTGGTTAGCACTGCTGCCTAACAGCACCAGGGACTCGGGTTCAATTTCATCCTTGGGTGACTGACTGTGTCAAGTTTGCAGATTCTCCCCACGTCTGCATGGGTTTCCTCCGAGTGCTCTGGTTTGCTCCCACAGTTCAAAGATGTGCAGGTTAGGTGGATTGGTCATGTTAAATTTCCCATAGTGTCTAGGGATGTATAGGTTAGATGGATTAGCCATGGGAAACGCAGGGCTACGGGGGTAGCATGGTGGGATAGGATGATCTTTGGACGCTTGGTGCAGACCCAATGGGCTGAATGGCTTGCTTCCACACTGTAGGGATTCCATGATTTCACACCCCTCCCAATCTCCCACACTGCTCAAAGCACTGCACTCCCATTGTCCACAATAGCATTCCCTGACAGCGGGACCTCATTGAGATGCCTGTAAACTGCTGCTAACCTCTCACTGTCTCTATGTACAGCTTGTGACTTAATCATGAGAGGGGAGCATCGACCTACCACAGGGGTACACAATCACTGACATTCCACCCTCTCCCTTGACACAGGTTATTGACACAGCCCAGGTATGGGGATAGATTGAAGAACCTGGGACTGTTCTCATTGGAAAAAAGAAAACTGAGAGGAGGTTTGGTACAGACTTTCAAAATCATGGCAGAGTAGATAAGGAGAAGCTGTTCCTGCTCAGAAAAGTAAAAAGAACAAGAGGTTACAGATTTTAAAGTAATGGGCAAATGAAGCGAGGGTGATGTGAAAAGTTACTTTTTAACTCAGCAAGTCAGTTAGCTCATTTGGCTGCCTGGCTAGTTTATCATGTAGAGTGATGTTGAAAGTGTGGGTTCAATTCCTGCACCTGCTGACAATACCATTGTAGGACTCTCCTTCTCAACCTTCCCCCTTGCCTGAGGTGTGATGACCTGCCGGTTAAACCATCAGCAGTGGTCCTTTTCTCCAATGGGAAAGCAGCCCTATGGTCCAGTTAGGTTACTTTCCCTTTCCTTTTCCCAAGGCATATGGAATGCCTTGCCTGGAAAAGTGGTGGAGGTAGGTTTCAGTGAGACATTCAAGAGAACAATTGCCTAATACAGTTATTAGGAAAGGAATGGTGTGCAGGGATATGGGGAAAAGGCAGGAGATTGACACTACGCAATAGAACCAGTGCAGGCATGATGGACTGAATGGTCTCCATCTACACTGCAACAATTGTATGATTCAACAGAGGAGACCAATGTAGAACTGGAGGAGGTATAGAATCAATCATAGAATCCCTGCATTACAGAAGCAGGCCATTCAGCCATTGAACCCACACTGACCCTCTGAAGGGCATCGCAACCAGACCCATACGCCTATCCCCATAACCTTGCATTTCCCATGGCTAACCCACCTAGCTTGTACATCCCTGGGCACTACGGTTAATTTAGCACGGCCAATCCACCTAACCTGCATATCTTTGGACTGTCGAAGGAAACTGGAGCACCCGGGGGAAACCCACGCAGACACAGGGAGAATATGCAAACTCCACACAGACAGTCACCCAAGGCTGGAATCGAATCCAGATCCATGGCACTGTGAGGCAGCGGTGCTAACCACTGAACCACAGCGCTGCCCCAAACCTTTATCTCCACAACCTGTCAAATTCGACGGGCCTCCACATTTACAGAGGATGTCAGACATCCAAGTACTAGAACTCCCACTGTGACTACATCTTGGCTCTGTGGGAGGTTGTAGAATGGCCTCCAGACAATCGAGATGCAGCTCTCCAGTCTCTGAGTTCCAAATGGAAGTAAAAAGTGGGGCAAATGTAAGGTGGCCTGATGATTCCCAATCCCCTGCTGGAATTTGTTACTCAAAGAGCTAAGAAACAAGCCGAGTACCTGAAAGCACCATTGAAGCCCCAGTAAATTTCATTGTCGCTGAAGGCACACTTGTCTTTTCCAGGAGGGATTGAATTCTCATCACCAGCACACAGAGAGCACAGTTTGGACTCTGGATCTGCCCCTGCAGCACAGCTTTCACTGAAAAATGTTGCTTTTTGGCAAAAGAAAACAGGCGTCTTTCAGTGATAACAAGATAACAGTGACAACAATGATAACAACCCTTCAGAAGGGTCTAGGCCCGAAACGTCAACTTTCCTGCTCCTCTGATGCTGCTTGGCCTGCTGTGTTCATCCAGCTCCACACCTTGTTATCTCGGATTCTCCAGCATCTGCAGTTCCTACTATCTCAGGAGTCTTTCAGTCGCTAGCAGCAACAACGGGAATTCAACGCAGTCACCATTGGAGACAGAAGGGCCTGCTATTTTGAGCAGGAATGGTTCTGCATCACTTCCACAGCACAGCAAGAGTACATTTCAAGGCTGGGCCAGCTCTTTCAGAATGGAAAGTCAGGTCTGCACTGAACTTAAGGGAGCAGAGAGACAATGAATTGTGGAAGCTGGGGGAGGAAAGGTTAAGGAGATGAAAGAGGGGGTGAACATAAAATTCTGAGGCCTTGGGGGAAGATGTTGGGTGAAAAGAGATGGCTCCAAGGGAGGGGGATTGACAAGCTAGTGACAGGCAAGAGGGTTGGGGGATGGTTAAGGCAAAAGGTAAGATCTTGAGGACTAGATTGAAAGGACATTGCCAATGGCCTCTTTGCTTAAATGGGCACAGGATCAGTATCACTACTTTTAATATCTATCCAGTATCCCAAATAACTTACAGACTCCAAGTATATTTTCCTACAGTATAATGGGAAATAGCAAAGAAAATGAGCTCACATGCTGTTTGACGTATCGAAGAAGCAGATCAGAGCACCGGTAACAGCTTGGCTAAGACAGTGAGGTTCTGACAGAGGTCACATCACACAAATCAACAGTGAGAGGCAACATAAAGGCATCACATCTGATAGAAACCCTACAGAGTGAAGCAGGCCATTCGGAACATTGAGTCCATACCAACCCACCAAAGAGTAGCCCAACCAGACCTATGCCACTCCCCTATCTTTGTAGGCCCGCCTATCCCACGGCTAATCCATTTAACCTGCACATTCGTGGACACTATGGACAATTTAGCATGATCACTCCACCTAATCTTTGAACTATGGAAGGTAACTGAGCACCCAGAGGAAACCCATGGAGGCAAGGGGAAAACATGTAAATTCCACATGGGGAAAACATGTAAAGAGTCACCCAAGGCTGGAATCAAACCTGGGTCCCCGGTGCTATCAGGCAGCAGGGCTAACCGACTGTGCCCCGTCTCTCTGTGTGATTTGTTTGGCTATAGGACAGGAAAACATGTTTGGGAAAACAGGAGTGCTTTGCTACGCCATCTGGTGGCCAGTAGACCTTTCACCAACCACGGTCTTCATAACACAGGTAAAGGGATAGGAATGAAGTTCTGTCTGACAATGTCTTCTCCAAAGGAAATTTAACCAAAGTCAATGTTATCCAATCACTCACACTTCCAGTAAGCATCTACTTACAGTTGTAAAGGCTGCAGTTTTTGATTTTGTCCTGGGCAATCAACCACCCCATTGGAATATTCCATCCAGTTCGGTTAAGAGCTGTGTAGCATGATTTCTTGCCTTTCAGGGTGTCCCAGGTCAAAGTTTGATCCTTCACAACAGCCACTATATATACAACTAGGATGAAACATGGCAGCAGTCAGCAATGTATGCATGATCTTTAAGGTAAGGTGTGAAATAGAAGAAATCAAGACTGAATGGGTTAAATCATTGCCAGGTCACATCGTCAAGACCTGTCGTTCCTTTAGAATTGGAGATGAAGGGATTATCTAATTGAAATGCTTACGATAGGATAGATCAGGAGAACTAATTGCAGACTGTGTGGGAATCCCAAACAAGGGGTCACAACCTTATATTTAGATCTGGGCCACTGGATGTGACATCAGAATCTTCAGAACTTCACACAAGGGATCATGGAATCCTCCCCTGGAAAACTATTATTCAAAAGTCCAAAACTAGATGGCATAGATTTAAGATGAGAGGGTAAATTTTAAAAGGGACCTTTTGATGGTGAGAGTGGTACGTATATGGAATGAACTATCAAAGGAAGTGGTGTACGCTGGTACAATTACAACATTTAAGAGGCATCTGGATGGGTACATAAATAGGAAGTGGTGAGAGGGATATGGGCCAAATGCTGGCAAATGGTACTAGATTAGGGGAAAACGTCTGGTGGGCACGGATGAGTTGGACCGAAGGGTCTGTTTTGTCGCTGTACACCTGTATGACTCTTTTGATTCTGGGGGTTTAAGCAAGTGTCAAAAATTAACTTGAAGAGATTTCTATTTAGCAAAGGCCTTTGGTGTTACAGAAGGGAATAGCTTTCCCCTGTCCAAGAACAATTTGTTTTTTTTATATTCCTATGTCAGCATGGACCATTTTGTTGTATAATTGCATTTCATGCATGAACTGCAGAAAACAAAAGTCGTTTTCTTCAACAGTCCCTGATTGTCCTGTGAAGGTAAGCTGCCCTCCCTCCGTGCTTATTTTTTAATACTGAATACAAAAACACATTCGAGCGTTCAACTTAGTGGCAGAGTGAGGGGTTTAACTTTCATGTTGAAGGACAATGCAATATAATAGGGAAAATAACTTCACAATACACTAGCCAATATTAACATCTTTTGATAATCGTAGAATCTCTATACTGTGGAAACAGGCCCTTCGTCCCAACAAGTCCACACCAACCCTCAGAGCATCCCACCCAGACCCCATCCCCCTAATCTACACTTCCCTGGACACTACTAGGAATTTAGCATAGCCAATTCACCTAGACAGCACATCTTTGGACTGTGGGAGGAAACCAGAACACCCGCAGGAAACCCACGCAGACACAGGGAGAACGTGCAAACTCCACACAGACAGTCACCTGAGGATGGAATCAAACCCAGGTCCCTGGTGCTGTGAGGCAGCAGTGCCAACCACTGAGCCACCATGCCACCCAGTTTTCTGTGTGATAGAGGCAAAAATGTAGTTCAGATTAGATCATTGGTATTGCGTTAGGAATTCCTAGCAAGTGGTTGGAGTTAGATTAATCCAATTTTAAACACTGGTGTTATAGCATTTGACACATAAAGAAGACTTGGCAAAAAACCTTAAGATTAAGTGCTTCATACTCCTTTATGAGACATAGAGTCAACGACTGAAAGAATGGTTATAGCACAGAAGGAGGTCATTTTGCCGTTTTGTTTCAATGTCAATTCATTTGCTCTGAAATTCCCATCTCTTCTCCAAATTGTCTTGCAATATTTGTCTCCTCAGATCATTGAAAACCATAATCAAATCTCCTCCCACAACATTGCCATTCCAGAACCTAACCATTTGTTGCGCAGAAAGATTTCTCCTTGTGTTGCCTTTGCCTCTTTTGCCAATCACCTTAAATAAGTGTCCAATGCTTCTTCATTCTTCCATCAACAGGAACAAATTCTTTACATAGCGATTCATTCTCCATCATCGTGTATAACTAGCTGCCTTTTCTCTTTGATGCAAGATGACACCTTCTTTGTATTGTTACTGAATGAATAATCCAGAGGCCTGGCTCTCTGCTTTGTTCTTTCTAATTCACTGGAATTATAGCATTCCCCTTTAAGTGCAAACATTTATGCCTTTTTTACCCTATTTGTTCTCTGAATTTGGGCACCGTGGGCTGGGCCAGAGTTCCTTATCCATCAATAATTGCTGTTGAGAAGTGCAGATTTCTTGAACACTGGTTTGCTGGGCCTTTTCGGAGCAGCAGTTCAGACAGTCACAGGATTGGTATGATACAGAGAGAGGTGATTGATTAAGAATCAACCACATTTCTGTAGGTCTGCTGCCACCAAGCCAGTAATGAATTGATGAGTTTTCATGGAGATCTGGTTATTTCATGGTTACAATTAATGAGTCTAGATACATTTAACTGCTGGATTTAATAATGCCCAGCTGACCTGGTAGCATTTAAACTCATGTTTCTGGACGTTGGTGCAGGTGTCTGGATCACTGGTCCAACAGACCACCGGAAATCTGAACTGATCTGTTTCCCTTTTACAGCAGCTGGGACTACAATGTAAACCACTGGCACTCATCGGAAACCAAGGGAAGAGACACAAAAGCATCCAGAGGGACAACTTTTTCATCAGAGAGTGGTGAGAGTCTGTGGCAGCGAGTACAATTTTGTCATTTAAGAAACGTTCGGACAGGTATGTGGATGGGATGGGTATGGAGGGATATGGATCAAGGGCAGGCAGATGGGACCAGATTAATTGTGAAAACTGGGCAGCATGGGCAAGTTGAGGCAAAGGGCCTGTTTCCATGCTGTAAACCTCTATGACTCTAAGTAATTGCACTTCTGTAAGTCACTGTGGTGGGCAGCCCCATGATCAGTGTGATACAGGAATATCGTATCAATATTGTGTAACTGTTAAACAACAGAGTCTCCTCATCCATAATGACACTGGACTAGAGGGACAGCTCCGAACGTACAGAACTGGAAGACCATTCTTCAAAGGCAGCCCCAGTCCCAGTGAGGAGATAGAGCCCAGTCCCAGCATGGAGACAAATTCAATAACGGTGACTGCAAGTTTAGGAACATCATTGCAATGTTTTTTCGATACATTCATGGGATGAGGGCATCAATGTCTAGGCCAAAATTTATTACTCATCCCTAATTGCCCAGGGAGAAGTTCAGAGTCAACCACATTGGTGTGTTGTTTGGAGTCACACGTAGGCCAGACCAGGTAAGAATGGCAGTTTCTTTCCCTAAAGGACATTAGTGAACCAGATGAGTTTTTCCCAAAATCAACAATGGATTTATGGTCATTGCTAGACTCCGAATTCTGGATTTTTATTGATGTCAAATTCTACCATCTGCCAGGGCAGAAGTTGAACCTGGGTCCCCAGAATGTTACCTGGGTCTCTGGATTAACTGGTCCAGCGATAATACCACTCGGCCGTTGCCTCCCCTCTAGAAATACTTATCACAATAATATAATTTCTGAAACTCACAAGGCTCTGTGTGTGCTGCTGGGTCCCTGCAGAGTTCAAGATAGTCTGTAGATTAAAAAAAAAACAGAAATACAAGGAAGATTAATTCTTGCTCAGTTACTTGATTCACCTGAGTGCAGCTGTTCAGCAGGAGTAACAGATATTGCAGCCTGAAAGGTTCCTGCAGGGTAAAACCCAAGGCAAAGGTGCTGCTGATAGCCCCTGCCAGACAGTGTATATGGTGGAGACATAATCACACCCTTTATGAATGGAGTTTCAGCCATAGCCAATGCTCCTGAATCAAGCACATGTAGGAGTCTCACTGCGTGGCACCGTCCGTGGTGTAGCTGTACATCCCTCCAGGGCTGCTGCTCTTATTCCAAGTAACAAAGTAACTGTGCCCTCCCCCAAATGCCAGGAGACAGGTGGGGGGGGCAGCTTTTGAGAAAACTGTGTACAAGCGGCTGGTATTTTACACAAACAGCAACCTCAAAAAAAAAAATCTGAACCTCTCCCTTTGAACTTATACCTGCTCCAGAGTGGCACCAAGGCAAGACAGGATCCCATTTCATACGGCTGGTGGGGAGACTCAGTCTAGGTGAGGATAAGGACCACGATGTGTGGGGGAAATGCCACCAGCTCATTGGCTGATTGTGGAGGGCTCTGGGGAATGGAGAGGAACAGTTGTCCAATCATTTACTGACACATTATCAGATCAGTCGATGGTGGGAAATTGAGATTGTTAATGTCCGTGAACACAGAAAGAGGAAGGTCATTCTGAGAGTCAGTGTGGGGACACACCTACCTTTGTTATAATATTCAGTCATGACTGGGACCAGACCACACTTTTCTGCAACAAGCATTCTTGCACTGTGCAGAACAACAGCATCAGCTTCGGCCAACTACAAAACAAAATACTCTGTTAGTAAGAAATAATAGGAACTGCAGATGCTGGAGAATCCGAGATAACAAGGTGTGGGGCTGGATGAACACAGTAGGCCAAGCAGCATCATAGGAGCGGGAGAGCTTGACGTTTCGGGCCTAGACCCTTCATCAGAAATCTGTTAGTGAGCTGAATTCCTCAGAGTCGATGCCTGCTTCTTTCAGTGAGTTTGTGACATGTTCGTGAACTTGTCACTGGCCCCTCCTTAGTTGGAAATATAGTTTCAACTCAATTCTGTGTCTCTCTGATGCTCTTCCACCCCTGGTTACAACTGAGGGCATGTTCCTTTTATTGTCTCTCCCTTCTTCCCAATACTTTCGTGGTGATCACCTGTTCAACCCATCAGTTGTTGTAAGGAGGAGGTGATAGCCTAGTGTATTATCACGGCACTGTTAATCCAGTGCCCCAAGCTAATGTTCTCGGGACCCGGATTCAAATCCTGTCACAGCAGATGTTCGAGTTTGAATTCAATAAAATATCTGGAGTGCAGAATCTGATGATGACTGTGAATCCATTGCTGATTGTTAGAAAAGCCAATCTGGTTGACTAATATCCTTTAAGGAAGGAAGCTACCAACATTACCTGGTCAAGCCTTTATGTTATTCCACACCAAAGTAATTAACTCTGAACTGCCCTCTGGGTAATTAGGGATGGGCAATAAATGCTCCCTGGCTACCTACTCCATCATCCCATTAATGAATAAAAAAAAGTTCCATCTGTGCTGCTGTGTCTCAGCCCACTCTTTCTCTTCCTCGTGTTTGTGTGTGTGTCTGTGTGCACGCGAGCATATGAGTCTGTGAGTGTCTTTCCTTTTCCTTTGAGTTTGGTCCTCTCATATTCTTGTACTCTTTGTGCCCAGCTCTGGGCACAGACCTCTTTCCAGCCCAGCCAAGCGAAAGACCCAGATATATTTTCAAAACAGAGGGAGGGTACAAAACTACCATTTGTGTCAATTAAAGCAGCTTGAATTACCTGAGAAGCTTAGCATATTTTCATAAAAATATGTTTATATACATACATATTCACTTAAGCAATTTGGTTCTGTGCTGTAGCAAATGAAGAAACAAAACAAACATTGAAGCTTGACTCTATCCAACAAATAAACAAAAGGCATTTCTTACTTGTACAAGATCATATTTTGAGGCACCGGGAGGGTCCATTAACTCAACGAGCTCTGACAGCGGTCTTTCCCAATGTGCCTTGACAGGCAGCTGCCCCAAGCTTAAGTGGGTCCCTCAGCACGTAGTCCTGGACCTTGGAATATGCCAGTCTGCAACACAGAGTCAAGGTCAACCCCTGGCTCTGGAAGACTAGCAATTTTTGGGAAGACCAAAGAGTGTCCTTTGCCAAGTTAATGGTCCTTTTGGTATAATCGATGTTTGTCCCAGCGTGCATCCCAGGCAGCAGACCGTAGAGCGCAGAGTCCCGCATCACAGAGCTGCTCAGGATGAACCCCGACAAAAACATTTCTTAGTGTTGGGAGAACACGGATTGGATTCTGAGGACTAGGACAAAGAGTACCCATTCTCTTGGCTTTGGACATACTTATTTCTATTTAAGGCTATAGAGAGGGCTAGGAGGATTGAGGAAATTCTTCAAGAAATTTTAAATTTGCCAATATCCTTCATCAATTTCTACATCCATACTTTAATTAGAAATAGACTCTATAAAACTTATCATAAAAAGCTAAAGTTGTTCAAGGTATTAATGACAAGATACAGAATTCTATTAGTAATGTTACACGACGAGGACTTCAGATCAATGCATTAATGTTCTGGGGGCATTGGTTCGGATCCCGCCATGGTAAATTTGAAATGAATAAAATTCTGAAGTAAAATCAAACTGAAAGTGACCAATGTCAATTGTTCTCAAAATCTACCTGGTTCACAAAAGCCATTTTGGAAGGAAATCTGCCGTCCTTAGCTGGCCCAGTCTCCATGTTACTCTGGACCCATATCAATGTGGTTACCTGTGGGCAATTAATGTTGTCTTGGCCACATCCTATGAATGGTATTTTTGAAAAAGCTTTTACGACCTCAGTTTGATTATTGTACATTATTTTTGGGAACTGTACAGAGCTACTGTTTTTAAATTTATGAAGCATTGTTTTGGGGTTAATGGGATTATGCTTTCTGCTGTGCATTTAATAATCTCTGAATATACGTCATGAGGAGAAAGTTTGGTTTATTCTATTTACCTTCATTTCTTTTGTTAATAAATCATGTTTTATTGTCAAGCTAAATTTGCTGCATTGTGTCCATTTGTTTTGGGAAAGACCACTTTGTTAAAACCAACCAAACCAAACTAACGGAGGCTTAGAGACCGCTTTGTGGAGCACCTACGCTCGGTTCGGGACAAACGACAACACCTCCCAGTTGCAAACCACTTCAACTCCCCCTCCCACTCCTTGGACGACATGTCCATCCTGGGCCTACTCCAGTGCCACAACGATGCCACCCGAAGGCTGGAGGAATAGCACCTCATATTCTGCTTGGGAACCCTGCAGCCCAATGGTCTCAATGTGGACTTCACAAGCTTCAAAATCTCCCCTCCCCCTACCTCATCCCAAGACCAGCCCATCTCGTCCCTGCCTCCTTGACCTATCCGTCTTTTCTCCCACCTATCCACACCTCCCACGTCAATCCCCATCCCCACCTCCTACCTACCAGCCTCATCCCTGCCTTCTTGACCTGTCCGTCTTCTCTCCCACCTGCCCGCCCCCTCCATCCCAACTGACCAACCCCCATCCCAACTCCCTACCTACACTCACCTTTGCTAGCTTCATGCCCGCCTCCTTAACCTGTCCGTCTTCTCTCCACTTATCTGCTCCTCTGTCCACCTTCTATCATCACCTCCCCCACTCTCTATTTATTTCAGAGCTCCCTTCCCCGCCCCCATTTCTGAAGAAGGATCTAGACCCGAAACGTCAGCTTTCCTGCTCCTCTGATGCTCCCTAGCTTGCTGTGTTCATCCAGCTCTACACCTTGTTATCTATGACCTGTAAAGCCAGGTTTTGGTCAGGGATCAGACTTGTCCAATAATGCCATCAGTGAAGATCATAACACTTCAGAAATGATCTTGTCATGTTGGAATGAACAGAACACAGATTCACTGCAGATGCAGATTGTATGAAAGAACCAAAATACAAAGGAAAACTTTTTCTTTCATCAGAATAATAATACAGTGGAATTATTATTCACAAGATGCAAGGAATGGACAAGGTAGATAAAAATAATAATATTTCCAATACTTGATGGGAACATAGCCCCATGACAAAAGGCCATAGACACAAGATATCAGTGATTTAGGAGAGAAGGGAATATCAGAGATTCAGGAGACAGAGAAGGAGAAACCTCCTTACACAGGGAGTTGGGAGGCTGTAGAATGTTGTTCTAGTTTTCGTGGAGGCTGAAACCATGTGAATTGAGGAAGATCAGGTTGAATTGTTCTTGGATCGGAAAGGAAATAAAGCAATTGAGGAGCACAGTAAACATAAACAGGATTTAGACCATTTTCTGGTTGAAATGTGAACTCCAACAGATACTGATTGTGGATCACTGCTACAACTTAAATACATCTTTACAGCGGTTTCAACATACTTCCTGTATTGGCATGAGAGTGTAATTACAGCAGTGCCAGCTTGAGAACTGTACAAATGAGAACAGGATATTTGATTATTAAAAAGAATTAAATTTTATCTGTAAAATTTTGAAATATATCTATAAACTCTGACCTATTTATCAACTGACATCTAACGCCCATTTCTCCCGCAGGTCCCACCTAAAGGCTACAATTGGCCTAGTTTTTGCAAATGGAAATTCAGCCAGCACTTTTAAAAATTGGAACAGGTCAGACAAAATGTTGATTTGCTTTATTGAACTAAAATACAGAAGGAATATCCAATCTTAGATGAGGTTATGCTATCTTTGCTATCACAACCCTTTATTTGTTGTGGAGAGAAGGCTCTAGGCCCGAAATGTCAGCCTTCCTGCTCCTCTGATGCTGCTTGGCCTGCTGTGTTCATCCAGCTCCACACCTTGTTACCCCTTTATTTGTTGTGCCGTCTTGAATGAACATTTCCTTCACTTTTCATACAGAAACCTCAAAACTGCATTGAGACTTCAGAGTGTGTTAGGTCAAAATAACCTTGACATCAGTTCTCCCTATATTTACATCTGCTCAATTAATTCCAGCCCTTGCATTTCAAATATAATCCGCCTTCCACAAGCATACCCAACATTCCAAATATACACCCACATTCCAAATATAAATTCCTAAAACAAATATACTGCTGGCATTAAAATACACATTCCACCAAATTGCCACACTCATTTCTACCTATCTTAAATAGTCAATGTTGACAAAGCAACCAATTTATTCATGCGTTGCTGGAGAGGATAGTGGACTCAGCCTCATTAGGGGCATTTAAGCGGCTATTAGATAGGCATATGGGTGATAGTATAAGGTAGGGATGGATAGACCTTAGGCTTAGGGTAAAAGTTCGGCACAACATCGTGGGCCGAAGGGCCTGCACTGTGCTGCACTGTTCTATGTTCTATGTATTGGTCCCCTGCTAAAAAAAGGCATGTCCTCACACCTCAGGGATAAGTTAAGTAAGTCATTACGCTTCACACTTTATTTAGTGAACTTAGTAAATATGCTGTTGATATTCACCGTAACTTTCTGAATGCAGTCTTCCATGGAGTCAGCCTGGACACAGCTGACGGATGTCCAGTTGCTGCACTTAATCTGTTCTTTCTCACTGGTGGTGCACCAACGTAACTTATCGCTGGCGGATGCAGTGGTCCCATCTGAGGAAGAGGATCACAATAACTTCTGTACCAGCACTTCATTCTAATTCATTGTTAATAAATCAGATTTTCAACTCTCCCACCGTGTGGCAGCTGAAGATGAAATCAGGTGCCACAGCATTGGTGCTATATCCATGACTGTCAGCAACCCATGTCCGCTGTATTTTATCTGCTTAAGGAGGTATAAAGACAAGTAACATCAAGAAGGACAACAAGAGCTTCTTTAAGTGGGAAGTCAAGCCAAAGTGAATACAGGTCCCCTAGAGAATGAAGCTGGGGAAATAATAATGGGTAACCAGGAAATAACACAGGATTTGAATAGATACTTTGCATCAGTCTTCGCAGTGGAAGACACTAATAGCATTCCAAATTACTGAATATTCAAGGGAGAAGTAGAGAAGATAAATAAAATAAGAACAAGTACTAGGGAAACCAGTGGGGCTAAAGACCAATTAGTCCCTTGGGACTGATCCTAAGATATTAAAGGAAGTAGCTACAGAGATAGAATCCTTGGATTCTGGAAAGTTCCAGAGCATTGAAAAACTGCCAATGTAACACAATTAATTAAAAGGGGAAGGAGTCTAGAAACAGGTAATTGTAGGCAAGATAACAACATCTGTTCTGGGTATATTGCTGGTGTATATTACAAAGGATGGAAAAGCAGAGCAGTCAGAAACGCATAACAAGCTCAAGCAGAGTCAGGACAGTTTCATGAAAGGGAAATGTTCCTGAGAAATTTACCAGAATTCTTTGAGGAAGTAATACACAGGATAAATGAGGGCAAAGCTGCTGATATAATATGGTTGAATGGTCAGAAGGCATTTGATAAGATATCACACATTACGGTTACCTTATTTTATTCACTCATGGGATGTGGGCATCATTGGCTGGGCTGGCATTTGTTGCCTGTCCTTATTTGCCCTTGAGAAGGTGGTGATGAGCTGCCTTCTTGAACTACAGCAGTCCCTGTACTGTGGGTTGATTCATCATGCCGTCTTAGGGAGGGGATTCCAAGAGTTTGACCCAGCAACACTGACGAAACAATGACATATTTCCAAGCCAGGATGATGAGTCACTTGGAGGGGTACTTGAAAGTGATGGTGTTCTCATGTACCTGCTGCCCTTGTCCTCCCATATGTAAATCATCATGGGATTGGAAGGTGCTGTCTAAAGATATTTGGTAAATTTCTGCAGCTCATCTTGTAGCTAGTGCAGTCGGTTCAGACATAACATGATAGTTCCGTTCTCATGCGATCTCGCATTATAAGTAAATCGCACAATAGCTGTGTCATTTAAACTAAGGGGGCCAGAATTGCATTATAGCCAATACAGGTAAGGACAGTGCGCATTCTATAAGTAGCGGTCTAATTTCTTCAATCACGTTAATGCCAATTCGCGTTGAAGTAACATGCATTACAGCAGAACCGACTGTACACACTGCTGCTACTGAGCATCAGTGGTGGAGAGATTAGATGTCAATCAAGTGGGCTGCTCTGTCCTGGATGGTGTCAAGCTTCTTGAATGTTATTGGAGTTGCACTCATCCAGGAAAATGGGGAGTATTCCATCACACTCTTGAATTGTGCCTTGCAGATGATAGTCAGGCTTCGGGAGTCTGGAGATGAGTTACTCGCCGCATTATTCCTATTATCCGACCTGCTCCTGTAACCACCTCATTTATACAACTGGTCCAGATCATTTTCTGGTCAATGGTAACCCTCAGATGTTGATAGTCGGGAATTCAGTGATTGTAATGCTATTGAATGGCAAGGGGTGGTTGTTAGAATGGAAATAACCATTACCTGGCATTTGTGTAGTGTGAATGTCATTTGCCACTTGTCAGAGTAAGCCTGGATAATTTCCAGGACTTATTGCATTCGCACATGGACTGCTTCAGTATCTGAGGTGTCATGAATGGTGCTGAACATTGTTTAATTATTGGCAAACGTCCCTATCTCTGACCTTATGATGGAGGGAAGGTCATTGATGAAGCAGCTGAAGATGCGTGGGCCTGAGATACTCCTGCAGTGACAGCTGGAACTAAGATGACTGACTTCCAACAATAACCATCTTCCTATGTGCCAGGTATGACTCCAGCCAGCCCAGAGTTTACTCTTGTTTTGCTTCGACTTCAGTTTTGCTAGGGCTCCTTGATGCCGCATTTGATCACACTTGGCTTTGATGTCAAAGGCAGTCAATCTCACCTCACTTCTAGTCTTCAGATTTTTTTGTCCATGTTTGAATCAAGGATCCATTGAGGTCAGGACCTGAGTGATCCCAGCGCAACACAAACTGGGTTAATAAGATAATAGCCCATTGTGCTGGATGTAGTATAAAAGCTCAGAAGATCAGCCACCCGGTAAAAGACAGAGAATCGGGATGAGGGGGACATTTTCAGGATGGAAACCTGTAACTGGTGTAAGTCAAAGGGATCAGTGCGGGGACCACAATTATTTACAATCTATATTAATGACTTGGATGAGGAAAGTGAATGTACTGTAGACAAGTTTGTAGATCATACAAAAATAGGGGGGAAGACAAGTCCTGAAGATAACACAAAGAGTCTGCAGAGGGATATAGATAGGTTGAGTGAGTGGGAAAAATTTGGCCGATTGTAATGTGGGGAAATGTGAGGTTGTACACTTTGGCAGGAAGAGTAGAGGAGCTGAATATTATTTAAGTGCAGAAAGACTGCAGAAAGCTATGGAACAGAGAGATTTGTGGGTCCTCACCCACGAATCACAAAAAGCTAGCCTCTTAATTCATTGGGCAACAAGGAAGGCAAATGCAATGTTGGCCTTTGTTTCAAAGGGAATGAAGTATAAAAGCAGGGAGTTTTTTTGCCAGAACTATACGAGGCAATAGTCAGGACACAGCCATAATACTTTGAAGAGTTTTGTGCTCCTTATCAAAGAAACAACATATTGGCTACAGAGCCAGTCCAGAGGAGGTTTACTGGGCTGATACCAGGTAGGTCTTACAAGGAGTGGTTGAGTAGTTTGTGTCTGTGTTCATTGGAGTTCGGAAGAATGAGAAGTGACTTAATTGAAACAAGATTCTTAGGGGACTTGACAGGGTAGATGCAGAGATTTTGTTTCCCCTTGTGGGAAGGCCTGGGGCCAGATGGTATAATCTTAGAGTAACAGGACCCACATTTGACACAGAATTAAAGATGGATTTTTTCAACCAGAGGGTAGTGAATTTGAGGAATTATTTACTGCAGATGCTGGGCGATTAAATATATTCAAAGCCAAGTAGACAGAGGAGACGCCTCAGTTGATACTCTCAAGTCCTCACTGGCAAAGCGTAGCTTTCTCACAGACACCTGGGAACCACTGGCCCAAAACTGTCCCAAAGTGGAGGAGGAGCATCCGGGAAGGCATCAATCATCTCAAGACTTGCCATCAGAAGAAAGTGGAATCCTAGTGAAAACTAATCAAGGAGCACACTGCCACACCAGCTCCCCACCCATCCTTATCCATGACCACCTTCTGCCCCAAAGGTAACAGAATTTGCAAAAACGGCATTGGTCTATACAGCCAGATATGGACAGACCCTGAGAGTGGGAGAGAGTCACCCTCATCTGCGAGGTTCCGACAATGATAATTTTTTTAGTCATCGAGGGAATCAAGGGTTATGAGAAGAGGCAGGAAAGTGGACTTGACGATGTCCTGTCAAAGTAGGTGGCCTTTCCTTGCAGGCTGAGAGGGGGCCACCTACAGTTTGGTTTTCCTTTGACTGACAGGGTTATTTCCCCATATGTTCACACCCCCATACGTAATGTACCCACTCTTCTGAATCTGGTCACACACAGCACTCACCAGGGCCCCAGCAAAAGATTCCAATTTACCTCCTAATCTGCTACCTCAGCAATTGTTATTGGGATCTGGCTGCAGTCCAATTGGTGTCAGTAGGATGAGAGAGATTCCTCTCATGTGAAAGGCAGAAACCTGACTCTGAGCCCATTAAGAGCCTAACTACCATGAAATCATTCTGGGATGACGCAGACAAGCAGGCATTGGTCTTTCAGGACTTTACAGACAGGATGGTACCATAGACCTCAAACAAAAGGACAGTCATTGTTTAAACTGAGGAAATGATTGATATTATCTGTTAATCATTAACATTTTATTTAGAAGGCAGGTGATATTGCTTTTTCAAGTGCATTTGATAAATACAATGCAAAATTATTCCCTCTTGTATCTCCCTCTCAGGCAAAAATACGTACGGAATACAGAAAATAGCAAAACTTACAGCGCTCAGATACCAAAATGTAAGCATTCAATCAAAGTAAAGTTTGCTCTAAAAGAACAAAAAAGTGACTTACCAATAATTTGCAAGACTAAAGCCATGAACAGTAGCCTCATCCTGCCCCACATGTTGAAAGACTGGTGAAGGTAAGAGGCAATCTATCTCCTGCAGCTGTCAGGAGGTCGCTATGGTCCTCTTAAAGATCTGAATTGGCGGAAAGACAGATGACAACAGAATGTGTGTTTACCGTGTTTCACAAGAACTTACTGGAACAAACCAACTTGTGCAATTCAAACTAACCTTTCATTTTTGGGAAGTGAGCAGGCTATTTAAAAATTAGAAAGCATTTCATTAAGCTTTATTGTTTAAAGATATGTCATCAATTTATTATTGGTACATAAAGAAAGGTTGTTTGAACTATATGTTCAGATACTGATTTCCAATTTCTGCCTTGCCCAACTCCTCTGTCAAGTTAATGACATTTTTCTTTGAATAACCTTTATCCCCAGCTTGCCCTGTTCTTACCACAGCCAGTACTCCTTCAGTTCTCTAGTGAAGTGCCAGTCTAGCTTGTCTTCTCAAGTGACTGGATGGGCACAGGCAAGTGTGACACTTGAATTTTCTCATTCAGGTGTAAGAATGCTACCAATTGAGCCTAACTGAAAAAAACTTTCAGTTTTTATGCATTGGAATTAGAAATTAAGAGCTGCAATTGGCAATTCGGCCTTTTGAGCCCATTCTGCCATTTAACATAATCATGGCTGATTTTATCCTGGTCTCAACCCCACTTTCTGCCTGATCCCCAAATGCCTTTATCCCACTTTTCATCTTTTTCTTTCTTGAATCTGTTGATTGATTTTGCCTCCACGCACTGGGACAGTGAGTTCCACAGATTCACAACATTTATAAAATGATATTCCAGATTTTGACCAAGAGACTTGACCAAAATCTTCACAAATATAGTCCATTTAAGCCTAACCTTTCAGGAAGGCAGTGCTTTTGTGTTTGACTTCCAAACATTGCGATCTACAGGGTAATGTGAAGGCTGAGGGAGCAGGTGCACAAGAGAACAGAATGAGAGAAACAGAGAGTTTAAGGTTTGGGGCATTGAATTAGGATGTTACAGAGAGAGGGAGAATGGAGGCATTCCAAGCTTTAAACACAACAATGAGAATCTTGAGCTTGAGGTGATGGTGTACAAGCAGCCAATATAGGTGGATGGGTACAGCAGCGATTTATGAGGAAAATGTCTGGTGCCTTTACTAACAGCTGTGGTAAGAGCAGGGCAAGCTGGGGATAAAGGTTATTCAAAGAAAAATGTCATTAACTTGACAGAGGAGTTGGGCAAGGCAGAAATTTGGAAATCAGTCCCTGAACATATAGATCAAACAACCTTTCTTTATTTACCAACAATAAATTGATGACATATCTTTAAACAATAAAGCTTAAAATGCTTTCTAATTTTTAAATAGCCTGCTCACTTCCCAAAATGAAAGTTTAGTGTGACATTAACCTAGGCCCAGTAGCAGCAATCTTGCCTGTCAGTCAGAAAATTATAACCTCAAGTCTCATCCAGTCACTTGAGCACAGAAGCTAGGCTGGCAATTCTCTGAGAACTGAAAGAGTACAGGCTGTTGGAGATGCCAGGCATCAGGTGAAATGTCAAACAAAACTCCCATCTGCTTTCTCAGGTGAATGTAGAATACCCCAGAGCACTATATTAAGTTGTCTCCGTGTCTTGGCCAATACTTGTTCCTTAATATCTGCCAAACATCATGTAGTCAAGATCACCTTGCTATTTGTGGGAATGGATAACCTCTGTTTCCACGTCCAGAGTTTCTAACAGAAGGGCACCATCTAAACACCAATATTTCCTGAAATGTTTTTCCGAAGTTGATCAACACAAGTTGTTTTTGTGAATAACCAGCTATACACTCATCCACTCACTCCTAAAGACATTCTCTAACAAAGACTGTAGCAGTTTCAGGACCTTAGTAGGTCTGAGCACATCGCAAAAGAGTGCATTTATGGAGTGCGTTTAATGTAAGTTAGGAAAAAAAGCATCCGAGATATTTTACTAGACCAAAATGAGAAAAGAAAATGAGCAAAGAGCCTATGAAGGAGACAGTTAGAAGGGTGACCAACAGTTTAAAGTTCAGTTTGAAGTTTGATTTTAAATAATCTGAATGAGGTGGAGGAAATAATTCAGGTTAGTGAGTGTAGTAGCTGAAAGCCTGGCTGCCAGTCAGGGGGTAAACGGTGAAGAGGCCAGAGACATAGGAGTAGAGGGTTTAAGTGGAAATGTAACAGAGGTGAGCTGTGGCAAATTTATAGAAGAGATGTAAATACAGGATAACATTTTAAATTTTTGGTGCTTCACAGTCAATAAGGGTATGGTCTATGAATTGTCATAGAATCCCTGCAGTGTGGAAGCAGGCCATTCAGTTCATATTGACCCTCTGAAGAGCATCCCCTTCAGACCCACCACTCTACTTTATCCCTGCATTTCCCATGGCTGTTCCACCTAACCTACAAATCCCTAGCTACTATCAGCAAATTTGCATGGCCAATCCTTCTAACTTGCATATCTTTGGACTGTAGGAGGGAACTGGAGCCTCTGGAGGAGAGCCACACAGACACAAGGAGAATACAACCTGAGGATGGAATCAAACCCGTGTCTCTGGCACCATGAGGCAGCAGTGATGACCACTGAGCTACCTCAGCACCCATTGCATGGGTTATGGGCAAATGATACTTAATGCAGGATTGGACTTGGGCTACAGAAGTTTGGACAATATTTAGCTCAATGGGGGTGCAGAATGATGGGCCAGGCAAGAAAACTTTCGAGTAATTAAACACTGTTTTCAGCAGGACAAAGATAAAGTGGGACAAATGCAGGCACTGTTCAAGATGGAAGTTACTGCTTTTTGTGTGAAAGAGGAGATTGTTTTAGTGGCTCATTTGAGACATTGAGCAGGTTAGTTTAACCGGAGACAATAGACAGAGATGGAAATTGTGGTGTGATTATGGAGTATGTAACAAGAGTCTGAAAATAATTGCTTAGGTCTTCTTAATATGTTACAGGAAATTATAACTCAGCCGAGGCTATGAAGTGAGTACCTGAGCTGACAGCAATGAATGATTCAACCATTGCCAAGAATTGTTCCTTTGTCATAGGAGACAATGAACTCTTTCATCTCCCTGGCAAAAGTATGCATCTCGGGCAGCAAATTCCGAGATTGAGTAATTTTCCCGTTTGGGTCTGTAGCACTGAGTGTCCAGGTGCACTTTATGTATTACTTATTGTCGCTTATGTTGTGGACAGAATTTGAAGTGTCAGTCTGTTGTAGTTTTATTGCTTTTTTTCTCTGACATGACGTCCTTCTCCTGACAAAACAGTTTTATTTTCACAAAATTCTCTTCTTCTCTCTATACCATCTTTCACATTCTCCAAAACTCTCAGAATACTTGACAGCCAATCATGTACTTTCCAAATATGTTCACTGTTGTGATGTGCAAAACATGGCAGCTAATTTACACATAGCAACAACCCATGAATAGCAAAGTGATAATAGCTAGAAAAGACTATAAGAACACAAGAAGTAGGTACAGAAGTCGGGGAGTCTGGTTTGCCATTTAATGAGATCATGGCTGATCTGATAACCTCCACCTTCACTTTCCTGCCTTTTCTCTATACCCCTTGATGCCCTTACTGATTAAAAACTGTTCCTCAGCCTCAAGTACACTTTATTAAAGCTTCCATAACCCTCTGCAGCAAAGAATTCCATAGTTTCACAATCTTCAGAGAGAAGAAATTCCTCCTCATTTCTGCCTTAAATGTGTACCTCCTTATTCCGAGATTCTTCTGATCCTAGACACTCCTACAATCTACCCTGTCAAGTTTTCTTAGAATCTTGATTGTTTCAATAAAATTGCCTCTCATTCTTCCAAACTCCAATAAATACAGGACCAAACTATTCTACCTCCCCTCGTAAGAAAATCCTTCTATTCCTGGTATCAGTCTAGTAAACCTGCTCTGAAGTACCCCCAACGGTGGTATATCTTTCCTTAGATAAGGGACAACTTTTTCTCACTGATGGTGGTGCATGTATGGAATGAGCTGTCAGAGGAACTGGTGGAGGCTGGTACAATTACATTTACAAGGCATCTAGATGGGTATATGAATAGGAAAGGTTTAAAAGGATGTGGGCAAAATGCTGGCAAATGGGATAGATTAATTTAATTCTGTGTTCTATGTTCTAATTTATGATATCTGGTCGGCATGGGCGAGTTGGACCAAAGGGTTTGTTTCCGTGCTGTATATCTCTATGACTCTATGATCTACTTTGAAGAGTTGCAAAACTGTTCACAAAATTCCAGCTGTGGTCTGACCGGTGCCTTGTCTAGTTTAACAAAACTTCTCTACTTTTATGATTCGTTTCTTTTATGGTTAAATGATGTTACTTTGCCTCTTTTCTGCAACAGGTTTCATTTTTCTTTGGAGCATGGTTTTAAATATTTTTGGCTTGAGATTTTTCGGTTCTTCTCAAGCAGGGCCCCCACCACCTCAAAAGACAAGGACATCAAGTACTCAGGATTCACTATCAGATTCCTGTCCAGATCAAATTGTCAGTTTTCTATTATTGCTGGGTACCAGCACAATGGAATTAACTTCAACACCTGGACATCTGGCTTCAAGAGGATAGTCCACTATCACTTCCTGAAAATCAACTAAAGATGAACAATGAATACCAGTCTTACCACTGACACCTGCATTGTGCAGGTGAGTCGCTGAAACAAATTTCAATCGTAGTACCTCGGGGTGAGAAAGTGTCCAAGGGACAATTGATGTTCTCCAAAGAGATGAAATTTCAGGTTGTACGTCACACAAGCACTCTCAAACCTGTCATTGTATCTCAGCAGAGTGTTTCTCAACAATGCACTATGTTCCAGTTGCACAAACAGGACATAAATCAAGTTACAGCACAAGATCATGAGGCCAGTGTGAAAAATGTAAACAAAAGGGGCAAACAAGTAGCTGAGTCATTCTGGGTCCTGAAACTGTAAACTGGAGAATTAAATTGGCGGGGTGAGGGCCCAGAGTCTAAAACATTAATTCTCCTTCTTTGCACAGATACTCCATGACTTACGTTTGTTGTTTTCGTTTCAGATTTCCAGCATCCACAGTATTTTGCATTTATATATTGATGTTTCAGTGCTTTAGGTATGCTCCTAAAATCCCTGTTCCAGAACTGATGAAAACCGTGTCTGAAATATTAGGTAATTAGTTATAGTCTGCCTGGGACCGTAAGGATCTCTCTACATCGTACTCACACAGCCCAGTTAGCCAACTCCCACTCTGAACCATCAACATTTTTTTTCTTTTCTTTTCGTGACACTTGAGTATTTTTGCATTTCTGTTCTTGTTTCAAATTTCCAGCAGTTGCAGTATTTTGGAGATTGTCTTTACATCCTGTCCATTTTTATTCTATGTTCATTCCTCCTCTGTTATTCTGACAGATACATTGTCTCCTGGTACTTTTATACGTAGCGCAACTTCAATGTTTTGTGCATAGTTTGTTGAAGTTACTTCAAGGGGGAGGCAATGGCTTAGTGGTATTACTGTTCCGGAGACCAAGTAAATGTTCTGGGGACCCGGGGTTGGACCCCATCTTGACAGATGGTGGAATTTGAATTCAATAAAAAAAATCTGGAATTCAGAGTTAAATGATGATCGTGAATCCACTGTCGATTGTTGGAAAAACTCATCTTGTTCACGAATGTTCTTTTGAGAAGGGAGCTGCCATTCTCAATTGGACTGGCCCACGTGTGACTCCAGACGTAAAGAAATGTGGTTGATTCTATTCTGCCCTACGGGTTATTAGGGATGGGCAATAAATCCTGCGTGGCTAGTAACGCCGTCATCCTGTGAATGAATAAAGAATAAGGAACTTGTTCCTTTGTAACGCTGCCAGTAATCGACCAGGTTCTGAACTTTTGTCTATTGAGAGGGGAAGGTTTTGCTGAGTTGTTGCCCAGGCAAACTGGGTTGTTGGGTGGAGCAAATATTAAGCTGTAAGGCAGCTCAAAACCTCTGCTTTAAAATATAACACAGGAAGAAAACATCCGGAATGTACAAACGTTCCAACTTAGTGATTCCTTGCTTCCTCATCATCAAACCTCAAAAACATTCATGAAAAGCTTAGTCTAAAGAAATAAACTCCTTACAATTTGTGATCATTGACTGAATGCTCTGAACACAGGAAAACACGTGGAGAAGAGCTCAGTTCCTGGTTTGGAACTTGCAATAGTTGCTAAACAATGAGAGCAATGATGCGATGTGTTTAGCAGGAGTGACAGGTAAAGATCTTGAACATTTCTATCTGTAACTCCTATCACCACTCTTTGCATGGTTAGTTTGGAGTTACAACTGGTGGTGAAGTGCAGCATGGAAATAAAGTTGAGGGCCGGTAGACTGTAGGCATTCCTGCTACTGGCTCCTCCTGTACACTGAGACAGATTATCTTACCATCCAGACCATGAAAGGTACATTTTGCACCATGTGTCATCTCAAACTCAGGGGATTCGTTGATGTCTGGGTCATCCTAGCTGGTCCTTAGTAGTTGGATGCCTACTCCAGTTCACCCCACTGGTTCTCTGAGCGCTGACAGAGGTCCCCATCCATAGCCTCTTATCCATGATGCCTCTGCTCAAGCTTCAGCTCACTCCTTCTATCTTGGCCTCCACCCACGCAAACTTGCCAAGGACCACACTCTCTCACCTGAAGGAACACCCCTCTTCCTGCCCCAGCACCATGAACTTCTCCCCCCAGCGCTCTCAGTAGCCATTATCATTTGCCAATGGGGCTCCTGGAACATTAATATAGCATGAGTCAGACACCCATACAGCACAACTATCTTATTACACACTTCCCACCTGTGAGTTGCCATGCCAGCAGCTATGCATCTCAAAGAGCAACTGGCTATTACGTAATTGCATACTTGACAGATTTGAATGTACAATCATAACTAAAATACTCAAGTCAACAATAACGTCTGTGATATAAGTCTGTGGTATATAGTTATTATTTGGGAAGTTTGATTCAAAAGTGGAGTAAAAATAGATTTTAGTTTTCAGTTCTTGAAGGTGACTTTTCTTTTAATAAAGGTCAGAAAGTCATTTTGTCCAAAGTGGATTGAGAAAGTCTTTCCAAGAAAGCATGTGACTTAAGTTAAATGACTTGATCAGCTAGTTAAGGAGTTAATTACTGAATGTGTACAAAGTTGAGCTTTATCACAGAGAAACAAATGGACAGGAGCCATTAGTAGATTGAGTTCAGGAAGAAAAGAAGTTATTCTGACAGAAGGGCAGTTTTTGATTTCTCCAGACTAGTTTATAAAATGGTAAGAGTTGGTGGAAATCTCCAGGAAGTGTTCGAATTGGAAAAAATGTTTTAAATTGCTTCTGCAATCCAAGGGCAACAGCTGGAAAGAGTCAATTGAGTAAAAAATTAAAGTGTTAATATTGGAGAGATATTTTGCTGGGGTTGAGTGTCTGTAAAAAACATGTTGGGGAGAGGGTTGAATTTTTCCTGTTGCTGCTTATTTCAAGATCTTTCTAAATTGTGTTCTATATACATAACTTCTCTTTTTATGTAATAAACTTGTGGTAGGGATTGAAACAAGTTGACCTTGTTAACTATGAGGTTGTTAACCTGGGCCAATCAGGAAAGGCCTTGGCTGACCAATGTATCCAGAAGATTAGAATCTCTTCTGTTCAGGCAACTGAAAAAAAAACATAACCAGGAGATTAGAACCTGCTCAGTTGAGGACGGACTCCAAGCTAGCTGGCCACAACCACTGTTACACTGGTGAATGTAAAGGGTGACTTGGTGATGGGACCTGGCCTCCGTGCCATTGTTTCAGCATGTAGTACTTGGACCAGGCCTCTGTGTGTAGGCCGAAAGTGCCAAGTGGAGGCCAACAGCATCGTATGTAGGTTGAAAGCACCATGTGGAGGCCAACAGTGCCGTGTGTAGGCCAAAAGTACCACGCATAGGCTGAAGACATTCCGTATATAAAGGTCAATGATGCTATGCATGTGAGGGCTGAAGATGCTCTGTGCGTGTAAGCTGAAAATGCCCCATTATGTGTAGGTTGCAAATGCCCACGTGTGTAGACCAAAAATGTTCCATGTATGGAAAAAAAATATAATGAGGATATTAGAATCTCCTCAGTTGAGGACTGATTCTGAGCTAACTGGCCACAGCCAGTGTACTGTGCCCTGGTAAATAAAGGGGGACTTGGTGAAAAGACCCGGCATCTGTGCTGTTATTTCACTTGTGATTTTAAGTAAAGTTTTATTGATAGCCTCATGAGCGTGTTCAATGACTGACCAGCACGTTAACCAAACTGTAAAAGTCAAACTTATGATCTATCAAGCCAGGTTTCAGTTTGCGATCCGAAGTATCCATATTACAATCAGTGACAGCCTTTCCTTCATCAGTCACAGACCTGACCAAATGATAAGGTTTAGTACAATGACCAATATTCACTTGAGATGACATTGTTGAGACCATCTGGGACATTAAAAGCACTTTCTTGTTTTTCAATAGGACCTGGAGTAGGTAGAGACTTAGCAAAGTTGGATTTCTGTCTTTCATATCTTCAGAGACCTCATGAGCATGAAGACTTACAGCTTCTATTTGCACTCTCACTACGTGGCCTTTCTGAATCTCCATCAGTTACTGAAGTAGGCTTCCTCACGCTTGTTGCAACTTGTGAGTTTATGATCACAGGTCATTCCAGGATTCGATGGCACAGTCCAAACTCTTCAGAACTTGAGTCACTGGCAACTGGAATTTCCGGCATTGAAAATTCCTGTTGAATTAGCGTCAGGATAGAGGCACTCACTGATCTGAGGGTGAGCAAATCTAATGGAGTAATCCTTGAAAGTCAATGAGATTATTGATGATTTGATAGTCCTCAACTCCATTCTCTACCTTTTTTCTTGCTTATTAAACATCTGTCTATCTTAGTCTCAGGAACACAGGAACAGGAATAAGCCATTCAGCTCATTGAGCCTGCTGTACCATTCAGAAAGATAAAGGCTGACTGAACATTTCAATGTCTTTTACCCACCCTATCCCCATAACCCCGTACACCACTGTGATTCAGAGATCTATTAATTGCTACCCTAAACATACTCAAAGATTAAACTTCCACAGCCCTCTGTGGTAGAGTTTCCTAAGGCTCCCAACACTCTGAGTAGAAACAAAACCTTCATCATCTCGGTGGCAGATCCATTTATATTTACACTGTGCTTCCTGGTTCTAGACTCCCCTCCAGGGTAAACATCTTATTTGTACCTACCCTGTCAATCTCTAAGTATTTTTTAACTTTCGAAGAGATCACCACTCATTATTTAAACTCTAGAGAATACAGTCCCTGTTTTCCCAGTCTCTTTTCAGAGGGCAGTCCCACCGTCCTGAGAATAAGTTAAGTGAACCTTCTCTATAGTCCCTCTCTGGCAATAATAGCTTTCCTGAGATAAGGAGACCAAAACTGCACACGGTACTCCAGGTACAATCTAACCAATTTCTGAAATCAAGACTTCACTATTGCTATGGAATATTCTAGCTCCTGGGCCTCTGTTTAGGAATAGCAAGATTCTTCTTTCTCTCTCACAACCTCTGGCATTTTTGCATCCAATGACTGACTCAATAATAACTCTTTATCTAAGCTAATTTGCTAACTCGGTGCATCTCTTCTAGTGTTGAGTCCTAGGAGTGCGTGAGGCAGTCTGGGAAATATTTTGTGTGTGCAGAGGCTCCCATTTGTTATTATTACTGGGCCTTATCGTAATGCTTGATAGGCCATTCCTTCTTCACAGGTAAAAATGATCATCTTCAGATTATTGTCTCCATTCACCCCACCCTTCTTTTTTTTTCCTCTGGAGTTCCCACACATTAATAGTAAGATATATGACTTGAAGTTGCCTCTTCTACACCAACCTCAATCAGCAAAGAGAACCTAGGAATTTTCTACCTCTTGCCGAAGGCTGAAAGAAGATTTGACAGTGATATTAAATCATGAGGGGTCCGAATGGAGTAGATAGAGACAAGCTGTACAGTTTGGAAGACAACCAGAAAGCAAAGATTTAACACCAGTGACAAAAGAGTCAATGGTCATCAGGGCAATGTGACCTTGAAGCCTCAGTCGTCAGTCGTGATCTTATTGAGTGGGGAAAAAGACTTGAGGGTTGAATGACCTACTTCTGTTCCTAATCATATTTTCATATGTATCAAAGATGACAGACTGAATCTCCGTAAGAACTGCCAATGCTGGAGTCAGAGATAACACAGTGTGGAGCTGGAGGAACACGGCAGGCCAATTAGCGTCAGTGAATCAGGAAAGTTGACGTTTCTGGTCTGACAGAAGGAATCACCTTTTTTGCACAATGAGTGACTTTAGGAACTTGAATGCATTCCCTGACAGTATGAAGGATGTAGATTCAATCATACCTTTCAAAAGTATGTTATCTAAATGTCTGATGATAAATACTTTGCAGGGCTATGGCAAAAAGCTGGGTGCATAAGACAATTTGAGGTGCACGTACAGACAGCTGACATCAACACTACAGACTGAATGGCCTTCTTCTGTTGTGCAACTAATCCAAGATTTTATGGTCAATTCAAAGAGACCTATCTCAGTGCCAGGTGCTCCAACTTTACAACCCCTCACTTCCTGAGCTGAATTAATCCTCAAAATTTCCACAGCTTTAATGTCTGATCACCCTGTGTCTACAACCCTCAACTTTTGACGCTGTGGGCAATCATCTCCCACACGATTGCCATGTTATATTCTCCCACCCTTGTCCTTCTATTTACCTAATCTGTCACCATCAGAAATGTAAGAATGGCAACTCTATTGGTGCTGTTAAAGTGAGGCCATTAAAGAAGGCATAGGATGCACCAGAATTGATGAGGAACTTAAGTTTACTTCAGCAGTTCTTCTTAGGAAGCAGAAAGACTAAAGAGGACTTGATAGTGAAATATAAAATTGAGAGGGGTCTAGACAGAGTGGATAGGAGAAACTGTCCCCATTGGTGAAAGGATTAAGAACCAAAGGGCACAGATTTAGGGTAATTGTCAAAAAATGCAATGGTGAAATGAAAATCTTCTTCAGTTAATGAATGGTTAGAATCTGGCATGCATTGCCTGAAATCTCAGTTAAGATATTTTCTCACACCCCATCTCCAACTCTGCCTTCCCTTGACCTCTCCATCTGTATTTCTGAGGAAGGCTATTAACAAATACTCACCACAGGCCAAAAAAAAATCAAAATACGTGAACCCTGAAGGAACAAAAGGTTCTGGAGAAACTCAGAGGGTCTGGCAGCAACTGTGCAGAGAGAAACAGTCAACTCTGAGAGTCATTAGACTCAAAACATGAACTCTGTTTCCCTCCACAGATTCTGCCAACCTGCTGAGCTTTTCCAGCACTTCCTGTTTTCATTTCATGATGAGCCCACTAATTCCCACGGCTATGTCGGCTAATCTTTACATCTTGAACACCTAACAAGTATTCCATTCCATTCTCCTAGTTTCTCTGTCTCAGTCACATTTGCTTGCATGCTATGACCTTCCTTTCTATCAATTCTAACCTGTCTTTCATTTTCCTTAGCCAGCTGAGTTATTTTTCGAAGAAATGTTGAAGAATTGGCATTCATCCTTTGCTCGGCATGGGCAGGGAGGGACTCGGCTCCATAGAATGAATACAGCACAGAAGAAAATCATTTGCCCTGCTGTGTCTGTGCCTACTCTGCAACAGGAGTTTCACTCACCCTTCCTTTCCCTTCAGGCCTTTTAGTTTTGTTTTGTTTGTTTTTCAAGCACTTATCTACTCCGTTTTGAAAATATTTATTGAATCTGCCTCCATCAAACATGCAATGGTACTTTCTAGATTGTAACAATGCACTGCATGAAAAAAATCTTCCTTGAGTCACTATTAGACCTTAAATTAATGTTCTCTGGTTCTAGGCTTTTCCATCAAATGGTTTTTATCGATTTACCTCTGTCTGGACACCTCTTGGTTTTGAACATATCCATTAAATCTCTCCTCAATCTTCCCTTCTCTAAGGAGAGCAAGTTTCTGACAGTTTCCGCCAATCTCCAAATAATTTGGAAAACAGTAATCAGGACTGAGAACAGAGAGCTTGATGATGGGTTACTCAAAATAAGAAGTAAACTCCCAGTTAAGTTCAAAATTCCCTGAGCCCTTGGAGCTGTGAGTTGGCAAAAGTAAGAAATCGAACGGGAAGGAGTCATGTAAAATTGAATTAAATTTTACCATTGCTGAATTAAAGATCAAGTTGAGGTACAGTTGATCTGTAAAAATAGCCCAGAAAGTCTGAATTATTACCATGGGTATTTTATTTTGTGTTACAGGGACAGAATCAACTATGTTTTTTAGCTCATCATTTTCTACGGTAAATCTATTACACATAAAAGATTATTCAAGCAATCACTATATGAATATCATTGTAGTTGGACAGGCATCAGTGGGGAGAATGGAGGAATTCTCGGCCATCGTTGGAAAGTCCTCCCAAAATCATCACAATGGGCTTCAGCAGGTTTTAAAGGAACAAGCTTCCAGGAGCTCTGAAATAGAGAAGAACCGATGCTTAGAATGGAGCTGTAAAGGCTTTCACTTTAAAAATTCCCCTGTAGCAATGGAACATTTATGTCTATGTAGTTTATTTTGTGTTTTTGCGGGTGAAGGAGATTACTAGTGAGAAATGCAGCAATTACATTTCAGGCAGCCAGTGTTATCTTTCTAGTATAAGTTAGGAGCAAAATATACCTTTGATACCATCCTATCTCAGTGTGTACATTGCCCACCAAAGATTGCTGGGTTATGTGTTGCCTGGTTTATATTCACAATTCTACATTGTTCCAACACCGCTCAGCCCCAGAATTTGAGCAATAGTTCAGAAAACAGCAGTACACGTTTTAAGATTTCCCAACTAACCAAATTGTGCTCTCTCTGATCCTATTTGTAACATAATAGAACATATTTGTACTGACATCCAAGTCAACAAGAATGAGGTTGAGTCTGTGACCCTGTGATTCATCTCATTAGCACAGAGCAGACTTGAACAAGTCTAAAATTAAGGTCTAAAATGACGTGCAATCCAATTTCCTTATCATTTTCCCCTCATGGATGGTTGATGAACTGGTAAACTAAAGACATGTTGTTAAAAATTGTTTTCAATCAAGGAAGAGTTGTGTTGAGACAATAACTTTCTCCCTTTGGGAATCTGTTGAACATCACTATAGCTAACATCTTGGTCTAAATCTGCAAAGCTGAAAACTTGCAGCAGCCAAGAAAGCACAATTAAGCCAGTGCTTTCAACAGGACAGATGTTGGCCAATATAAATTCAACGAGGCAAGAACCAGCTTCTGATTCAGGAGATTAGAGAAAGCTATGACAACTGCACGAAAAGGACAAGTTTGGAAACTTCACAATTGCTTTTGGTAGCAACAAATATGGACCAGTAATTCAAATTATGACAGAAAACTCTCTGGTAATCTCACCAAAATCAACATAGAATTTGCACACTTTTACAATGCATGGTCTTTCAGCAGAAGACGGAGATGTCTGGCTGAATTCCAATGTTCAAAGATGTCAGATGACTGGACTATCCCACACTCCCAGATCCCAGCTATTCAGATCCATAACAATAGGAAAGGCTGCATTAAATGAAGCTCCTGGGATCTACTTAAGTGGGCCCCTTACTCTCAGTACCCATGAATATAGAATGGGCCATTGACAATCCAACATTGAATGAACCACATCACAAACAGAAATGTGTGGGAACTCTTCCTTCAATCATGATCTTGCCTTTCTTGCAATTCCTACATCGAACAGTCCAGGCAAGCTTCATTACTAATTCTGCCACTGTATAGCATGACCTGAAAGAACTTGATCTGACCCCATTCATCCCATGCTTTTCATTCCCAGTAAAAATCCAACAATCTGAAGTAAAGAAACCATGTTTACTGAACACTATGATTCAATAATAATTACCAAGGGGTTCACAGGACTGGAGTCCTTCCATTATGTTAGTGTAACTGTCACCCAGATACTTTTTGTAGTCACTGTCGGGGACTTCAATGAGACATTGAGTGGAGTCTTTAAATAGGAGGTCTTTCCCAGAAAACATTGCTGAGTCGAACATGGTGAAGTTACTTTCCTCAGATCCACCACGACCATGTTTCACCTAGAATTTGAAACAAACCTGTTAATGATGGTGACTGCAGACACATCACAATGGTCTGAATGTGAATTATATGAGGAACTTGCCTCTCGGAAAACATTATTTAGTCCCTCAAGCTTGTTCCACCTTTGAACTGTATCATAGCAGATCTGCACCTCAATCCGTCTGTACTCCAAATGCCTTTTCACCTTTATGAATTAAAACTTTACCATTCTCAGTTTTAAAAGCTCCAAATTTTCCAATAGGATTGTTGACATTGATTCATGTCTAATACACACTGATAAACTTACAGCATCTTGGCTTGAAGGTTATCCATTTTTTGACCTGACAGCAACACCTCTGTGTCTTCAAAGAAGTCTCTTTTGTGAAATGGCAGAACCAACAAGGCTGGGGTTTTATTTTTAATCTTTCATGGTGTGTGGCTATATCTGAGAAGGCCAGAATTTGTTGTCCATCACCAATTGCCCTCAAAATGAAAGATTTGTTCAGAGGGCACTGCACTGGGACTGGAGTCACATTCAGTGAACTTTTCGATGACTTTTAACCACTTCATTCCCCATGATCCTGCACTCCATTGGTTATCAGAAATCTATCAGTTTCTGCCTTAAATATATTCAAAGACTGAGCCTTCCATGGTAGAGAATTCCAGGGTTTACCGCCCTCTGAGCAATAATATTTCTCCTCATTTGGGACCTAAGTAGTATCTCCCTTATTTTTACAATGTCCTGTTTGGTTCTTACAATGATTGGAACTAGCTGGATCTTGTTGACTACAATGTCTTGGTTTGGGGTTGTTAACCTGGGCCAATCAGGAAAGCCCAGGCTGACCAATATAACCAGGAGATTGTAAGGGTTAAAAATATTTATGCATAAAATTAAAAAAAAACAAAAAGCAAAAAAAAGCATAAAAAGCCAGGAGATTTAAAATCTCCTCAGTACAGGGACTGACTCCAAGTTGGCTGGCCACAGCCTGTGTACAGTGCACAAGTAAATAAAGGGTGACTTAATGACAGGATACCAACCGTTGTGTAGTTATTTCAGTTCTAGACCCTTCAACCAAGGGGAAACATTTTACCTGCGTATAACCCTGTCTATCCCTTTAAGTATTGCTTAAGTTTCAATGAGATCCCTGTCATTGATTGATACTGTAGAGAACAGAGGCCCACTTTGCTCAGTCTCACTTCATTGGCCAGTCCTGCCATCTTGGGAACAAGTCTGATAAACATTTGTTGCACTCCCACTATGTGAAGAATATCTTTCCCAAGAAAAGGAGACCACAACTGCATACAATACTTTAGGTGCAGCCTAATCAAGCTCCTATACAATTGAAGCAGAACTACCCTACTCCTGTATTCAAATCCTCTTGCAATAAAGGCTAACCTTCCATTAGTCTTCCCGATAGCTTGCTGTACCTGCATGTTAGCATTTTGTGACTTATTGACAAGAACACCTAAGTCCTTGACAGCATCCGCAGTTCTTTCAGTTTTCACCTATGTCCATACGTACTTTCCAACCTCCTTCTACCTAATAAACATTCTGCACATCTGTTTCTCTGACCAAAGTGGATAACTTCAGATTTTTTCACACTATATTCCATCTGTCGAGTTCTTAACCATTCACTAAGCCTGTCCAAATCCTCCTGAAGCTGCTTTATATCTTCCTGACAACACACAATCCTACTTTGTAGCATCAGCAAATTTGGAAATATTATGTTGGTCCCCAACTGCGAATCGCATTGTGATACAGATCTTTACACCACCTCACAAGTCACAGCCTGCTAATTTGACAATGACCCGTTTATTCCTGTTCTTTTTTTGTCTGTTAGCCAATAATTAACCCATGTCAGCACATTACCACCTATACTGCGGGGTGCATTCATTTTTCTAGCGTGGTGACCCTCAAGTTAAACCACCAGCAGTCATTTGTCTCCAGTGAGAAAGGAACCCTATGGTCGTCTGAGATTATTGCAACTCCAAGTTTACCTTTAATTTTTCTACCCAGCATTTTGTGGGGAACATTATCAAAAGCCTTCTGAAAATCTAAGTATGCTACATCTCCTTTATCAATTTGGTTAGCAACAGGTTCAAGCAAGTTAGTCAAACACAATTTCCCAATCACAAATCCATGTTGACTATCCCGAGTTGGATCATTATCATTCAAGTGTCTATTTATCTGCAGTTCTCTGTTTTCACTCTTGTTCCATTCTTAAAAAGTTGAGGGTGGAAAACATTTGCTCTATCCCAATTCACAGAAACCATTCTGAATCTATATAATTTAGGAAGATAATCACCAATCCATTGACTAACGCTACAGCTACCTCTTTCAATATTTTGGGATGAAGACCATCAGGTCCAGGGAATTTATCTACATTCACCCCAATTAATTTCACCAGTACAAACTTCTTACGAATGCTAATTTCCATCAACTCCTCAATCGCCGCATGGATTTCTAATTCTGGGAGATTTCTTGTATCAGTCTTGGTGAAAACAGACACAAAGTAACCAATTAACTTCTGTGCTATGTTGCAATTCCCTATTATAAATGCTCCTGACTCTACTTTTAACGGAGCCATGTTCGTTTTAATCAAACATTTCCTTTTCATGCAATTATCAAAGCATTTCCAATCTGTTTTAATGTCTGTTATTTTTTCAAAAACTCATCAGTGTTTCCTAAACCTGATGAATAAAATGCTCACCTGCTCACTCTTCAGCAATTGGAGAACTTTTTCTCTCCTATCAAGTCGTGTCATAACAGCATGAGATGGGGCATCAGCCAAGTGGCAGTTCATGAACTGATCAACTGGGGCTGTAGTACCATCTTTGCACAAGAGGTGATAATTAGAAGAGGTTAGGTTCTGATTCCAGTCAAGCATTCCATTACCTACAAGTGAAAAAGATTACAATAATTATCTGCTTACACCATTTGCCTGAATGTTCCTATCAAGCCCTTTATGAGATATTTCAAAGACTTTGGGGAAATGCACATACTGCATTCTAATTACCTATCTAATCGGTCCATTCTTCCAGGAAACATTATTAAATCTGATAAGCACAACTTAAATCCATATTGATGTTCTTCATTGGGCATGCAACTCTAAATATTCACTGAATTACAGGAGGGAGCTAATGTCTTCATTATCTGTGCGGTGATCTGGGAGACTGAATCCTAGTCAAATAATCCAGGGGTGAAGATACAAATCATCATATCTCTAACTTCTTTCTGCCGTCAAGGCTACATATTATCCAGTCACTAATCCAACTTGCTTGTACTCATTATTTCAGAATCAATAATTTTATACAGTGAGCTATTAATGATTGTTTGATATCCTTTTGCATTCTTACTTATTTTGCATTCTATTAAAATTGTAGAAATGTTTTGTGTGCCTCTTATGTATTTAGTCTTCAGTCTTCATATTAATCTTTTTCATTTATTCAGAAGGGATCCTACCCTCTAATTATTCTTCTACTTTTTAAATGCTTATAAGTGCCCCTATTATTTCCTTTCATATTAACTGGTAGCCTTGGCATGTATTCATTTTCAGCCCTTCAATTTCTCTGTCTCTCCGCCTCCATACTACAATTGTTTGTTTACTATTTGTTGGGGATTCATGCTGCAGCTGAAACTTGTTATGACACCATAAGCCAGGAGACTCTGGTGTATGTGGTTTAGGACAGAGCGTTGCAAAGTCACCGAGAATATTACGTACCGTCAGAGTTCTCCAGCACAGTGGTATGTTTAACAAATGCAACATCGCCTACGTCCACTAGGCACCTAGAGGAGATTGGGATGAACTTATTAAGAAATCAGACTGTCAAAGAAAATACATTCAATGCTTCCCTTCTCCAATTTTCTCCCTTCCTCTTTAATGGAGGCCAACTCCAGCTCATATAATGCAGCCCTCTGGTATCTAACCTGTGTGGTCCTTCTTAAAATATCATTAGATAGTGAGTGGGCAAGTTTATCCTAACTCACCAGGTAAGAAATGCATATACTCGTTCAATATTCTATGTTAAATTCAATGGAGAACAGTGTGGCAAACTCACATTGCACCCAATCCATCAGTTTCCTCACCAGCGAGCTTAGTTAAAATTCCTCTCTGCAATGCCAGCATGAAGTTTGATCCTGCTAGACTTTATGCCCAAGTTGAGTCCTGTCTGTAACTTTAACCACATCCACATTTTCCAGCAGCAGTCCCTGTCAGTCAGACTGATCTCCCACTCAATTGTACTAAGCTTTTTCACCAAGCCAGCTATCAGCTGTGTGCTAAATTTCTACTGCCTTTATGTCCACTACAATCTGCTTTCGTCTTTGTTCCACCATAGTATTTGGCAGCTCGTTCCAAACTAATAACTAACAAATCATCCTTTTTCATCCATATCGCTGAGTTGAAGCTTGTGAGTCCAAGTCCCACTCTGGAGGTATGGGTACAAAATCCAGGTCAATGCTTCAGTACCATAGGAGCTCTGTACCGTCAGAGGTGTTATTATTCAGAGAAGTCACTCAATCATGAACTCTTATTGTGCCCAGCAATGGCAAGCATAAATGATCTGTACAAAGAGGAGTGTGGTTTGGTACTCTCTTCCACAAATGATATTTAATGTGATATAATCTAATATGATTTGTAAAGATGCCTGAGTCCTAATGGAATTAGGGAAAAAATACATTAATTAAGGGTTAATTGGGTGTGAATTGTATGTATAAATGTGGGGAGTTAATAATCATTGGGGTTCATAGTTGTTGACTGCCCCTCTTCCACAGCTATGAACTTGGAGAAGGAGCACTCAGTGTCCACTGATACTCGCGATGCCTTTAGAGAGAGGTGGGCACCACAGGGGGCATCTCCCCCTCTAACTCCATTTTGATTTAGCCCCGCTCTCTACCTCTCCCTCGCTTTTGATGGTCTGCATTGCACTTAATAGGCTTCGCTCATAGATGTGCCAATGGAGCATGGTGGCTCAATGGTAAGCACTGCTGCCTCACAGTGCCAGGAACTTGGGTTCAATTAGGTGGATTGGCCATGCTAAATTGCCCATAGTATCTAGAGTAGCGGGTGGGTCTGGGTGGGATGCTGTTTGGAGGGTCAGTGTGGACTCAATGGGCAGAATGGCCTGCTTCCACACTGTAAGGATTCTAGGATTCTAAGAGCTGGTGGTGGTGAATAGATGAAAAAATACAGTGGGTGATCTTGTGATAGGGAAAAATAATGTTCAGTTAGGTATGATGGCACTCTTAGACATGTGAGAATATTTGGTGAAGTGGAGAGCTCTTGTGGTGCAGTGGTAGTATCCCTACCTCTGAGCCAGGAGACCTGAGTTCAATACGATGAATAATAACATCTCTGAGCAGGTTGATTTTAAAAAAAATTGAGTGTGATTTTAATGGAATGTGGTGAATCAAAATAATGCTCTCACTAAGAGTGGACTTGGACTCTGTTCAAAACATTTATCTTCTTTGCACAACATAATATTGGATCAGATGATCATTTTTAAACCAGGATTCAGGGATTTTTATTCCTGAAACTGAAAGAAAACTGCAGTTGTTGGAAATCTCAACTCAGAATATAATAAATAAGCAGGCCAGGCAACATCCCTGGAGAAAGAAACAGCGTTAACTTTTCAAGTCAATATCTTTTCATCAGAAAATGGAAGTAGGGCAAAATTGGCAAGGGTTTGGAGTTTAGTCATGAAGGAGGCAAAATCTCACTGAATGGCAGAATAGTGTCAAAGCCTTCTCCTGCTTTTATAATCCCATGCTTGAAGAAAATTCCACAGTCAATCTCACTAAAGCATCTAATTCCAATCTGTATCTCATTGCTGTTGGTGGGACTGTACTGCATGCAGATTGGTTGCAATAATACAGTGACCACACTTCAAACAACGCAGCTATAAAGCCCTTTGGAAGGATATGAAAGGTGCTACATAAATGTGAGTCCTTTTCTTTACCTGAAGGCGCCACTGTAGCTGTAGTACCTCTCATTGTTGTTGGCCGCACACTTGTCTGCTGGTGGCATTGAGCTTTGACTTTGACTTCCAATGCACAGAGAGCACAGATTTGGGTACAGCGCAGCATTCGCTCCAGGGGCACAGCTCTGATTGAAATATGTTGCTTAATTCAAAAAAATTTAATTAAGAGTTAATTTCATCTCTAGATTCTGTTTGGCCTGTGACACTAATGGTGTCAATGTTTATAGCATCGCTGATTGATCTGTAATATAACGTAATTGCACTGCAATAATCTGAGCCCAACACTAGTCCACACCAATCTCTGTTGCTATAAACCTATCAGATAGTCATGTTAGGTCCTGATGAAGGGCCCATTGATCCCCTACATGGGTAAATGCCCTCCAGCACATTCTGCAACCTCATGGCACAGTGTATGCCCCACTCAGCCACCACCATCAAGCTAGGGGATCAACCCTGGCTCGATAGAGAGTGCAGGAGGGCATGCCAGGAGCAGCAACAGGCATACCTGAAAAAGAAGGGGTGTCAATCTGGTGAAACTACCAAGCAAGACCAAACAGCATAAGCGATAAGTAGTAGACTGAGCCAAGTGATCTCACAGCCAACGGATCAGATCTAAACTCTGCAGTCCTGCAACATCCAGTCGTGAATGGTGGTGGACAATTAAACACTCACTGGAGGGGGAGGAGGCACCACAAATATCTCCACTCTCAACAATGGAAGAGATCAAAACTCAATGCAAAAGAGAAGAACAAAACAGAAGCAATTACAGCTATCATTGGCCAGAAGTGCAAAATGGATAATCCATCTCAACTTCCTCCTTTGGTGCCCCAGCATCACAGATACCAGTCTTTGTCCAATTCGATTCACTCAAGTGATATCAAGAAACAGTTGGAGGCATTGCTTACTGCAAAGACTAGGTGCCCTGACAACCGTCTAGCAATAATACTTAAGACTTGAGGTCCAGAACTTGGTGTACCCCTAACCAATCTCTTCCAGTACAATTACAACGCTGGTATTTACCCGAAAACGTGGAAAATTGCCCATGTGTGTCCTATACACAAAAAGCAGGACAAATCCAACCCAGCCAATTACCGCCCCATCAGTCTACTCTCGACCATCAGGAAAGTGATGGAAGGTGTCACTAACAGTGCTATCAAGCAGCACCTGCTCAGCAATAACCTGCTCAGTGATGCACCGTTTGGGTTCTGCCAGGGCAGCTTAACCATTGACCTCATTACAGCCTTGGTTCAAACATGGACAAAAGAGCTGAATTCCAGAGGTGAGATGAGAGTCACAGCCCTTGACATCAATGCCACATCTGACTAAGTGTGCCATCAAGGGGCCCTAGTAGAACTGGAATCAATGGGTATTGTGGAAACCTCTCCTCTAACTGGAGTCATACCTGGTGCATAGGAAGATTGTTGTGGTTGTCGCAGGTCAATCATCTCAGCTCCAGGATATCTCTGCAGGAGTTCCTCAGGGTAGCGTCCTAGGCCCAGCCATCTTCAGCTGTTTCATCAATGACCTTCCCTCCACCATAAGGTTAAAGTAGGGACGTTCACTGATGATTGCATGATATTCAGCAACTCCTCAGATGCAGAGGCAAGCCATGTCCAAATGCAACAAGATCTAGGCAATATCCAGCTTTGGGCTGACAATTGGCACGTAACATTCGTGCCACACAAGTGCCAGGTTATGACCATCCAATAAGAGACGATCTAACCACTGCCGCTTGTGATCCAATGGCATTAGCATCACTGAATCCCCCACTATCAAAATCCTGGGATTACAATTGACCAGAAACTCAACGGGACTCACCATATAGAAACAGTGGCTACAAAACTAGGTCAGAGGCTAGGAATACTGCAGCCAGTAACTCACCTCCTGGCTCTCCAAAGCTTGTCCACCACCTACAAGGCACAACTTGTGATGGAATATTCCCCACTTGCCTGGATGGCAGTTCTAACAACACTTAAGAAACTTGTCACAATTGGGAACAAAACAGCCCACTTGATTGGTAGCACATCCACAAGCATCCACACCCTCCACCACTGATGCTCAGTAGCAGCAGCGTGTACTAACTACAAGATGCACTGCAGAAATTAACTAAAGATCCTCAGACAGCACCTTCCAAACCCATGACCACTTCCATCTAGAAGGACAAGGGCAGCAGATACATGGGAACACCATCACTTGCAATTTCCCCTCCAAGCCACTCCTAACTTGGAAATATATCACCATTCCTTCAATGTCACTGGGTCAAGATCCTGGGACTCCCTCCCTCAGGGCATTGTGGGTCAACCTACAGCACATAGGCTGCAGTGGTTCAAGATGGCAGCTCAACACTGGGAAACTAGGGGCGGGCAATAAATGCTGACCCAGCCAGGGATGCCCTCATCCCACGAACAAAAGAAAGTCAGGAAAAAATTTCCTAATCATCAAGAACCACATCACAGATCTTGTGAATATAAGCTACTGAACTGTTTTTGCAAACTGTGTGTGTGTGCGTGTGTGTGTGCGTGTGTGTGTGTAAGGGGGAGTTTATAAAGAGTTTAAATTTGAAGATGTGCATGTTGTGTATGTATATGTTAACTCTTTATAATCATCTACTTGCAGCTAGGGTCTAATTACTTGAAGTAAAAAGTAATTCTTGTAAAGTACACAAAACTGGTCCACACTTTCTATCAGCCTGAATATGAAAATCAGGTAAATTGAGCAAATTTATTTTAAAATCTTTAAATTTTGTGATGACTCCTGGGACAGCAGAGTTTGAATCCAACTCATTACCCAATTGAGTCACGACAGTAAGAGTCTGAAAATAGAGAGAGTACGGAAATACACCACCACTGTTTTATAAAAGGGACAAAAAAATTAAACCATTATCTGCTCACTCATATGTGGTAAGAATAGAGACAAATTTGTTTTAAAAGTTACAATCTGTCTGAAACATCATGTTAACTTGAATTCAGGTGGCTCTGGCATAAATACTCCACCTCTGAGCAATGACAGTTTGACTTTCACTTTATTGCATATCCAAAGTTTGGATTTGTAGGTGCACCGACTCAATAAAGAACATCTATGAGATGCGGACAACAGTGAGCATTCAGGAGAGAAAAGACGGCAAAATGACAAGTCTCCATAAAAGTGTGAAAAAGAACCAATAAGAAATATTCTTCACCTCCCAAAACCCATGACCCGCATCATCTAGCAAGTGCAGCAGAAGTCTACCACCTTCAAGTTTCCAACCAAGTCACTTCTGATTATGACAAAGTTACCATCCATTTATCGGCACTGGGTCAAAACTTTGGAGCTCTTCCCTAACATAAGGTAGAGCCAGACATTTGCATGGAGAGAGAACTGTTTACTTTTAACTTTATCCTTAAACAACTTTAACATGAATAAAGCATTAGCTATTAAACAAGGGGAATCACACTTACAATTAAAAATTTCACAAGCATTGATTTTCCCCGTTGAAATCAGGTATCCCATGGGAATGTTCCAGCCAGCAGTTCGGCCAACAGCTGTGTGACAGGACTTCTTCCCTTTCAGTGTTTCCCAGTTCAGACTAGCATCCTTTACAACCGCCACGGCATAGTAAGAGGCTGTGAGAGAATACAATCAATGTAACATTCCCAGTGGAAAGGGGGATACACATTTAAAGCAGGGCAGGATTCAGGACATTAAAGCAGCAGGGGACTGGTTTGGTTTTAGATTGTTTTAGCACAGATGCTATGGGTGAATGTGTTCTGAAATAAAAGGTTAGCAAGGGGCAACTTAAACTCCACTTGAGTATTTCGCCATGATAATGGATCATAACTTCATCACTACAGATGTAAAGTCTGTGGCTATCTGGCAAATCCCTGTCTGGATCACACTTAGTCTTGAGAGGAATCTTGGAATGTCATACCCAAATGTGCCGAGGGAACTTCAAACAGCTACCCTTCAAAGGGATGAGATGTAATTTAAAACAAACTGGACTGTGAATTCCTGTGGCCACTGTAGTAATGAGCAGTTCACCACCCCTGACAGCAGAAAGATATCTCCTGTGGATTGTATCCTAAACTGCAGACACCTTTGTACTTACCTTTCCAGGAGTATCCAAACAAAAGTCTTGAAAATAACTCCATCTGCTAGTCTCTGTGTGTTAGTGGACTGATGTGCTACAGTGAACTAGAGTAAGGTCACAGCTTGAAGAGACACAGCATGAGACACCTCTGTGCCACAGGTAAAGAAGGACTCTTTCTCTGTCTGAATAATGGAGGCCAGGCAAGTCAGTGAAAGCTGCTACCGAGAAGGCAAGAGAACAGAACCTTGTCGGTTAATCTTAAAATCAACCGCTCTGTGGCCAACGTCAGCATTACCATCATCATCCATTGCAGTAGTCACAACCGTCCTCTATCTGGACAATGATTTTGTTTTACTTTCTAGTGTTTAGTAGTTAATAAACTCACCTTTTCTTTAACTCAAGAAAGCCTGATTACTTTGGCTCCTTGACAAACGTGAACACATTTGGATTGTGAAGAGGGATCCTTTATAAATTAACTTGTTGTAACCAACTGAGAGAGGAGTTGAATTAAGAAGGGGAGCTAATTCATCCCTCTTCCCTTGGGAACAGAACCATATGGTGGTATTCTGACCAGAATTGTAACAAATTGGGGGTACTTACCTGCAGACTGGTGTAACAATTTGAACATACATTGGGCCTCATTGTAACTCTGTAAAGCAGGTGAGTTTTTGAATAAGTCGAAATTGCCTGCAATGTTAGTTCATTTTTTTCCAGTGCAGTACTCAAGGAGTTAGATTATCCTTTCTGCACAATCAGGTTGTGGCACTGCTGCTCAGACAGAGACATCCCCCAACCCCTTCCTGCTCATTTCTGTCCCCTGAGCTGACTTCATAAAGAATAGATCTAGTCCTATTACACATCCAAATCATTCTCTTAATGTGCAGAGTTAACGTGTCAATATACATCTTTGGAAAAGGGCTCCCATTCTTTAAAGTAAAAGGGGGAGATATATTATTGCATATATTCCAGACCAGACAGGCAGTGTACCTTTAAGACCATCTCAAGGTGACATTCCAGTATAAGTTACTGCTTTTCAGCAGCTGTTGATGTAGCAATTTCTACAGTTGCAGTAACAAAGCACCCAGACAAAGTGTACGTCTGAGACCTTGTAACATTATAACTAGTTAATGTTGTTAATAAAGATCCTGACATCTGTTTATGAGGTGGACAAAGTATTGACAAAGTAAAGAGCAGATGTTACCTCATGTGAGGCAATTTAGAATGAGCGATCACAGTTTTATGATAGGGGGTCGGAGATTTTAAACCAAGACGAGAGAAATTACTTTTCTCAAGGGGGAGCAAATCTGTGGAATTCACTACCCCAGTGTGGAACAGGGAGTAAATTTAAGAAGGAGACAGATTTTTAATTAGTAATTGGAGTTGAAGGGTTGTGGAGATTGGCAGGAAAGTGGAGTTGAGGTCAAAATGAGATTAGCTACGATTGTATTAAATTAAAGCTCTAAGAGCTGAATTTCCTGCTCCTATTCCTGGTTCTCACATTCTTATGTCTCAACAAAACCCCAGTGTTCGTGCAACAATATACAAGGGCTAATGTGTGTGGAACACTTGGTCCATATCAAAAAGGCAAGTGGTGGTTTACTCAAAAAGGCAGGAGAATAAGGTTGAGAAACATATCAGCCATGAGCAAATGGCAGGGCAGACTCGATATTCCAAATGGACTGCTTCTGCTCCAACATTTTATAGTCTTATGGTCACACCCTCTGGACTGGACTGAGATTATATTGTCCTGAAGGACCATATTGCCAGGTAACAGCATGAAGAAATCTATGGAACTCACTGGCAGCTAAGCGTATGACATTGTGTTTAGTTGGACAGTGAGGCGCCCATCACTAGAGATCGCACAAGTCAGTAAGATTTGTCGGAACGTTGTAGGTTTTAAAACTTACGTATCGTGTTACTCACTCCTGTGGCTGTGCATGGTCCAAGATCGGCTGTGAGAAGAAATGAAAACAATTAACTTTAAATGCCAATCGCATTTTTGCATCTGTTATACATAAAGTGGAGGCTGCAGATTGTGCTGGAGTACAATCCCCTGAGTAGGAGATCAATGGGGGCCATCATCAGGACCTAACATGATGATCTGATTGGTTCATAGTGGCAGTGATTGGTGTGGATTAGTGTTGAGTTGAGATTATTGCAAAGCACATGTGTTGTCTCCAGGAAATCCAACTGGATCCAGGAAAATCTTTCCTGACCATTACACTTCTAGAATATGTTGATTTTGATAAACCTTTACATTTTCATATAAATTATGGCTTTGTAGTACCAGGAACCTCCAATAAAAAGTGGTGTCCGAGCTATTTTCCAAAAGACTAAAGGATGCTTCATCACAGAACATTTAGGAATTCTATCTGAAAAATATGTAATTGTTCAAAGCTTTCAACCCTAAGTATAATCCAATAATAAGTACAAGGAATACTGTAGGAGGTGGAATGCCCAGATTAAGTTCAGATATAACGTTCAATGATATCAGGAGAAATTGGAGCGGTCTCATTGGCCATTGTACTGTCTTTTCAAAAAGCAAGACTGAAGTTGCGCATGCATCATAGAATGACAGAATCACAGAATTGCTATGGTGCAGAAGTAGACCATTCAGTCCATCATGTCTGCACTAGCTCTTCAACTGAGCATCATTAGCTTCTGCCATTTTCCTGTTTCTTTCCTTCATACCCGTGCACATTATTTCTAACCAAATAATTATTCAATGCCATCTTAAATGCCTCACTGAACCTGTCTCTATCACATTTCCAAGCAGTTTCTTTTTCTCACATCACATTTGACCCTTTTGCAAATCATGTTGAATCAGTGTCATCTGGTTCCTGACACTTTTATGAGCAGGATCATTTTCTCCCACTCTATCCACGCTCATCATGTTTTATGAAACCTCTATCAGATCTCCACTTAGCTTTCTTTTCTCAAAGAATATGAGTCCCAACTTCTTCAGTCTATCCTCATCACTGAAGTTCCTCATCTCTGGGACCATTCTTGTAAATCACTTCTGAACTATCTCCAATGCATTCACATCCTTCCTATAACGTGGCTCCCAGAACTGTACACAATCCTCCAGCTGAAGTTGAACAAGTTCAACATTACTTCAGACATGCTGAGTTGCTCCAGCAATTTCTGTTTTTGTTTCAACATCACCTTTGTACTGTTGTACAGTATACCACAATTAGTAAAGGCGAGAATGCTGTCTGCTTTATTTACATTTCTCTCTACCTGTCCTGCTACTTTCAACAATCTGTGTACATATACACCCAGGTCCCTCTGCTCCTGCATGCTCCTCCTACCCACTTCCTTGAAAATTGTATGCCCCATTTTCTATTGCCTTTCAATATTCTTCATACCAGAATGCTAAACTTCAACTTCTCTGCTTTGAAACCCATCTGTTGTCTTTTTGTCCACTCCATGAACTTGTCAATGTCCTTTTGGAGATAACAAGGTGTAGAGCTGGATGAACACAGCAGGCCAAGCAGCATCAGAGGAGCAGAAAAGCTAATGTTTCAGGTCTGGACCCTTCTTCAGAAAATTTTTCTGAAAACAGCTCTACACCTTGTTATCTCAGATTCTCCAGCATTGACAGTTCCTACTGTCTCTAATGTCCTTTTGGAGTTCTACACTGTCCTCCTCACAGTTTACAATTCTTCCAAGCTTTGTGTCATGTGCAAACCTTGAAATTGTCCCTTGCTAGGTCTAGATCTCCTCATAGATCCGTTGTGTGGTATTGTACAAAACACCTTTGGAAATCCATGTATACCTCATCAACAGGATTACCCCCATTTAATCTTTCCGCTAGCTCTTCGAAAAAAACCTCCAGCAAGTTACTTTAACATCATTTCTCCTTTAGAAACCCGTGCCAAAATTTCCTAATCAATATATCTTTTTCCATGTGACTACTAATTCTCAAATTATTGTTTCTAGAAGTTTCCCCGCCACTGAAGACGAACTCACTGGTCCATAATTCCTGGACCTTAACCTTACAATCCGTCTTGAACAAGATCATGATGTTTAGTATTTTCAATTTTCTAGCACCTCCCCCCAAACCGAATATCCACTCTTACTTCAGTTAGTATCCTCAGATGCTTCTCAGCCAGTCCCAGTGCCTTGTCAACTTTAAGTACCAACAGTCTACCAAGTCAACACAGTGTGGAGCTGGAGGAAACAGCAGGTCAGGCAGCATCAGAGGAGCAGGAAAGTCAACACTTTGGGTCCGGACCCTTCTTCAGAAGTGTTCAGAAGAAGGGTCCTGACCCAAAGCATTGACTTTCCTGCTCCTCTGATGCTGCCTGGCCTGCTGTGTTCCTCCAGCTCCACACTGTGTTGACTGTGACTCCAGCATCTGCAGTTCTTGGGATCTTCTACAGTTATCCAATGCTTCTTCCTTATCGATTAGGACCTCTCCTAGTGATAGAGCTTCCTCTGCTGTCACCACACCCTAGGTAGTATCTCCCTCTTTGGTAATGCAATGTTCATTTGGGAATTCAGCCACACCCAATGTCTCCATGTGTAAACCCCTTTTCTGGTCTTTAATTGGTCCTACTCCTCTTTATAACCACTCTTTTATGATTTATCTACCTTTGGACGTTTTGGGGATTCCCCTTTATGTAGGCTGCTAGTCATTTCTCATCATTTTTCTTTGCTTCTTTTATCTGCTTTGTCACCTCCCTTCTGAACCTTCTGCATTCTGCGTAGTTCTCAACTGCATTTTCTACCTGCCGCCTGTCATAGGCGCACTCTTTCCTTTGTCTTACTTTCTGCCTCCTTTGAAATCCAGGGACCTCTGGACTTGTTTGTCACTTTACAGGCAGTACACCTCGACCTTATCGGAACTACCTGCTCTTTCACTGTTCAGTTTTTTGCCCATCCACCACACATTTTTGCCTAGCTCTGTCCTTGCCCATTGATGTCAGGGCTCCAGCAATTAATTTTTTTTAGTTTTTCTTTGTTTTGTCATTCTCCACTATATTCCTGAACCTTATGATACAATGACCACTGTCTCCTAAATATTCCCCCCAATCACACTTGCTCGATGTGACCAACATCTTTTCAAGAACCAGGTCCAACAGTGTATCTTTTTTAGTTGCTTAGGAAACTTTCCTGCATACAGTCCAGTCACTTTTGCCCCTCACTGCCCCTTAACATACATGAGATTATTTACCCTTTGTCAAATTCAATGAGCTTTCATAGTGGGTTTTATGCACCTCTGTGGAGGATAAAAGGCAAGGTTGAACAGTAGAGATGTGACAAATATTCTTTTTTTGTTTGATTATTCTTGTGTATTTAAATATATAATTCCCCCAAGGTACAAAAACAGCTGGAGAAGAATCCATGACAGGGAGTCTATCTATCGGAGGAAGAAGTCTGTATTTAATTTACCTTTTCTCATTCCGTATTATTGGGGGTTTCACGTTATATTCACTCGTAGACTAGCTTGAGATGGACCAATTGAGTTCAGGTCCCAGTGATGTCAACACAAGGATCCTTTCTAAATGCTGTTTGAACCTCCAATTCACATAATAATGATAGTAATTTTGAACAGTGTGAAATATACTTACTTTTATTATAATATTCTGCCATGACTGGAACAAGACCGCACTTTCCTGCAGTATAGACCTCTCCTCCATCAAGACTTGCTGCATCAGCATCTCCAAACTGCAATTACAAGTTTTAATTAGATTCTCTCTCTCTATCTCCTTCCTTTCTTCTGTAGCATAGATCCAAAAGCTTCGCTCCACATTTGAAGTTAATCATTTAGTGTGTGAGAGACTACAATCTACTCCTCTCCACTGTAGATCTAGCCCAGGATCACAATGTTCTCAACTTGCCAAGAAGTTTATAGATTTCCTCAAGCTATTTGTTGCCTTTAGCCGCTGAGACCATTCTGAAACCATGATGAAATAGAGACTTCAGGGACAGTCAGCATCCATAAGATTTTTGTGTAACAAACAAATAATTGAACAAGTTACAATTCAAGAATCCCTGGGAACTGAAGTCATAGCAGGATAGGATTTGCTTGTGAGTAAGAAAACAAGAATGAGAGGTTGCTTATTTTCAGAAGGTGGAGGTTGGAGAGGGGAGGAGGCAGTTAATGAATTTGGACTGGGATGATTCTTAGAATAACAAAGCTTAAAGGAGAGGTGTACTTGAAATGGACAACGTAGGGATGATAAATTAAATGTATCCATTGTATACATTTACTTTATTCTTGGAAAGGAGTGATGCTTCCAAGGCTGCGTTTTTGTGTCCATTTCTAGTTGACTCTGACAAAGTGGCTTTCTCCTTGAACCACTTAAAGTCCCTACAGAGATAGTTTTGAGTTTTGAGTCCAGTGATATGAGGGTCAGTCAGATTAGCTGCTTATTTTGAATGGCATTGAATTCCTTGAGCTATATTGTGACAACACCCATTCAGTGTTCCATCATCTTCTCGCCTGAACTATAAATGGTAGGAAAGCTTTGAGGAGCTAAGAGTTTAGTCAGTTATTGTCACAGAGTAGCCAGCTACTGCCCTATTTCAGTAGCCATGGTAGTAATACTCCTGGTTTTAAGCTTCTAGCAATCGAAATGGAATCTTACTCTCTTGCGTTGGACTCAATCTCAAGGTCTAAAGGATGGAAGAATGTTAATTTTACAAACAGAACATTCATTCAGACCCCTAAAAGAATGGCATATAACATTGCTGTCACTCACTATAATCTTTTTGATGCAGTCTTCAGCACTGAGGCCCATAACACATTTTACTGCCCCCCAGCTGTTACACTTCTTTTGTTCAAGAGCTCCAATAGTACACCAGCGCAGCTCACTAGAATTCGAGGCACAATTGTTTTCTGCAATACAAACATTTGAACAGGTTGTTACAATGCTTTAGTAAATTATAATTTATAGACTGGAACAGGCATTCAATGAGTCCTTGTAGAAATGGTTTGTTAATAGCGTACAAAACTAACAAATTCGTACTCCCAGTATTCTGTAATACAATGAAGGAATTGAGAGCATCATTGATAAAAGGTACTGCAGATGCTGGAGAATCCGAGATAACAAGCATGGTGCTGGATGAACACAGCAGGTCAAGCAGCATCATAGGAGCAGGAAAACTCGACG
>JAHRHZ010000268.1:4129705-4168716 GCA_024137785.1 Ginglymostoma cirratum
TATCTTGAGAGCATCATTGTCTGCCATTGGATAAAGTCACTGTGGAACAAGCTATACAGGGTAAAACATTTTAGATTTCACGCTGCAGCTTTATGAACGTTGGAATTGCGAAGTGAAAAGAGGCCGAATTCGTTTGAGCTCGTCCAGTACCAACCTGATAATAAGTTGATACAATTAACAATAGAGTTGTTGACTAATCATGGCTATTAGTCTCCACTAATGGAGTTACAGCGGACTCAGGCTTAAGTCAAGGGAATTCCCAATGGGCTACAGCTTTAAGAACCATAGCCCCAAAGTCACAGTCTCTTCTGAAGCATTCTCCACTTATCACGTCAAGCCTCAAACTATTCATTTACAGTACCACAAAACGTTATTATCATAGTTAGCAGATTTTGTGTGAAGAACAAAAGGAGTACCAACTAGACTGAGCACCGCGAGACAAGGCAGATGAAAAATCAACTGAGGTCTTCCCAATAGATTCCTTACCAAGGATCCTTGTTGGGATTGAGCACAGTGTTGCTTTCATACCATTCCCAATTTAACCTTCATCAAAAACAGTAAAACACAGACAAGTTCAGGAAAAATCCGGTGACGTGGAACAAAATAAGTAAATGGATATATTTTTAAAAAAGCAATTCAAAATGCGCTCACAGCATTCACCTTAATGGGGCTGAGCTCCAGAATCTCCCTCAATTATTTATTAACACTTTCCTGCTACTGTGGAGATACCATAATGGTGCGTGACATTCCTGCCTCTGAGTTTAAGTATTATCCCACAACTTGAAAGCTACAGAAAGCATCCTGTTCATACTGTAGCTAAACAGACTGAGTATAAATCTACAAATCCCTCAAGCACATATCAATGGCAGGCAGTAAGATAGGGAAAGATTCCTAGTCAAACATATGATAGAAATATCATTGGAGCCTCCACCATCACTCCCATAGCTCCATACTACAATAAGCAGGTAAAAAAGTGTGTTGTTGCAGTAATTCAGAAATCCTATGTGAACTTTAATACACCACTACCACCTTCTACATTGATGGTGATATAACAAATGTTGGAGGTTATGCACAGGGCAACAGTTGCAATATTGCTTTCAGAAAATAATGCTTTCTCTGTGACCTGAGGCATCAGCTGTGGCAACTGTACTTGGAGCTCTTTTCACCATACTTAACCAAGATCGGAAGACTGGCTTCGTTGCAGTTTAAAAAATGTACTTTGACTGCAATCGCTAATGAAGGTCCCAGATAAAATCTGAATCTAATTTGTTTTTTTGCTGTCTGAAAGAGTTCACTATACCATCTGACTGCACATGCATGTTATATGTATTCTGATGGACTGCACTCTCATGGATCTGGGGAGGCTCCAGTGCAACAGCCTTGCCCAAAATCTCAAGAATGGGCATTTCCATCACATAGTGGGAGCTTCCCCTGATCCTTAGAATTGCAGAAGGTGCCAGCAGCCAAACACCCTGGCAGTCGTATTGGGATATCAACCAAAGATTCCTAAGGGGAGGGTGTTTAATATGAATCTTCATCAAACACTTACTATTCTGAAGAATCTTTACAGCATTTGCATATTCACTGCCAAGGTACAGAAAAGAATCCATCCCAGCTGGGAGCTGAATAAGGTTCTGTGTTGAATCTTTGAACATCAAGTCCTTCTGTCCATACTTTGTTGAGTTGAAGAGATTGAAAGAGTTTTTACTCAATGGCCCAAATAATTCCTGGAAAACACATGGAAAAATTCAGCGGTCCTCTTAAAACGCAAGCACGCTTTTTTTTTTAAATTCCAGCAGAAATAATTCACCTTGGCCACATTTTCAATGCAAGAACACTCAAAGGCAGGCAATGCTGTGCTGAGACAATTCAGTGTGGAGCTGGAGAAACACAGCAGGCCAGGCAGCATCAGAGGAGCAGTAAAGTTGATGTTTTGGGTCAGGACCCTTCTTCAGAAAAAGGGTCCCGAGCCGAAACATTAACTTGCCTGCCCCTCTCATGCTGCCTGTCCTGCTGTGTTCCTCCAGCTCCACACTGGGTTATCTCTGACTCCAGCATCTGCAGTTCTTGATAATGTTCTGCTGACTCTCTTCTGGTGATCAAGTTTAACATTAAGAGCAAAATGTTCTCCTTTCTGCCCACAAAGATCCTCAACTCAAAAACAAAAGATAAAAGCATAAAGCAGAACAATTGAACCAAGGAAACAAAAATGCTGGAAATAACCAAAAATAATCCAGTGGGTGCAGGGAGACTGATGGATGCAGATCTCAGGTGTGGACCCTTCATGAATAAAACTCATATCTGCTTTGCAAAGAGTGTAATCTCAAGTTTGAAGTTGGTACTCTGTCAATGTTACTTGAAGCGCATCCAGCCTGGGAACTAGCAAGGCCCATAAGGTAGCCCAGCAGCTTTAGCTGGAGGGTTGATGGAAGGCAAGACATATCTGAATTGGGCATCCTTCTGTCCATTGGATACTGTTCTCCCCCAGCTCACTCAAGATCATACCCCCATTAACCCTCCCCTCATTGGCACCTCAAGCCCAGAATCTCTCCTCCTCTCATTAATTCTTGCCAGACAGCCCCAACCAGTAATGAAAGCAAGGTACATTGAGGTAGAGGTCACATGGCTACGACAAGCCAGCCAGGACATGACATACAGGTCCAGCTCTCCAAACACAGGGGGCACCCTGAAATATTGCCTGCCAAGCACTAAATGGCTTTGGGACATTTGATATCAATGGGGACCTGGGAAGGTCTGCTATTTGAAATATTCTGCCCGTGAAAACTTTAGGTCTCAGAAGGAAACCTATTGTGCATGCTCTTCTGGAAAAAACAGAAATGAAATGGGGTTAGCATGAATACGTTCTCCATGCAGTCAGGCTTGGCACAGAAACAATTGGCAGAAGTTGCTACATATCTGTGATCTTCATCAAAGGCTTTATTGACAGGCCAGCTACCCCGTCACAGGTGGTACATGCCATTCTCTCTTTTCAGAGTCTGGATCTGACTTAAAACTGGTGCTGACATCGAAGGGCAAGTTCAAGAAGAAACTTACAAATGCCATTCACCACTCGGTTTTACCTGAGCTCTTGATAGGAATCTCCAAATCACCTCGGTCCTCTCAACATCAGCGCTCCCACTTCTCACCACCACGGCATGAGCAGGTACCTTTGCCCAGTGACATTCTTTGTAATTTTCCACTGGCTTTCGGGATCCATCCAGGCACAGGAGCTCATAGTTTTGTCTCTCAGCAGCTGGGCACAGCAATTGGGAAAGATGAATGTCAGACAGGTTTGTGCATCATTGCCCGAGCCAGCAACGCAGCCTCAGAACAGGTAACAATAATTAGAATTTGGCAAATATTGCTTGACAGTATATATAAGCATTTAGCAAATGAAGACGCAAATAATACAACACACTGAGACAATGACAGAGACAACAAACTGACACAGTCACAACACAATGTCGCTGATACAAAACTTTGAAACAATCACAGAAAAAAACTCCCTGACGGTCACACCTAATTCCAGGAGAAGGAAAGTAACAAGCCTAATATATGCACCAGCTGACATGCCACACAGCATTCAGGGGTCCATTAAGATGAAGTGATGAATTTATATCAGAAGAACATATAATGGTGGGTCTTCTCATTCCTCTCCCACTTAACATTGATGCAAAGCAATCCTGAAGATCACCTCTGTCCCCATCATTGGTCCCCATTATTTAATATTTCCCTATTCGACACCAAAGAAGTTAAAGAGCAATTGAATGGGCAAGATAGGTGTGTGACGCCAAAAATTAACCTTGATGAAGTTCAATGAAACAGGTCTTTTATCACATTATATTTCCTCACGCATTTATTTGTGCAAGTGCAGAAATTTCTACTTTTCCCACTCCATTGTATAACTCCTGCTGTTTTAGCAGACATGGAGGCATTCTGCTCACATCCCTGCTCTGACTCCGGCAGGCTAGGACCGTCTTAAACATTTCTCCAGCTGCTTCAGTAGACACAGCCCTAGGGAGACAAAGTGGGGTTCTGACAAACGCAGGGGCACTACAGTGGGTGAGAACTGAAAACACTCTGAATGGGGTTCTCTATGTTCATGATCCCTTTAGTTATCGTCCTTTGCAGCAACTAAGCCTCACTTCACTGCGATGGCTGACCTTGAGAACACTTTGATGCAGATCAGTTGAACCTTGTAAGAAAGGACAAAGTCAATGTATTTAAGATGGCATGCATTTTAATGTCTAGACTCTACAAGACCATGGTCAAGACTTCCTATATACCTTTCCCACTTGCCACCCCTTCCAACCCCATGCTGAGGGCTTTCTTTGCCCACCAGTTGTAAAGCAACCTTTGTCCAAGGGAAGAACCCCAGAAATGGTACACCTACCTGGCACTGTGCTATGCTTCACAAAGGCCACTTCACCAGCACCGTCCTTCAAACACCTAGAAAGATACAACCATAGAGACCAATTTATCATTATGAGCAGTTTGCAAACCAGTTTACCAAATGGACAGCTGCACTTTACAAAGGCAGCTCACCAGCACCTTCTCAAGGGCAATTGGGGATGGGCATTTAATGCTGGTCCACATCTCCTGAATGAATATATTTTCTTAAAAATAAAAAAGGAAGTCTCCTTTCTGTTACAGAATAGTAGAAGATGTTTGAAACATGGCAAACTGTTTGCACAAGTGTTTAGCATGTTTGAACGCAGAAAAATATGCAGTCAAGCAAGGTCATTGCTTAAGTTTATCCCTAGTGTGTTTAAGAGCCATTACTGCAGCAACTTAACGAGCCCATTCCAGGTCTCTGAAGAGAAGTCCAGTTGGTCCCATTCCCGTGTTCTGTCCTTGTGTCCACTTCCCGTTCCCATCCAATTTATTTTTGAAGTCATTCATGATTGATTCCAATTCCACCACCCTTGTGGACAGTGAGTTCCAGAATATTCAGTACATAAAAATGTTCTTCTCACACCTCTCCTGTATCTCTTGTCCAAAATCCTAAATCTGAAACAAATGGTCCTTATGCAATCAAGTAATAGGAACAGATTTTCATTTTTCTCCTTTGTTAACCTTCTGTAATCTTGTACACTTCTGTCAAGTTACACATCATCACCTTTGCTCCAAGGAAAACAAGCTCAGCTTCTCCCAACATATCCTTATCACTAAAATGCCTCATCATTTGTGGAGTCATTTTGTGAAACCTGTCTGCACGGCCTCATGGACACTCACATCCTTCTTGCAATGTAATGAGCAGAATTGGATGTACTACTTTGACTAGAGTCATAGAGTCATTGAGCTGTACCGCATGGAAACAGACCCTTTGGTCAAACTCATCCATGCCAACCAGATGTCCTGAATAAACTGAGTCCCATTTGCCAACATTTAGCCAATATCCCTCTAAACCCTTGCTATTCATGTATCCATCCAGATGCCTTTTAAATGTTGTAATTGCACCAGCCTCCACTTTCTCTGACATGTCATCCCATTCACACACCACCCTCTGCATGAAAAAGCTACCTCTTGGCTCCCTTTTAAATCTTTCCTCACTCACCTTACACCTATGCCCTTGAGCTTTGGACTCCCCCACCCCAGGGAAAAGACCTTAACGATTTACACTATCCATGCCCTCACAATTTTATAAACTTCTATAAGGTCATCCCTCAGCCTCCAACGCTCCAGAGAAAATAACCCCAGTCTATTCAGCTTCTCTCTATATCTCAAACCCTTCAACCCTGGCAACATCATTGTAAATCTTTTCTGAACTCTTTCAAGTTTCACAACATCCTTCCTATGGCAGGGAGACCAGAATTACATGTAGTATGTAATGGCCTAAACAATGTCCTGTACAGCCGCAGTTTGACGTCCCAACTCCTGTACTCAATGCACAGACCAATAAAGGCAAGCGTACCAAATGCCCTCTTCACTACCCTATCTAACTGGGACTCCATTTTCAAGGAATTATGAACAGGCACTCCAAGGTCTTTTTGTTCAGCGACACTCCCCAGGACCCTACCATTAAACGTATTAGTCCTGCCACGATTTACCTTTCCAAAATGCAGCGCCTCACATTTATTCAAATTAAGCTCCATCTGCCACTCCTCAGCCCATTGGCTCATCGGATCAATGTCCTGTTGTACTCTGAGGTAACCTTCTTTCTGTCCACTACACCTCCAATTTTGATGTCATCTGAAAACTTATTAACCATACCTCCTATGTTCACATCCAAAACATTTATATAAATGACTAAAGTTGCGGACTAACCATGCTTAAAAATGTTCAGCATAACTTTTCTGCAGTTCTCAACGTCTCAATTTATGAAGGTCGGTAAATATATAACATTGAATTATAGACAAATGGCAAAACTTGACAATAAAAGTCCATTTTGTTTCCAAACTCCCCAATTTATAATTAATAATTTGCCCATGGCTGTCAATGTACACCTGCTTCATCACATACAAACCTCCAATATACCTTAAATAATATTCTGTTGAGCTATTAACAAACAACACAATATTCTCTCCTTCCCTCACACTCCCTGGAGCGTTGGAGGCTGAGGGGGTGACTTTACAGAGGTTTATATCATCATGAGGGGCATGGATAGGGTAAATAGACAAGGTCTTTTCCCCAGGGTGGGTCTGCAAAGCTAGAGGGCATAACTTTAAGGTGAGAGGGGCAAGATTTAAAAGGGACCCAAGAGGCAAGTTTTCCCGCAGAGGGTGGTGCGCGTGTGAAATGAGCTGCCAGAGAAAGTGGTAGAGGCTGGTACAATTACAACATTGAAAAGGCACATGGATGGGGATATGAATAGGAAGGGTTTAGAGGAATATGGGCCAAATGCTGGCAAATGACTAGATTTATCTCGGATATCTGGTCGGTATGGATGAGTTTGACTGAAGGGTGTGTTTCCATCTGTACACACCTATGTCTCTATGACAGTCAGGTCAGATATAACATCGAAGTGTGGAGAAAGGTTCCTTCAAAACTTTCAACAAGTAATCCATGGTTCGGTACTACAACCTGCATTTAAATTGCAACTTGCACCTTGAAAAATGCCCTCAGGCATTTTACAGATTGGCAGAGGGAAATATGGATTCTGTGCCAACAAGAGAGACATTGAAGCAGGGTTAAGGGTCAGTGGTGGGGTAGTGAGGAGAGGAGGTTGGTCATAAGGTGTGGTGTTGGCCAAAACCTTCCTCAAAGAAACATCTTTTAACTTAAAGCAGCTGGGTAAGACAGTAAATGGTCATAGGGACAGAGTTTCAGAATGATATCCATGCAAGAGAATTGTGAATAAAGAAAGGAGGTTAAGGGAATGTACCAGGAGGCAAAGATTGGAAAAAATGGAAAATTAGGTTCAGGGTTTTGGGATATAAAGAGTTGATTGTAAAGCTTGGTAGCAACACTAATGATCAGACTGTCGGGGTCTTGAAGGTCATATCTAGCAGACTGACCCTGAAGCAGATAGTGAAGGAACCAATGAGAAAGAAAAATCGATTTAACCCAGTCAAGCAACAAGCAATGTAGTTAAAGAGAAATCTGTGGATGTTGTGGACTTAGATTTCCAAAAGGTTTTGACAACGTGTCACAAAACATACAACTGAACAAAATAGGAGCTCAGGTGAAGGGCATAACATATTAGATTGGATATATGTAATAGATCTGTTATATTGAGTTATAGGAAACAGAATGTAGGTAGAAATGGATCATTCATATTTCACAAGATGTAACAAGTGGAATGCCACATGGATCAATGCCAAGGCCTCAAATATTTACAATTTACATCAATGACTTGGATGAGGGACTGAATGTATGGTGGATCAATTTGCTGATGATGCAAAGGTAGGACAGGAAGTAAGCTGTGAACTAAACTGAAGGAGGTTACAAAGGGATATCAATACGTGAATGAGCAAAAATTTAGCAAATGGACATAATGTGGGAAAACGTGAACTTGTCCACTTGGCAGGAACAATAAAGAAACAGCATATTGTTTAAATGGAGAGAGATTACAGAACTGAGGCACAGAAGGATATGGGTGTCCTAGAACATGTACCACAGAATGTTAATATGCAGTACAGCAAGGGATTAAGAATGCAAATTGAATGTTGTCGCTTTTGGCAGGGAGATAAAAATTTAATAGTAGGAATGTTTTGCTATAGTTGTGCAGGGCGTTGGGAGCCCACATCTGGAGTACTGTGTACAATTTGGTCTCCTTTGTCAAGAAAGAACATAATTGCATTGGAGCAGTGTAGAGAAGGTTCACATTACAGATTCCTGGGATGAGGGGTATGATTTATGGAGATTGGCTAGATAGATTAGCCTATAGGAGTTTAGAGTAACGAAAGATGACCTTACTGAAATGTATGCAATCCTGAGGAGACCAGGCAGGATGAATGCTAAAATTATGTTTCCTTTACCTCGACAGAATATAACAATAGAACACAGTTTAAAAATAAGGGATCTCTTACTTAAGACCGAGGGGTCTTCATAAGGGAGTGATGGGGGAAGCATCATTGAATATTTCTAAGGCAGAGGTAGATAGATTCTTGACTATCAAGGGACAAAAAGAATATTGGGGGTAGGCAAGTAAATGGTACTATCACAGCACCTACTACTTCATTGAACAGGAGAGCAGGCTATTCCTGACCTTAATTTACATGTTCATATACTTCTCACTCCACAGATGCTGCTTGGCCTGAGGAGTATTTGAGCATTCTTTCTTTTATTTCTGCATACTTGCCACCATGATATTACAATTCCATGATATACATTGCGCAGAGGTTTTCAATACCAAGCAATTAAAGAGGAACAGATTTGAATTTACTCGTCTGAGTACACCTAATAACCAGAGAAATGACATTTGCTGATCTACAGACAGTTCTGATAAACTCTATCTTCCAATATGAGGAATACCTACTGAAATGCTCCCGAGTAATCGTAGTAGGGTTCAACGTGTGATTTCTTGCAATGATTCCCTTCTGTCCCATTGCACAGTGCACATAGTTTAGGGAAATCCGGACTGGCACCTGGGACACAGCTGGAGGAGAAGAAGTTTTGTACAACTGGAGGCAAAATGGAAACAAAGTGCGGGTGAAAAGATAGCTGCGCACGACTGAGCGAAAACTCAAACAGGAATTGGAAGATGAATACTTTAAAGAAGTGGACCAAAAGGCCTTAATTAGAATGGATTTCTGGTGTCTAAATCCTAGTTTATTCCTCCAAATGTCTGCTGTTCCTCTGTCAACCATGGTGTACTGCCTCCCAATGCTAACCTGAAGGTCCGGTCTATTTCCTGTCTGTTATCAACAGCCTCATCTGATCCCATCACAGCCTCTTCACCCAACCTTTTGCTCCCATTCAGTCATGGCTTCAACGAAAATAAAACAGCTCAAAAGCGAAGAAGCTAATCTCAGTTTACAAGGTGACCTTGAGTGGATGGGCCGATGGACCAAGGAGTGGCAGATAAAGTTTCATTTAGATAAATGTGAGGTGTTGATTTGAGCAGGGCTTATACACTCAATGGTAAGGTCTTGGGGAGTGTTGTTGAACAAAGAGACCTTGGGGCACAGGTTAATAATTCCTTGAAAGTGGAATTGCAGGGAGACAGGGTAATGAAGAAGGTGTTTGGTACACTTGCCTTTATTGGTCAGTGCATTGAGTATAGGAGTTGGGAGGGTCATGTTGTGGCTGTACAGGACATTGATTAGGCCACTTCTGGAATACTGCATTCAATTCTGGTTTCCCTGCCAAAGGAAAGATATTATGAAACTTGAAAGAGTTCAGAAAATATTTACAATGATGTTGCCAGGTTTGGAGAGTTTGAACTGTAGGGAGAAGCTGAATAGACTGGGTCTATTTTCTCAGGAGTGTCGGAGGCTGAGGAGTGATCTTATAGAGGTTTATAAAATAATGAGGGGCATGAATAAGATGAACAGTCAAGGTCTTTTCCCCAGGGTAGGAGAGTCCAAAACTAGAGGGCATAGGTTTAAGGTGAGGGGGGCCAAGATTTAAATGGGGCCTAAGAGACAATGTTTTCATGCAGAGGGTGATGCATGTATGGAATGAGCTGCCAGAGGAAGTGGTGGAGGCCGGTATAATTACAATATATAAAAGACATCTGGATGGGTACTTGAATAGGAAGGGTTTAGAGGGATATGGGCCATATGCTGGAAAATGGGACTAGATTAATTTAGGATATCTGGTCAGCATGAATGAGTTGGCCTGAAGGGTCTGTTTCCATGCTGTACAGCTCTATGACTCAATGACTCTACAGGAAATAGAGAAACAGGAAAGAAAAGAAGGAGTGGAGCAAATGCAAAAAAGGAGAAAAGACAGAGGCAAGGTAGAAGAAGGCAAAGCAAAGGGCAGGACAGAGACAAAAGCAAATAATGATTGAAATAACAAAAAAAAATGAGTTAGTTTGTATCAACCAGCTAAAGTTGAAATTGGAGAGAAGCAGGAAGAGAAAGCAAAACAGAGAAAAAGAAAACAATAGAATGGAAAGAGACAGACAAACATCTGCAAGACACAGCAGCACTTCACCAAAGCTTTATCAACAGCAGGTCACAAACACAAACTCTGCCATTTAGATGAGTGCTGCTTCACAGCACCAGGGACCCAGGTTCGATTCTGCCCTCGAGCTACTGTCTGTGTGGAGTTTGCACTTTCTCTCTGTGTTTGTGTGGGTTTCCGCCAGGTGCTCAGGTTTCCTCCCACAAAGATGTGCAGGTTGGGTGGATTGGCCATGCTAACTTGCCCATAGTTTCCAGGGATGTGCAGGCTAGGTGGGTTAGCCATGGGAACTGCAAGGTTACAGGTAATAGGGTAGGGGATGGATCTGGGTGGAATACTCTTTGGAGGGTCGATATGGCCTGGTCCCACACTGTAGGGATTTATGAAGTGGAGGAGTGAAATAGCCACATGGGAACACCACTGGCTGGAAGTTCCTCTCCAAGCCTCTCACCATCCTGACTTTTGGTTCCTTTGGTATTGCTGGGTCAAAATGGCATACACACACCACATGGATTACATCAGTTTGAGAAGGCAGCACAGCATCACCCTCTCAAGGGCAATTCGGAATGGGCAATAAATGCTGGCCTTGCCAATGATATCCACTCCCATGAAAAAGAGTAAAGAAAGAGAGTAGGAAAGAAGGAAAGATGAGTATGAAAAGTTGTAAGACAAAAGGGGTTGAAGGTGAGGGAGGCAAAAGGGAAGGAACAAGAAGGGGTTAAGATAGGAAGGTGCAGTAGAAAGGTAAAGAGATAAGAGAAGGCAGTAAATAAGTGAGAACAAAGGAAAGAGAGCAATGTCAAAGGGATAGAGAGAATAAAAGAGGGCCAGAAACAGCAAGAGAAGCTTTTTTTTCTGGATTGAAATTATTTATTTTACACTGGCCAGTACCAGTAATCATCACTGAAGGAGAATCTAAAGACAGACCCAGAACAGAAAGATTTTTCTCAGAAATACTGAACTATTTCCACATCCCTCAATTTGATTAGCTTTATAATCATTCCACCGTGTGATCTACATATTGACAGATGTACAATTACTTCCAGTTATTTTTTTCTATCTCATTTTCTGATTCTATTCCATTCATCACAACTCATCACACCTTTTCCCAGGATGTGACACATTAACATGGATCAAAACTTTGTGAAATCTGTCTCCCAACAACTAAGCTCAATTCTCCACAAATGAAATTGGACAAATTGACTCAAACATTATTAAATTTTCAAGGCTTTTGACAAAAAAAAGACAACGATTACCTTCCTCAATTGGAGTTGTTCCATTCCAAGATGTTAAGTTGTATCTCAGAATGGTTCCAATCGGGATGATCCAGCCAGCAGATTTACCAATGCCAGTGTGGCAAGATCTTTTGCCCGATAGATTTTTGAAGCCAAAGTCACTCCCTGCTTTTACAACTGCCACAGCATAGTAGCAGGAGCCCCCTGTAATATACAATGTATTCTCAATCATAATGGAATCTTTGCCCACGCCTGTACCATATTGCTAACTTTTGTAAATGTTGTGCAGCTGAGAGAGTACAATGCTCATAAAAACGTTGAAAATAGTTCTGGAAACAAATTTGAAGTGATAATATTGCTTGGATGTCTTAGTATATGATAAACAGGGAACTGAGAATAAATAATTGAGAGAAATCTGTCAATCAGATGAAGAGTCATCGAGATTCGAAATGTTGGCTTGCTTTCTCTCTGTGGATGCTGCCTGACGTGTAGTGATCTCCAACATTTTTTGTTTTCAGTACAGATTCTAGTATCTGCAGTAACATGCTCCAAGATTGCTGTACAGATGGATTTACAGACAGAAGTTGCTCAGATTTTGTTTTCCTTCCTTAACTGTGGGATTTCTTCCCCTCAGGAGATTACCTAGTAGCTGAAAGATAGCATTTTTTGCACTATTGTACTCCAATCATTGCAAATGTAGATGAAGTTTGAGGGAAAAACTGGCCTTACCATTTTCCTATGTTCGCATACATCCTATATCCAGGTTGTTGTTTGTTGGTCAAGTTAGAAAATATTTATGTATCTGCAACTCTTTTATTACCAGGCTGGCTGCCATTATTATAAAGACTGGCGCAGATATCTTCATTTTATACAAGAAATGAGATTCTGCTACCCACGCTCACTTCTCAATGGTTATATAATGACACAGCCTCAAAGTGATACGCTGTTAAATTGAAATACTCCTCTTCACAATGTATTATTGAAACACTTAAAATGGCCACATGCAGAAATCCATCAGCTGGCTTCAAACTGAGAAAGTCTATGTTGAAGCAATGCACTAATTGCCATTCTAAGGGCAAGAACGTGATGCTTGGCAACAGTTTGGGTTTGATAAGGATCAGCCTAACACTAAGGACACAGCAATGATGATTGTCAATAAGAAGGGAAATCAATGGAAAGAGCAGGAGCTTACAATCTGGACACTGCTGGAATCAGCTTTTCCATTTGGCAGATTTCACTTTACTGCAAATTGCAATGGATATAAGTGATTGATGGTCACATCAGATGCCACCAATTCAAATCTTTCTTAATCACAGACAAAACATTGGTCTCACAATGTCACAGTATCTCACGTGATCAGACAATGACAGTGTGTTGAGTTCTACTTGGGAAATAGAAGACAGGTCTGGGTGGTAGACTCACCTCATGGAAGAGATGCAGGTGCCATTGGAACATAGAAATACACAAATTAGGAGCAAGAGTAGGCCATTTGGTCCTTCAAATCTGCTTCATTATGATCATGGCTGATCATCCAACTCAGTACCTTACTCTCTCTTTCTCCCCATATCCTTTGATAAGAACTATATCAAACTCCCACTTGAAAACATTCAATGTTCTGGCCTCAACTGTTTTCTGTGGCAGGAAATTCTACAAGCTGAACACTCTCTGGGTGAAGACATTTCTCCTCATCTCAGTCCTCAACAGATGCATCTCAGCAGATTCAGGGGTTAGTCATATCATAATTGGCACTATACATAAAATGGAGGCACCACAATCATTTTAGAACAGTTACGCTATTGACATTTCATGAGCGTTACCTGTAGTATTCTCTGCTGCAATTGGTTTCAGGCGTGGTTCAGGCAAGAGACCTCCCTTGTATATATCTCCACCATCCACAGTTATAGCATCTGCTTCTCCATTCTGAGAATGAGAAATATGTACAGTGTTAATAGAAAACAGGTCCCTTCTTTTCAATCAATGCAGTGACTGAGAACATCATTAATTTTTTTCCCCTTTAATTGTATTCCTGCCTCTCCTGAAATCCTGCATGGGCTAGAAATGTATGAAAAAAATATTAGGAGCAGGATTAGTCATCAAGAGTCGTAGGCCTGAAGATCAATGGTTCACAAATGTTCATATGTTGATCACTTGTGGAAGGGGGTGAAGGGAAGGAATGCTGGCACAATGGGCTACCAAGCACCAAGACACCAAGGAGGTGATGTCTGATTCCAAGCAGCAGAGATTCAGTCTCATGTTGCAATGCAGGTTGATCAGGTTCCTCTTCCTTGTTTTCAGCCCCACTGAGTACTGACAACCCACAGTTGCTTGTTTTAACAGAAATTTTGCTCAGAAAACTACTTTCTCATTACTCACACTTACAGAGACTAGTCCTAGCTAGTCTGGTTGTGTGATATTAGGAACGGGGAGTCTGACCAGTTCTCTCAATGATGGCATCACCACATCAGTTGCTGGCATTTGGAAGGCCCTTGTGAACTTCCAGTGGTTTGCAGACCGCACTTCAAGGATCATTGTGTTAGATCATTATTGATCAGTGTGTCAACTTCTGGAAGCAACTATTGGTTCACATCCCTCAATTTCATAACCAAAACAAAAATCTATGCCCATCTTGAATGCTGCAATTGATTGAGCATCTGTGGATTTGAGGTAGGAGAATTCTAATCACCAACAAAAACAGAAATTGCTGGAAATGCTCAGCAGGTCTGGCAACATCTGTGGCGAGAAATTAACATTTTGGGTCCGGTGACTCTTCCAAGAGGATTTCTATAATGTCCTGAGTGAAAATTTGCTTTCTGAATTGCCTGAATCTAGAACAAGTAGGCACAGCTTCAGGATAAGGGATCAATCTTTTAGGATTTGAGATAAGGAGAAATTTCTTTTCTCAAAGGGCAGCAAATCTTTGTAATTCTCTACCCCAGGAGTTGTGGATGCACAATCATTGGATGTATTTGAGGCTAAAATAGACAGATTATTGGCCTCTTAGGTAAGTAAGAGATATGGGGAGCAAGTGGCATTGAATCCCAAGGCTAGTCAAAGTCATATTGAATAGCCGAACAGATTTGAAAAAGAAGCAGGACAGGGCAGACAATGACACACAGCCACTATATGCTCCCTTTGCTTACAGGAAACAATTAGAAGAAATGCAGAGTCAATAAATAAAAGCCAACTCCTACATTGCCAACAAAGCAAGAGTATTGAAAGCACAACTACCATATCAGCGATTGAGGCCAAATTTGGATCCAGAGATTCAACAATATAATGATTCATTTGGGATGGGCAGAATAAATTGTGAAAAGTTGCCATAAAACAAATGGATTTAAATATAGAGACAGCATCCAATTGCTGTCTGGGAAGAGGCATCAACAGAACAAAGCACTTTGTGTTCAGCAGGCTGATCACGAGAGAAAAACACCACACAGGATTGGCATTTAGGTGCTGTTATATCAATTCCATGACCTATGTGGTATCTAATTATAAACACCTCAGAATATGAGACAGTGGTCATTATGCAGCACTGTGCCTTCAAAAGTATCAAATGCACTTTTCTGTCATCGCCTTCACCATCTTCCCATCCCCACCATCGGTTTTAACAGTTACAGCATTTTAAGGGCTGCTGTGTTGTTCAGTTTTGCAATTCCTGATCACCTGTGCACAGCAAGTCAGAGATAAAGTATGAAATACACCGACAGCTCAAAACTGGTTGAGTTAGCATCAAGATATTGGTGAGCCATGGTCCATAACGTTATAAAAAAATGACACCTGGGCCATTCTCTCTGAGCAAGTTTCTCCAGTACCATAACCTCATTCAATAAAACAGAGAATCTGCCAGCAATGTATACAGTCATCCAGTGGGCAGTGATGAGCAGAATTTTGTTGAATTATAACATTGGAGCTGTTGCCATTGATTTGGAAACATCTGCTTCAGCAGGCTTGGTAAGTCTGTAGCAATATTATTAGACCACATCTAAATAGAGTAAATCCCTACCTTGATTGCAGTCAGACAGGTTTCATCACTGTCTTTCATCATACATTGGAAGTTAAAGGGTTCACCTGCCGTTGAATTTTTCAAATCAATGCATTTTGATAATTCTGCTTGGGAGACTGTGCACCATGTGATATTTGGCATAGTGGCAGATGAAAGGGCTGGAAAAGAAAAGTTAACAACAATTACAACATAGAAATAGAATAGGAAACAGAAAGCGAGAGGGAGAGAGATCAGGAATCTAGCCACTGTATATGGCTGAGAGCACTGTGGGGGAGGGTCAAAGAGTGCCATACTTATTATTACAGGATACTGATTATAAATATGAGAACTGAAGGCAGTGTTTAACAGGAGAGAAAGAAAAAGGCTTAAAGCATAATAATTATAATTGAAAATGGCAGAACATTTATATAAGAGATTTAAAGGTATTGATTATACAATAGAGAGATATCATGCACAGCTAATATGCAGGTGGAAAAAAGAAAGGAGAGACAATAAAAATAAAATTTAACAGTTATTTGGCATTTCAGAAGCTCAGAACATCCTGGTGTGGGTTACAATGAAATATGTAAGAGATATGGTAACCAATCCAATCACAGCAAGGAAACGCAGTGTGAAAGTTGGCGATGGCCAGGTAATTTCATTTTTAGAGAACATATAAAGCAATCAAAGCAAAGGACATGAATAAGAATCGAGAGAGAACAGTGATAACAGAGGAAGAATACGAGGTACTGAGTCTACAGAAAAGTAGAGGTCATAGGTATAGAGTGAGAGGAGGTAGTTCCAAAACTGATACGAGGAGAAACTACTTCTCTCAGGGCATTGTGAATCTGTGAATCTCATTGTCCCAGAGTGCAGTGAAGGCAAAATCTATCAACAGATTCAAGAAATAAATAGTTATGTTTCTGATGAAAAGCAGGTAAAGGTCTGTGGGGAGCAAACAGGAAAGTGGAGTTGAGAGCAGGGTATGATCAGCTATGATCATGTTAAATGGTGGAGAGGACTCGAAGGGCTGATTTTCTTACTCCCATTCTAAATTCCCTTGTTCCTACCTTCCTAAAAGAGAGACAACTTGAAGTGTACAGTGGAAAGTGAACGCATCAAACTTGAGTAGAGGCTGGCAAGAAAAGAATTGATCCAGGAGAGAGAGAAAACAGCAGTTATACAGGACAGAGGTAGATGACACTGTGATTATACAGAAAATAGAGAAAGATAGTGAGATATTGGATTATAGGAATAACTCTAAAGGAGGTGGAGGACAGCAATTATATAGGAGAGAGCAAAGGCTGCAATACATGAGAGAGAGAGTGAAAGAAAGAACGAAAGAAAGAACGAAAGAAAGAAAGAAAGAAGGGAAGAAAGAAAAAAACAAAGAAAGAGGGATTGCAACTAGAGAGCTATAACAAATATAGAAAGAACAATGATTGTAGTAATACACAACAGCAAAGAAGTGATGGAGAGAATTAGCAATGAGAGAACGTGGATTGTGTCTATCAAAAAAGAGAAAAAAATGTACATTGCTAAAACTCTTTACATAACTTCAAAAAATTCCAAAGCTTTATCAACCACTGAAATATTTTTGAATTGTAGTCACTTTGTAATCCAAAGAAAGTTTAATTGATGTGCTGGGCTTTAAGAACTGAAGAATTTAAGATAAATAATTATGCTTAGCAGTGAATAATATATTTGAGCAATATGTTCAGATAAATGCCAGCAAAGCAATCAACAATAATACTCACAAACAATTCCCATGAATATAACAGCGTAAGGTAAAATCATCGTGCCAATCTGTGGATAGAAGGAACCTAGAACAACTTCTGTCACCAACCGGCAATGGTTTGTGATGAGAGTTAGGTGCGCTCTCTCTCCTTTATAGAGTCTCGAGATTAACAAGCTGGCAATGTGAGATACAAAACTGACCTTGACCTGTTGTGGGTCATATTTCACAAGTGCACTTAGCGAGCTTCAGTGTACTGAGATACTCTCAAATAAATCTTTGTTTCGCCCACAAGGAATGCAGGGAAGGAACAGTGTAGTCCCAGAGGGGTGAGATGGGGATTTCCCATGATTTCCTGAAGCTGGTCAGGTTAGTTGATAAATAAAGATTGGATTGTTTAGGCATTAAGTGAAATTCCATTTTTACTTCACCCTCCTTTTACTATTTGTTTTGTGCTCAAGTTTTTCCCATTATTTCCACATTGCATTTCTTTTCTTTTCTTGTATCCTTTCCAAGTCTATATTTTTGGCCCTTGTTTCCTTCTTTAATTTGTACGTCTCCTGGAATTATAAGAGAGCATTTTCGGTATTGTAGTGTGTCTTTCCTCATGGTAGAATGAAAAGAAGGGTTTAAAATAAAAGTAATATTTGAAAATGAATGTACTGGTTCATTTTTGAGGTACACAAGACAAGTTGGACTGGTGTGCGTAATTCGCAATTTTTACAGGTTTTTCTTTCTGAGGGTGAAAAACGACAGCAACAACCATATTGGAAACTCCAAAGCCAGGCAGTAAAGTTCCTATTTTCAACTAATCTGCCACTACTTCAGGGTGAAGCTGATCATTTGTAATGACTTTCCATTCTGAGGTTCCAACTTTGACTCCTCCTTCTTCCACCTGTGTTATATTTAGCTATTTAGCTACCACTATCCTTATCTCAGCTGAAATCCTTAACAATATCTTTGTCACCTACTCAGTGGCTCACTAGGCAATCTCAGAGGGCAATGTTAGTCACATTACTATCGGTCTGGAGTCACATATAGGCCAGATCAGGTAAGGACAACGATTTTCCTTCCTTAAAGGGCAAATAATGAACCAGATTGATTTTCCTGAAGATTGCTTACAGCCACCATGACAGAGATTGTCTTTCAATTCCAAATTGTATTAATTGGGTTTAATTCCACCAAATGTGGCGTTAGATTTGAACAAGCCAAGTAAAGGGTAAACCAAACAGCACTAACCAAGAGTTAGTGTGAGCACTATGGAACAAGAAAGCCTCATACGCACAAGCACTGCTTAGCTATGATAATAGAATGCCACACCTATAAAGTTGCAGTTCGTTTTCAGAAGATGTGCAGATGAGGACATATTTTAAGAGCAACATAAAACCAAATACTTACTCATACAAAGATATTGTTGTGAAAGAACATCCACCACTGGAAAAGAAACCAGAGGCATTTCTAGGTGAAATTAGTGATCAAAAGGACTTGAGTTTGACAGAACTTGTTTATGTGAATGGACATCTCACTTACCTTAAGCTTGTGGAGAAGTGCATAACATTGTTCTATTGGCTGAGAAAACACAATACATCCTTCAGATCCAAAGCTGCATGGTGAAGGAGGCACAACTCTACACATTAAAGGTCTGCTACATGTCATACTGCAACATAAACATGGGAACGTAGAACATGGGAGCAGGAGAAGGCCATTTGGTCCATCGAGTCCACTCTGCTTTCAATATGATCGAGGCCGATCCTCCATCTCAATGCCATGTTCTCACACTCTCCCCTTGGCCTGCCAATTATCCATTGAATGGCAGAATAGGCTCAAGGGGCTGAATGGCCTACTCCTGTTCCTATATCTTATGGTCTTAAATGCTTTCTCCTCTAGAAATCTGCCTATTTCTTCCTCAAGTAAATTCAGTGATTTGGTTTTCACAGCCCTCTTTTGTAAAGAATTCACCACCCTCTGACCAACGATTTATCTCCTTATCTCAGTCTGAAATGACCTACCCTGTATCCTAAGACAGTAATCCCTTATTCGAGATTCTTAGTTTGGGGAAACATTATCCCTGTATCCAGTCATACAGTAGAAATGAATGAAATACAGGTAGTCCTCAAATACACATTGCTTCAAATAACACAGTTTTGATTAATATGGTTTCACTATAATATGGTTGTTACTTTACCACCCATAATTCCAATAATGAACACCCAATTTGTGAGAACACAGTTCTTACCCTACTTCCAGCATCACAGTGGAATAAATGTTTCAAAGTTCGGAGTTCTTGGGCATGTTCCTGTTCGTTTTGGATATTAACTGCTTCAGTTAAAACTTGATAGAATTTTTTTTTAATTAACCTTCTGCCTTCTGATTAGCAATCTTGTGTATGAAGCAAGACATATGAAAATATTTTCTCTTTGTATATTTTCACGTTTATCTTGGGATTTTACGTTATCATCGTGTTTGCATGCTATACTTGGGGACAAAGAATTGGATGTGGGGAGCGGTGTAAGTGGAGATGAATAGGAGAAAGTGGGTAGGTGGGGGTGAGAAGGAGGCAGAGAGGAGTTGGAGGAGAGGAGGCGGAGAGGAAAAGATTACTTATATAATTTATAGAAATGATTTAGATGAGAAAATAGAAGGCATGGTTAGTAAGTTTGCAGATGACACCAAAATTAGTGGTATAGTGGACAATGAAGAAGATTATCTAAGATTACAAAGATATCTTGATTAATTTGGTCAATGGGCTGAAGAGTGGCAGATGGAGTTTAATTAGGATAAATGCGAGGTGCTGCATTTTGGTAAAATAAACAAGGGCAGGACTTATACAATTAATGGTAGGGCTTTGTGTGGTGTTGTAGAAAAAGAGACCTAGGGTTTCAGATACATAATTCTTTAAAGTATGCATCACAGGTAGATAGGGGATTAAGAAGGCATTTAGCATGCTTGTTTTCATTGCTCAAGCCTTTGAGTATAGGAATTGGGACGTTATGTTGAGGTTGCACAGGACATTGGTGAGGCCTCTTCTGGGGTATTGTATCCTGTACTGGTTGCCTTGCTTTCGGAAGGGTATTATTAAGCTAGAGAAGGTTCAGAAAAGATATACCAGGATGTTGCCGGGAATGGAGGGTTTGAGTTGTAAGGAGAGGGTGGATAGACTGGGACATTTTTCACTGCAGCACAGGAGTTAAGAGGTAACCTTGTAGAAGTTTATAAAATAATGTGGGGTGTAGATAAGATGAATGGCAGGTGTCTTCATGAGGTACATGAATAAGAAATATTTGGTGGGATATGGGTCAAGCACAGGCAGGTGGGCTAGTTTAGTTTGGGATTACAGTCAGCATGGACATGTTTGGACTGAAGGGTCTGTTTCTGTGCTCTATGACTCTGTGACACTGAGTGAGGGGAGAAAAGGTAGAGAGGATTGGGGGGAAACAAAGCAAAGAGGATTGGGGATTGATGAAGCAGTGAGAATTGGGGAGAGGGGAGGCAAAGAGGAATGAGGGGAGAGGAGGCAGACAGGAGTGAGGGGAAAGGAGGAGTAGGAGGAGAAGAGGTGGGGGAAGGAGACAGAGCAGAGGAAACAGAATGAGTGCAGAGCAGGAGGGGGAGAGGAGGAGAGGCAGAATGTGATTGGCTGTGGGCTTGAACTTGGCAGGTACCTCACAGACCAGGGAGGATTGTGCTGCCAATGCCAGCTCTGACTGGCACCTTGAGGGCTGGCTCTAACATATCCCGGTGGGACCTACAGGCTGTGGTGGGTCTGCTGCTGTTGGGCTGTGGTGTGGCCAATGGCAGATAGCACCTCCGTCATGTAACCTGGGGCCTGGTGGTGGCTGCTGTCTGTGGGAAACCTTATACAGCACGACAACATAGGGGAGAGGTCACAAATCTAAAGGCAGGGACTGGCTTCAAATCTGAGGAAGGAGGAATTCATATCAAAACTGCACTAATCTCACCAGGTTAGTTACAACAGTCAATGTTAATGGATGTGGCTGTTGCTGGTGAGAGCAGCATTTGTTGCCATCTTAATTCACCTTGAACTGAGTGACTTCCAAGCCATTTCAGAGGGCAGTTAAGAGCCAACTGCATTGCTGTGAAGTCTGGAGTCACATGGAGGCCAGATTAGATAAGGATGGCAGATTTGTTTCTCTAAAGGATATTAAGGATCCAGTTGGGTTGTTACAAAAATTGATGATTGTTTAATGGTACTACTAAAAAGTCTAGCTTTATACCACATTAATCCTAATCTCACAACATTCATCAAGGCTTCTGGTCCTAATAGTTGGTTTAGATTTCACCTGGCTGGCACGGACACATTTGAGACCTATTTATGAAGCTGCACAGAGATAGCTATTTTGTCTCCATTGTAAATATTCTCCCAATTCCTTTTTGCTATTTGTAGGGATTAGGACAAGGTTGATCTTGTTAACTATGAGGTTGTTAGTTGAGGTTTTTAACTTAGGCCAATCAGGAAAACCTTGGCTGACGAATACAACCAGGAGATTAGAATCTCCTCAGTTGAGGATGGACTCTGAGCTGGATGGTCACAGGCAGAGCTTTGTGCCCTAGTAAATAAAGGGTGACTTGGTGTTGAGACACTGGCCCCTGTACAGTTATTTCACTATTCCACTTGCAATTGAGTTGGGCTCTTTCAACATTTGCACTATGCGTGGTGCATCTGTCAATATCTGGCCGAGTTGCAGATGTGCATTTAACACAATCTATTCACCTCTTCTGCTATTTCTAACCATGCCCTCCTGACGACAGTTGCAGAATTTTTCCTCCCATCTCCTGTACCTTATGGCACCCAATAGTAAATGACTGATGAATCATTAAATCAGAGCACTGCACTTTCACTATATGTAGCATCCATCTTGAACATTTCCTGGCTTCTCAAGTTTCCCTTTGTAGATATTTTGTAATCAATCTGTTCAAGGATGTTAAGAAGCAGGTGAAACTTGAACCAAGGTCTTCTGGCTCAGAGCTGGGGAAGCTATCACTGCACCATGAGAGCCCCAAATTCCTTTTGTACACTATCTCCTTAAATAGAGTCCTGATATGATTTTACTGTCTTCCATGACCCTTCCTGCTCTCTCCTTCCTGTATCAGTTTGGAAATGTGAAATCTCCAAGTTAAAATGTATTTTTTCAATTTGGCTCCGAATGCAGATTCCATTCTGTTAACTTTACTCCCTTTTGGGTTTCACCATGCAATTCCACCTGCATTTCTTCATATTAATATCAGGAACACGTGTGATTGTGCCTAGTTCAAAGCTGGGCAAGTTGTAATACAGAGAACATTCTAATTTGAACCTTTCCCTCCCCTTTATCTCGCAACTCTTCAAAAGAAGTTCATATTAACTCCCAGTTAATTAAAGATGAATGACTGCCCTGCTTCAAATAACAAAGTTCCTTATTGTATTTCTTGCAGAAATGCTCCAGGGTAAGTTCAGAACAAGGTGAAGTGTCCGTCATAGATTCAAACTTCAAGTTTCTCATCAGCTCACAACCTGGTCTTGCATGCACGACGAAAATATATTGCAGGGAAATGCTCCTTACAGTTTGCTCAGTGCAGCCAAAAATCTTCCCCTAATTCACTGTCCCAACACAATTTTGTTGATTTTTTTTCCCCTTGGATCTTCTCTTAAGTTGCTTTGGTCATTCTGATTAATATTATCGGCCCTGGTTGGATATATTCCAGGATGATTTGTCACAAAGCCTCCCATCTCTGCTCACATGATCCATCAAACAACACTTTTAATGTTCTGTGAGACTTCTTTAAACAAATAGACTGAACAGGTCACTTTCCCTTATGATTTGCCCATGATTTTTCTCATAAGTAGCTGCATAATTTATAGAGAAATCAAGACCATCCTGGAGAGTTGGCAAACCCAACTCAAATCAACAGACTTCAACTACCCAATAATCCATGTCGCACCTTTTTCCGCTGAATATCTATGAAATGAAAGCAGGTTTTACAGATACAAAGCAGAGAATTCTTCCTTCAGAAACTGGATCCTGAATTACGAAACATGCTCATAGTACTGAAGGGTACTCTATCAAGCCTTGACAAAACATTAAGCCAAAACTGGTTTATTTACATAAATCACGTCAGCATACAGTACAATCACATAGGAACAGAACTAGGCCACTCAGTCCGTCAAGTCTGATCCACCATTCAATTAGACCATGGTTGACTTGATAATCTTTCACTCCATTTTCCTGCCTTTTCCCCATAATCCTTGATTCCCTTACTGATTAAAAATCTGTACCTTAGCCACAAATATACTTACAGAGAAAGCTCAACAGACCACTGCAGTAAAGAATTCAACAGATGCATTACACTTTTAGTGAAGAAATTCTTCTTCACATCTGCCTTAAATGTGCAATTGTTTGATTCCCTTACTCACTAAAAATCTGTCTATTTCAGCCTTGAATAGTCTTGACAGTACAGCCTCTGTGGTAAAAATTTTGACAGATTCACTACATTGCGAGAGGGAAAAATAAAATCCTCCTCAATTCTGTCCCCTTATTCTGAGATTATGCTCTCTGGTCCTAAGGTGTCCCACGTGGGGGAAAGGACCTTTCTGTATCTGCCCTGTCAAATCCTCTGAAAAGCTTGTATTTTTCACTAGGGTGTTCTCTTGTTCTTCCAAACTCCAACAGCACTGCCCCAACCTACCTAACGTCTGCTCATCAGACAATCCCTCCATACCCTGATCAACATACTGAAATTCCTCCGGGCTGCCTCTAATGCCAGTGGATAAGGGAAACAAAACCGTTCACGGCATTCCATTTGTGGTCTAACTAGTCCCCTCGTGTTATTTTAAGAAGGCTTTCTCATTCTTCTTTTGACTTCCCTATTTTTAAGCTCCCTTTGCTTTGGAATAAAGACCTTCCCTATTACCCCCTGAACTTGTTTGCTAGCCTTTTGTAACTTATGCCTGAGGACTCCTAAATCTCTCTGTGCTGTAGCTTTCTGCCTTCTGTTTTTTTTTTTCTGTCTAAATAATATTCAACCCCTCTTTTCTTCCTGGCAAAATGCATCACCTCACATATCCCAACATTGTGTTCCATCTTTCAAGTTTTCACTTAACATCTTGATATTGCTCTGCAGTTTCTTTGAGTTATCCTAACCACTTGACTTCCCACTTATATTATCTCATCCACAATTTTGCTGAGAGTGGATTCACTTGCCTCATCCAAGACATTAATACAGATTGCAAATAATTGTGGGCCCAGCACTGATCCCTATGGTACTCCACTAGTCACAGAGCGCCCTGATTAGATTAAAAAAAATTAATTGAGCCAGTTTTGCCACCTTTTTGCATTATTAATTCAAATTCCAGTACTTTTAGATGATGTTCGCAGTTTTCGAGACACCACAAATAAATTCAAGTTTCAACAAACGTGTATGTAAAGATTAATAACAAAAACACATATGTAGTTTGAGAGATAACAAGGTGTGGAGCTGGATGAACACAGCAGGCCAGGCAGCATCAGAAGAGCAGGAAATCTGACGTTTCAGGTCTAGACCCTTCTTCAGAAAATCTGCCCCTGCTCCTCTGATGATGCCTGGCCTGCTGCGTTCATCCAGCTCTACACCTTGTTATCTCAGACTCCAGCATCGGCAGTTCCTGCTATCTATGAGTGGTTTGAGAGAGATGTTATTCTATGGAGGGTCTCTGAATCAAAATAAATGCCCCAACCTCAAAAGCAGTGAAACCAGAAAGTGGATAAAAATTTTGAGAAGAAAAGATTGAAAGTGTATTTGAAGGAACCAGTACATGTTTCTTTCAGAGATAACAAGGTGTGGAGCTGGATGAACACAGCAAGCCAAGCAGCATCAGAGGAGCAGGAAGGCTGACGTTTCAGGCCTAGACCCTTCTGCAGAAATGAAGAAGGTTTTCTGAAGAGGGGTCGAGGCCAGAAACGTCAGCCTTCCTGCTCCTCTGATGCTGCTTGGCCTGCTGTGTTCATCCAGTTCTACACCTTGTTATCTCAGATTCTCCAGCATCTGCAGTTCCTACTATTTCTGAAACATGTTTCTTTCAGACAGGCACAAGTATAGCAAGCTAAAGGCACTCCACCTCTGGCAGAAAAATCTATTATTTAATCTTGCTCGGTCTCATGGTGTATGCATATAGATCCGATGCTATTGGATGTTCCATATTTTGAACTAAATTTCCACATGGTCACCAATAATGGACACCATAATTAACGGGTAGTAGCTTATCTTGAGCCTGCTACCCCCTCACCAGCCGTGGAAAAGCATTAGCTTCAGTCCATAGACAACTTTGTCAGCCCATGGAACACATATTTTTCTGTGAGCACAATGCAAGTTGAGAGAACAAACCACCCAGCGAACCATCCTTTGATGTCAACACATAGCTCGAGGCTCAATTTCTTTTTCATGTTAAAGGTACAGGTATGTAGCTGGCTTCTTTTTACAGCTTTGGGTGAACAATCATTACTTTGTTTTTGGTACACTACATGGACCAGTGAGTTAGATTATTATCCATGACCTGGATATCGATCCATCTGAGTCCACACTCCCTCATTCTTTCTGGCCCCATTGCAAAATACACTATTTACAAAGCTTTAATCTTGTGAACTGGTTGTCGATTAGCTCATACTTTGTAGAATTAGGATTAGAAAGAGGTTTATTGTCACATGCACATGAGTGAGTGCAGTGAAAAGTTTGTAATATCACCACTTATGGCGACACCTAGGTACAAGATGCCAAGTTACAGATACTCAAGTATTTGGTACAAAATTGAAAGAATAATAAATGAAAGCCCAACATAAGAATAAAAAGGAAATTTTTAAAAATATTCAAATTGCAGTAAGAGGTAACAAGGTGTAGAGCTGGGTGAACACAGCAGGCCAAGCAGCATCAGAGGAGCAGGAAAGCTGACGTTTCGGGCCTAGACCCTTCTTCAGAAGAAGACTCACTTCCCCACTGGTGCAGGGCTCACCTCCAGGGCTCACCTCCCCCACAGCAGGCTCTGGTCCGGGACTCGCCTCCCCCACAGCAGGCTCTGGTCCGGGACTCGCCTCCCCCACACCAGGCTCCGGTCCGGGACTCGCCTCCCCCACATCAGCCTCCAGTCCAGGACTCGCCTCCCCCACACCAACCTCTGGTCCAGGACTTGCCTCCCCGCTGGTCCTCGTGATTCTCAAGTATGGAAATCGTCACATGAAAGCAATGCATTGTGAATGAAATTCTGACTTAGATACACTGGGAATGTGCTTACAAAGGTCGAAAACTATTTCTCTGTTGATACGAACAGACCCTACTGCAGCATCAACTTACTGAGGCTAACTTTGTCACTCAGAGAGGTCAGTGAAAGTAGAAAATGCAAAAACTGAAATAAGATACTGAAGCAACATCTTGCACTTTTCTGCAGTTATGATTAAAATTACGGTGCATTTAATTGCTTATTATCTCATATCTGACCTCGTTCTAGACTTCCCTCAACCCCTACACCTTCAAGTATCTAATTGGTTTCAATGAAATCAGATATTTCTTCAAAACTATAGAGAATACAAGCCCAGTTTGCCCACTCTCTCCTGATAGGACAATCCCACCATCCTGGAAACAAGTATAGTGAACCAGAACCAGGAGTTTGATTAAACATCCTCACACTCTGCTTCCTATAGGGGCTCCATTCCATTCTCCTAAATTACCTGTCTCCGTCACATCCATTCTGATGATGTCACTTTCCACATGAATGCCTCAGAAATGCCCAGCTTTTTCCTCAACCGAGGATTCCCTACTACCATAGGTGACAGGGGCCTTTACCATGTCAAACCCATTTTTGCCCTCACTCCTGCTCTCTCTCCTCCCACTACACCAGTAGGGTTCACCTGGTCCTCACATTCCATTCCATCACTCGAATAATAAACCACCGTTCCTGACACTTCCAGCAGGATGCCACCACCAGGCACATATTCCCCTCCCCTCCTTTGTCAGCCTTCTTCAGAGACCGTTTCCCCTGGCACACCCTGGTCCATTCGTCTTCCATTCCCACAACCTCCCCATGGCACCTTCCACAGCAACCGCAGAAGGTGTAACACCTGCCTGTTTACTTCCTGTCTCCTCACCATCCAAGATCCCAGACACACCTTCCAGGTGAAGAAGCAATTTACCTGCACTTCACTCAATCTAGCCTATTGTATTCGCTGCTCACTATGTTGTCACCTCTTCACTGGTGAGATGAAACGCAGACTGGGCGACTGCTTCCCAGAACATCTACGCTCTGTCCATACAAATGATCCTGAGCTTCCACTGCACTGCCACTTCAACGCATCCCCATGTTCCCATGCCAACATTTCTGTCTCAGGCTTGCTGCCGTGCTCCAATGAAAGCTCAACACCAGCTGCAGGCAAAACACCTCGTCTTCCAGTTAGAGACCTTACAGCCTTCAGGACTCAATGTCAAGTTTAAGAATACATAGAACATAGAACATAGAACAGTACAGCACAGTACAGGCCCTTCAATGTTGTGCCGACCTATTATCCTACTAAGATCAATCTACCCTGCATACCCTACATTTTACTATCCTCCATGTGCCTGTCCAAGAGTCGCTCAAAGGTCTCTAGAGTATCTGACTCCACTACCACTGCTGGCAGCGCGTTCCACACACCCACCACTCTCTGTGTGAAGAACCCACCTCTGACATCTCCCCTATACCTTCCTCCAAACACCTTAACCATTATGCCCCCTCGTAATAGTCATTTCCGCCTTCAACATCTATTACCTAATGCCGTACTGTGGGTCCTGTTTAAATGTGTTGCTTTCAGGCCAACAAACCCATTTTCAGGTTGTAGACATGCTCGCCGAGCTGGTGGGTTTGGTTGCAAATGGTTTGTCAACCTGCTAGGTAACATCATCAGTCCACTTTTGCAGTTGTGTCCCATCTGCGAGCCAGTTTGATGATGTCGCGCCCATAGGTGTTTAAAGGTGTTCAGGTGCACTGAAGATGTTACCTAGCAAGGTGATGAAAAGTTGGCAACCAAACACACCAGCTCGGCGAGCATGTTGACAACCTCATTCACAACCCGAGCTACAAATCTCCTCGAAAGCTTTAAACACCCATTTTCAACTACTCATATCACCTAACTAGCCTCTTATATTTCCCAGTTTACCAATAACAATCTCTTTGTTGACCTAACCTTTTATTTCTCTCTGGGGACCATCTCCACTTATCTGCTCACTCCTCAACCCACCACCCGACCCAAATTTACTTAGCAGCTAGCAGTTCTGGAGAAGGGTCACTGGACACAATATGTTAACTCTGTTTTCTCTCCAAAGATGCTGCCAGGCCTGCTGAGTTTCTCCAGCAATTTCTATGTTTTATTTGTTACTATTCGTTGTGCTTGGTCATACACAACATGCACCCATCAAAGTGTCGAATCAAACATCAACTCAAGAATAATATCGCAAGAAAGGCAATGAGTTGGAGTAAACATACTGACTTAGACTGCCATATCTCCATTACTGGAACTCTGTCCCCAACACTACCGTGAGGTTATTTCATGAAATGGAGAACGATGGCTTTGTTTGAAGCCTCACTAACCCCTGTTCCAAGGAAATATGGATGGACAATGGATGTTTATCTTGCCAGCAGCAGCTATATGTGAGGAATGAACTAAAAAGATTGTGTGAAAGCCAGGGCCAATTTACAATGCTGCTCAAGCACAGTGTTAAACCCTACCTGTATCACAGGTATTTACAGGACAAGAGGTTATTTGGCCCCTCTTTTCCCAGCATTGCAAAACTAATTCCATTACCATCACCTCTCATTATAGCTCTTTATCCTCATGTTTCAAATGGTACAATGATGTCTTCCTCAGTTATTTCTGAGGGGTTGGCATGGAGGCTCAGTTGTTAGCACTGCTGCCTCAAAGCACCAGGGATCTGGGTTCAATTCTACCCTCGGGCAACTGTCCGTGTGGAGTTTGCACATTCTCCCCATGTCTATGTGGGCTTCGTCTGGGTGCTCTCATTTCTTCCCATAATCCAAAGATGTACTGGTTAGGTGGATTGGCCATGCTAAATTGCCCATATTGTCTGGGGATGTGCAGGCTAGGTGGGTTAGCCATGTGAAATGGGTTAAAGGATTGGATAGGGGGGTGTGTCTAGGTGGGATGCTCTTCAGAGGGTCAGTGTGGACTCGATGGTCTGAATGGCCTGCTTCCATACTCTAGAGATTCTATAATTCCCTACACTTTAGTACTCCAAATTATAATAAATCTGGCTGTGTAGATTGTTAAGGTGCAAAGATGACCTTTAGTTGAGTGATGTACTCTTCCTGTCATATGTGGGAGATTAGGGAGCGTTTCCACGTTACTGACGATTATGTCTGCAGGAGTTGTGCTTGGCTGCGAATTCTATCAGATTGCAATGATCAGTTGCACCGGCATTCAGAAGCAATGAGGAATTTACAGGAGCTAGGGAGTGTGATGGATGGCAGTTGCAGGAAGGGAGATAAACTAGAGATGCAGTCAGGTAAACCCATTATCTGCAGGGAAGGTTGGGGAGGGAGGCAGGTAGTGCAGGAGTCTCCTGTGGCTCAAACAAGTGTGCCGTTTTGGAAAATGTAGAGGGTGATGGAGTCTCAAGGGAATGTATCACTGACACCACGTTTCTGATACCTAGACTGGCTTTAATGTAATGAGATGTACGTCAGGTTCCAAACAATCGATTGTGATCGGAGAATCTCTCGTCAGAGGCACAGACAGACAATTCTCTGGCCAATAGCGAGACATCAGGATAGTGTGTTGTCTCCCTGGTGTCAGGATCAAAGATATCTCATACAGGGTGCAGAATATTCTGAAAGGGGAGAGGGGCCAGCAGGAGGTTGTTGCACAAATTGGAACTAATGACATAGGAAGAGATAAGAGATAAGAATTTAGGAAGTTAGGCAGGAATTTAAAAAGGAGGTCCTCGAGGATTACTCCCAGTGCCATAAGCCAGTGAGGGTAGGAATAGGAGGATGGAGCAGATGAATACGTGGCTGAGGAGCTGGTGCAGGGGTGAAGGTTTCACATTTTTGGATCATTGGAATCTCTTCTGGCGTAGAAGTGACCTATATGAGAAGGACGAATTGCACTGGAACAGGAATGGGATGAATGTACTGGCAGGGAGATTTGTTCGAGCTGCTCGGGAGGACTTAAACTAGCAAGGTGGGGGTGAGACCCAGGGAGACAGTGAGAAAAGAGATCAGTCTGAGACTAGTACAGTTGGGAAAAGGAACAAGTAAAACAGTCAGGGCAGGCAGGAACAAAGTAGAGAATGAGGTAGGGCTGATAAATTAAACTGCATTTATTTAAATGCAATAGGCCTAACAGGTGAGGCCAATGAACTCAGGCTATGGTTGGGAACATGGGACTGGGATATCGTAGCAATTACAGAGATGTGGCTCAGAGATAGGGTAGGACTGGCAGCTTAATATTCCAGGGTACAGATGCTATAAGGAGGACAGAAATTGGGGGCAAGAGAGGAGTGGGAGTGGTGTTTTTGATGAGGATAACACCATGGCTGTACTTAGGAAGGATATTCTTGGGAATACATCCAGGAAAGTTATTTGGATGGAACTGAGAAAAAAGAAAGAGATGATCATCTTATCGGGATTGCATTATAGACCTCCCCCAACAGTCAGTGGGAAACTGAGAAACAAATTTGTAAGGAGATATGTTATCTGTAAGAATAATAGGGTGGTTACAGTAGGGGATTTTAACTTTCCAAACATAGACTGGGACTGCCATAATGTTAAGGGCTTGGATGGAGAGGATGGGAAGCACTTTGGGGCTGGTGACCATAATTCTATGAGTTTTAAAAAGAATAGACCTGATCTAAAAGTTAAAATTCTAAATTGGAGGTATTTTGACAATATTAGGCAAGAACGTTCAAAAGTTGATTGGGGGCAAATGTTTGCAGGTAAAAGGTCAGCTGGAAAATGGGAAACCTTCAAAAATGAGATAATGAGAGTCCAGAGACAATAGGTTCCTGTTAGGGTGAAGGGCAAGATGAAGGGCAATGGAATTCTGCATGTCTAGAGGAATTGAGGTTTTGGTCACGAACAAGAAGGGAGCATACATTAGGTATGGACAGCAGTGATTGAGTGAATCCCTAGAAGAGTATAAAAGCCGTAGGACTATACTTAAGAGGGAAATCGGGGGTCACAAAGGGGACACAAGATCACTTTGGCAAATAGGGTTAGGGAGAATCTGAAGGGATTCTGCACATACATTGAGGACAAAGGGGTAACAAGGGAGAGAATAGGGCCCCCTAAAGATCAGCAAGGTCGACTATGTGTGGAACTACAGGAGATGGGGGAGCTACCAAATGAGTATTTTACATCAGGGTTTACTGTGAAGAGGGAAATGGAAGATACAGAGCGTGGGGAAACAAATAGAGACATCTTGAAAAATGTCCATATTACAGAGGAGGAGGTGCTGGATGGCTTAAAACACATAAAGGTGGATAAATCCCCAGGACCTGATCAGGTATACCCTAGAACTTTATGGGAAGCTAGGAAAGAGACTGCTGGGCCCTTTGCTGAGATATTTGTGTTATCAAAAGCCACAGGTGAGGTGCCAGAAGATTGGAGGTTGGCTAATGTGGTGCCACAAGAAAGGTGGTGAGGAAAAGTCAAGGAACTATAGACTGGTGAATCTGACATCAGTGGTGAGAAAGTTGTTGGAGGGAATCCTGAGGGACAGGATTTACATGTATTTGGAAAGGCAAGGACTGATTAGTCAATATGGCTTTGTGGATGGGAAAACGTGTCTCACTAACTTGATTGACTTTCTTAAAGAAGTAATGAAGAGGATTGATGAGGGCAGAGTGGTGGACATAAGGCTTTCGGCAAGGTTCCTCATGGGAGGCTGGTTAGCAAGGTTAAATCACATGGAATACAAGGAGAACTAGCCATTTGGATACAGAACTGGCTCAAAGGTAGAAGACAGTGTAGGAGGGTTGCTTTTCAGACTGGAGGCCTGTGACCAGCAGTGTGCCACAAGGATCAGTGCTGGGTCCACTGTGTTTCATCATTTATGTAAATGATTGGGATGAGAACATAGGAGGTATGGTAGTAAGTTTGCAGATGACATCAAAATTGGAGGCGTAGTGGACAGCAAAGAAGGTTACCTCAGGGTACAACAGGATCTTGATCAGATGGGCTGAGGAATGATAAATTGAGTTTAATTTAGATAAACGTGAAGTGCTGCATTTTGGAAAGGCAGATCATTGCAGGACTTATACAGTTAATGATAAGGTCCTGGGGAGTATTACTGAAGAAAGACACCTTGGAGTACCAGTTCATAGTTCATTGAAAGTGGAGACCCAGGTAGATGGTGAAGAAGACACTTGATATGCTTACCTTCATTGGTATGTGTATTGAGTACAGGAGTTGGGAGGTCACGTAACGGCTGTAGGGCATTGATTAGGCCACAATGGGAATACTGCATTAATTTCTGGTCTCCCTGCTATAGGAAAGATGTTGTGAAACTTGAAAGGATACAGAAAAGATTTACAAGCATGTTGCCAGGGTTGGAGGGTTTGAGATTAGGGAGAGGTTAAATAAGCTGGGGCTATTTTCGTTGGAGCATCAGAGGCTGAGGGCTGACCTTATAGAGGTTTATAAAATCATGAAGGCATGGATAAGGTAAATAGACAAGGTCCTTTCCCCTGGTGAGGAGTACAAAACTAGAGGGCATGGATTTAAAGTAAGAGGACAAAGTTTTACGTGGGAGTTACCCTAAAAGGCAACTTTTTCGCGCAGAGTGTGGTGTGTGTGTGGAATGAGGTGGCAGAGGAAGTGGTGAAGGCTGGTACAATTACAACATTTAAAAGGAATCTGGATGGGTATGTGAATAGCAAGGGTTTAGAGGGATACGGGCCAAATGCTGGCAAATGAAACTGGATTTACTTAGAATATTTGGTCTACTTGGATGAGTTGGACCAAAGGGTCTGTTTCCATGCTGTACATCACTATGACACTAAATCCCTATATGTTTTTATCCCAACTGCCTTGTTTCATTCTCTTAACAAGCACATTAAATTGATAACTCATCACCCTAAATAAAACTCCAGAGACCTGAAATCAGTAATGAAAAATTTATTTTGTTTTATAGGCACAATCAAGTCCCAACTCCTCTGTTTCCACTGCAGCGAGGTATCTTTTGTAAACTGATCAATGAAAAAGAAGAATTCAGGCAGGCATAGTATGGATATTATTGCAGTCAGATTCATATCGGATGGAGAGAATGGAAGATCACCTCGTGAATGAACCTTCATCCAGTCACCACAGTTGGGTTTAGCAACTGACAAAGGAACAAGCTTCAAATAACTCTGAAATAGAGAGGAATAGATGTTTAGAATATGACTGTAATGATTCTTACTGCAAAGACATCTCTCTTTAGCTACGGGTTTTTCAATGTGTCTGCCACACAGGCAGTCAAAACCAAAAAATAGTCAAAAGTGGAGCAAGACAATGGGGAATGCATTGGAACAGGGCTGAGACAGGACAGTGACTGTAAACACTACAAGAGGTCAACAGGACAGTCTAAAGGATGTAGTGGCTAGTTGTAGCAAATATTAAAGTAAGATTGGAGAATGAAGGAAATAAAGAGCAAAATTAGACACAAGAAACAGATTAAAGACTTGGGAAGAGGAATGCAGAATAGAAATATGAGCAAATCAGAGTTTGGAGGCCTGAGGTAAGAAAAACTTAGAACACAGTCAGAGATGGAGGGAGAATGGGATTAGAAAAGAAGTGAGGGGAAGTTAAAAGAAGTTGAAAATAATGAGAGCAAGAAAAGTTGAGAGCTGGGGAGAGACAATTAAAGGACAGGGAAATTGTCAGGCTGGAGCTTGAATATTAACGGAGGACACCGTTACAATCAATAACAATCAATAAGAGTTTGGGGCAGTTTGGAAAAGAAAGGAGCAAGGGCAAGAGGGGATGAAAGCAAACTTGAATGGTCAGAAGGAAAGGGAAGAGAATGAGAAAAAGAGAAAGGAAGAACTAAATCTACAGTGTGAAGTAACTGGTCAATGGACAAGAGCAATTTATTCTTAAATTGCTATACATCACCTGTAAAGGCAGCCGAAGAATATGTAATTGTAACTTCCAAAAGTGAAATGTGGCTGCTTATAAAAGAATGATTGACAAACGCCAGAGGAATAGCAGTGAAATGGGACTATTTGGATAACTCAGAGACCTAGTACAAAACTGCATGGAGGATTTGAACTTATGTCCCCAGATAATTCACCTGGGCCTCAGGATTACTTACTCAGTGACAGCCTCTGCTTGTCCTGCATTCCAAACCTACCCTTACTGAACAGAAGAGCTTGATCCAAACCTTGACATTCTCCATTTCAATGCAACCAATAAAAGAATTCCAAAACTGTTTAAAGAAAAACACATTAATGATGTCCACTGCTCACAAATGATATTTACCAGGACTTTTGCAGGCATGCAGCCCTTTCAATGAGGCAATATAATCGTCACCCAGGAAGCTCTTGTAGTCTTTTCTGGGGACTTCAATGAGGCACTGAGTAGAGTCCTTGAAAAGAAGGTCCTTTCCCGAAAATAAATCCGAGCTGAACAGGTTGAAACTGGTTTTTGAGGCTCTATCATTGATGTATTTCACCTGTAATACAAAGAAATCTCATAATATGATGAAACTTAGCACACTCCAAAGGTCTGTACATTAACTATATATAGAACTGAACCACCTGCTGAAGGCAACCAAGGCCTGACAATAAATATTGCCTTTCCAGCATTACCACCACCCAAGACCATGTGAAGAGAGAGTTATGGACAGCACACTGCATTATGTATTGCAGAATGCACACTGCAGAATGTATAGTTACGGTGCAATATATCCACAGTTTCAGGTCAAACATAAGCAAGGAATCCCCATGCTGATTACTACGTATTGCCCTCCCTCAGCTAATGAATCTGTACTGCCACATGGTGATCATCATTGAGAGGAAGCACTGAGGATGGAGAATGTATTCTGGGCAGAAAATCAACAAGAGTGGCTTGGTGGCACCACTACTGACCAAGCTGGTCAAGTCCTAAAGGACATAACTGCTCGATTGAGTCTGTGGAAACTGGTGGTGGAACCAACAGGAAAGAAAAATGTACTTGATCTCATCGTCATTAATCTACTTGTCACAGATAAATTTGTCCATGACTGTATCAATTTAGAATAACTACCGTACAATCCTTGTGGAGATGAAGTCCCATCTTCACCTTGAGGATACAACTCCATGTTGCCATGTTCGATTAGATATGTTTCAAGCAGATTTAGCAACTTGAGATTGGGCATCCATGAAGCTTGTGGGACATCAGGGGGAGTAGAATTGTATTTAGTCACAGTCTATAACCTCATAGCCTGGCATCTTTCCCACTCTATCATGACCATCAAACCGAGGTACAGTGAAGAGTGTAAGAGGGCATGCCAGGAGCAATACCTAGCATACTTAAAATTAAGGTGTCAACCTGGTGAAGTCACAACATAGAACTACATACATTCCAAACAGCATAAACAGCAAGCGATAGACAGAGCTAAGCAATCCTACAAACAATGGATCAGAGGTAAACTCTCCAACCCTACCACACCCAGTTGTGAATGATGGACAACTAATAGGAGGGGAAGGTTCCAAAAAAATCCCAATTCTCAATGATGAGGGAGGCAAGCTCAGTAGTGCAAAAGATAAGGCTGAAATATTTGCAGCAATCTTTAGACAGAAGTGGTGAGTGGACAATTCAGTTTAGCCTTCTGCTAAGGTCACCAGAAACAGAATTACAGTCTTCAGCCAAATTAATGCACCCTACGTAATATTGAGAAGGCGCTGGATATTGCAAAGGCTATGGGTCCTGTGAATATTCTGGCAGAAAGCACTGAAGACTTGAGCTCCAGATCCTGCCTCACACATACCCAAGCTGTTCCTGTGCAGCTACAACACTGGCATCAACCCAGCAATGCAGAATATTGCTGTACACACAAAGCAGGACAAACCTAACCTGCCCAATTATTGCCCCACTAGTCTATTCTCATTCTTCAGTAAAATGATGAAAGTTATCATCAACAGTGCTATCAAATAGAGCTTGCTTAGCAACAAACTGCTCACTGATGCTCAGTTTGATTACTGCCAGGGCTTCCCAACTCTTGGCCTCATTACAGCCATGGTTCAAACATGGGCATGAATTCAAGGGATGAGATGATATTGACTAAAGGTAAAGGTAAAGTCACCTTAGTCTTACCAGACCATTGGGCTGCTTTCTCATTAAAGAAAAAGGTGTGGCTCACCATACCTCAGGCTAGGGGAGATGTTGAGAAGGAGAGTCCTTTACAGTGACGTCAGCTAGTGCAGGAATTGAACCCATGCTGTTGGACTCACTCTGCTTTCCAAATCAACTTTTCAGACAACTGAGAATTGTAACTCATGTTACAGAACAAAAAAAAGTATTTGTTCAGCATGGCAGCAGTAAACAATGAATACACAGATGGAACAGGAACAGAAGTGATGGAAATATTCAGCAAATGAAGCATCATAGCGATAAAAATTGCCAAGATGCTATTTGATATGCATCTGAGTGAGCATACTGGATGTGTGTTTAACGTCTCAGTTAAAAGAAGACCCCAGGAGCAAATATGCGATAACGTTCTAAAAGGTTAGTTTATAAGTTGCCATAGTCCCAGAGGACTGTGGCATGGCGCGGTGGCTCAGTGGTTAGCACTGCTGCCTCACAGCTCCAGAGATCCAGGTTCGATTCCACCCTTGGGCAACTGCCTGCGTGGAGTTTGCACATTCTCCCTGTGTCTGTGTGGGTTTCCTCTGGGTGCTCCGGTTTCCTCCCACAGTCCAAAAATGTGCAGACTAGGTGGATTGGCCATGCTAAATTGCCTGTAGTGTTCAGGGATGTATAGATTAGGTGGGTTACAGGGGGATGGGTCTGGGTGGGATGCTCTGTGGGTCAGTGCGGACTTGTTGGGCCAAAGGGCCTGTTTCCACACTGTAGGGATTCTATGAGGACCATACGGCTGCTTACCCATCAGAGAGAGACACCTGGTGCACATTAATGTGCGGGTCACCAGGCCTCAGGTGAGAGGAGAGGTTGAAAAGGAGGAACCTTCATGTGAACCTCAGTCAATGCAGGAACTGAACCTTGTGTTGTTGGTGTCACTCTGAATTGCAAACCAGCTATCCAACCAACTTCTAAAAGGTTGGATTATACATTGGATGCAAGTAAGCTTTTCTGCGTGGCAAAGTCTATGAAGAAAAAGGGGCCGCAGATGCAAATCAATGACGATTGAATTAAACAGAAAATAAAAGGGGATTTTGTTTTACTTTACAGGCGGTATGTGAAAATAATTAACTGCAGATAGCTGATAGAACAAGGATGTGACGGAGGAACTAGATTTCAGCAAACACATCTGTGATTAATGAAAGCACATTGAGACTATACTGTAACTAGGTATGTCAGAAAAAAACAGATTATTCCTCTGCCCTAAAGTAATAAATATGTTAACAATGGGAACAGCCATAAAATAGAGACATTGGAAGCAAACGGAGTGTACCCCAGTGCAGTTCACATTCTGGGATTAAATTGAATTTTGACTCAACACTATCACCAGACAGATTGCGTTAAACTGACAAAAAAAAATTTGTGATGTGCTCCCACTTTAAGAGGTCGGGTGGTGGGTGGGAATGGAGGGTGGTTCTTGTTTAAAGATTGCTGACACAATGAACCAACTGGAGGTACAAAATCCTAAAGAAGGGATCATAGAACAGCTCTCACTTTTCCTTTCTTTCCATACAAGTCAGTCTCCAAAAGCCTGAGCATAAAATCGAATCATCAGCAGATAGTGGTTTGAATTAACAGTTGGTCGGTGTTCTGAGGAAAAGAATGATGGCCAAGTCATGCTGCAGACCTGGAATTTTGGACAAGGTCCTTTATCATCGTTCACTATCCACCGGCAAAGATTTGTATTTTGCAGGGCCAAGCAATAAAAAAACATCAACGCACTGACCTGTTCAGCTTTCAGCAGACTGACAACTTTATTTTCCATGCCTGGTCGTGTCATAACAGCATGTGCCGGCACTTCAGCCAGGTTACAGGTCAAGTAATCAGTGACAGATGCTGTTGTGCCATCCTTGCACAGGAGATGATAGTTCTGAGATTGCAGATTCCGATTCCAATCGAGTTGTCCATTCCCTGGGAGTGAAAACAATTCCAATCATTATTATTGCCAACTTGTCTCCCACAATTCAACCAGGCCTGTTTTCTGGTTTTTGAGACATGGCAAGGCATTATTACCCTAATCTGGACAACAGGTGGCAACTTATTGGTGAACACACATTGCGACATTGACAAAACTAACTGACAAGAGGTTGGTAGCTTTTCTTAGATAACAAAGTGTAGAGCTGGATGAAGACAGCAGGCCAAGCAGCATCAGAGGAGCAGGGAGGCTGACGTTTCGGGCCTAGACCCTCCTTCAGAAATTTCTGAAGGAGG
>JAHRHZ010000268.1:4169116-4199182 GCA_024137785.1 Ginglymostoma cirratum
CCTCCTTCAGAAATTTCTGAAGGAGGGTCTAGGCCCGAAACGTCAGCCTCCCTGCTCCTCTGATGCTGCTTGGCCTGCTGTCTTCATCCAGCTCTACACCTTGTTATTTCAGATTCTCCAGCATGCGCAGTTCCTACTATCTCTGGTAGCTTTTCTTGTTGATTTAAGCATTTACAATTGATGACTGAAGCATGTATGATGATACAAGGAATTTTCAACACCAGATGGATGTATTTTAACGTTCCTTTGGAAAAGGAGATTTAACTATTTTTTATAGACCCCCAACACATATGAAACCATCAGAGTGGATTTCAAATCTAAATGCATTGCTAGATGGGTCTTCCATTTAGATCAGCAGTCAAGCTGAAGGCGAAATGTGCTTGCTTTGGACTCGAGGTAAGAATATCTCTGTCATTCCAGCTTTCACAAAGACATATGCCTCTTTCAAGGAACCTTGGCTCCAGAGACGTATTGCTGTCCCAAAGGCTAAAGATTCTCTCAATCTCCTTCAAATCCCATGTTCTAAAACAGAGCAAGCCCACTTCAAGTTATATTGTGTTCAGGGAGTTCTGCTCCTCGTGCCATCAGCAGATGCAACACTCGGCAGTTACAGAAGTTGAAAGCATCAGATTTTCACAGTCCAGTCCAACACAATTCAAATTTATGGAGAAAGTTACACATACCATCAGTGTTCTCAGGTACGGTGGTATGTTTGATGAAAGCAACGTCACCTACTTCCGTCAAGCACCTGAAGAAGATTTAAGTTAAATTCAGAAAGCACAATGACAAAAATAGCTACATTCAATTTCCTCCAATTTTCTCTGTTCGCCAGCAAAGCATTGACAATTGATCCACGATAACTGGCATGCTGTCCATGTACTTAAGCTAAGGTGTCAAGTATCAGAAGACTATTCGTCCATGTGATTAGTCACAGTTGAATCAAAACTTATCTTTAGCCCTGTTCATTCAGCAAAAGGTGCTGACCACTGACCAGGAGTAGAAAGTCTGACTGAAATTTTGCCTTCATCACCATCAACTCTCCTAATGCGAGACAGCCACTGAACTTCCAATGGGAGCAATCATTTAACTATTGGAAATCAGATGTCTGCCCCATTTGTTGGCTTGGGAGGGACAATGTGGATTTCATGCTGGTTCCAAGAAAAAGATATCTGACAGCAAAGTGGTTCAGGAGGACATATGATGCACGGGTCTTGGGGCTGAGAGAGAATGCTTTTGAGAACAAAAGTCCAGACTTGTACTGCCGAGTCCTGCTCCTTCCAACCCCGAAAAGCAAAGTTCTTTTAAAAAACTTATCACAGATAGCCTTGCTGGTTTTCTGATAGCTTTACAGGTCAAGTCAATGGGCTTGTACTTGAAGAAACCTGCAGCTAAAATTCATACAAATGTAAAGAGCATGTACAATGGAGGAAGTTATGGGCTTATTCTGCCAAATGTCAAGACCAAGCTGATCGAGAAAAAGGCAGGAAAATGGAAAAAACACAATAACTCAAAGTTTATCTCTTTGAATATGAATGTTCAGCACTCTTGCATGTAAGAGTAATGATGTGGAGATTCCAGTGTCAGACTGGGGTGGACAAGGTCAGAAGCACTGCTCCTTCGTCAGGTGAAGTGAGCGGTGAAGGAGCAGTGCTCCGAAAACTTGTGATTTCACATAAACCTGTTGGACAATAATCTGGCGTTGTGAGACTTCTGACCATGTAAGAGCAGGATAGGGCATAAAAAGGTGTGGTATAAAGGAATTGAAACTGGCCGAACAAGGAGAGTTCAGGTGGAAAGATTAATATGCCAAGAAACAAGGACACTCCTCGAAGAGTAAATAAATCAAAACTAAAAACAGTTGTTTTAGTTGTGGGATTATAGCAATCGAATAATTTAAGCAACAAAGTGAAAAGTTTCGAGCAAACAAAGTAGCATGTTCTCACTGATATTGCACAGTACAGCTCAAACCAGATTAGAATTCCATATTGTACCTGAAGGCTCCACTGTAGCTGAAGTATCGTTCATTGTTGTTAGCCACACATTTGCTTTCTGTATCCAGGGCCTTTCCAGTACCAACACACAGGGAGCACAGCTTGGGGTAAGTAGTCTTATCCGCCCCAGGAGCACAGCTTGAACTGAAATAGGTTGCTTTGTTCAAAAAAGAAAACATATAAATTATGCTTTTTCTAAGAAAATTAATATCTGCCCTCTCAGTTGCAGTCTGAATCCAGATCGTGGTTTAAAATTAGCCAGCTGTACTCAGCTGAGGAGGGAATGAGGGCCCAAAGTGAAGTATGAGATTACAGAGCAAAAGGGGTCATCAGGGTGGGAACAGAAATTTGTGGAGGAATCCAGACTAATCAGTCTTCACCTCCTGGTATGTTGCAATTGAATTCGGCCTTATTGCAGGGTTGTGTGGTTGGATTACCCCAGGTAATTCACCCAGATTGTTTAAACTTTTTAGCTATCTTTCCCAGAAAAACAAGGGACCACTCTGAGTTTCACTTTTTCATCAAAGTAACTTCTTTATCGTGCTCAATGAGGACTAGGACAGTCAGTCTATGTAATAAAACCAAATAAAAGATGTTGCCGTCAGAATCCTATTTAGTATTGATTTTAGTGACACCTGCCTTTTCATGGGATATTTGGAACAGCCCTCCTCAGTCAGGTGTATTGAAAATTTCATGGTACATTTTGTGATCCTGGGGCTCCCATACACATATGTAGCAGAGCGAGTGTGTGCTAGGCAAAGTGAATAAAACATCCATGTGAACTATTTGTTCAGTTCTAATTCTAAATGTCTTCAACTAATATCATTCAGTCCCAAGATCCGTAGACTCAGGTCCCCCAATTTTCTCCCTCCTAATCTTTCTTTGCAGGATCTTAATGATTGTATTGGTGTAATTCACTAATGTGGCCATTAATTTGAATTTGATTTTATCAATTTTGCCTTCAAAAGCCATTCTATCCTCATTTTCTTGGTCCATCTTCAACTCTTACTTTACATTTCTCAGCTTCTCTGCCACCGTTTCTATAGATAGGCTGTCAAATAATATTTGCTACAAGTCCATTGTCTCTGTCAACTACCTGGATCACATTTCCTCCACCGCACATCCCACAAGCCTTCTATTCCATAATTCAAGTTGCTAGTCTTTCATCCCAACCGTTCTGACAGCTTGAATCAGTTTCAATTTGCCCAAAGTTTTTCTCCTTCTGTGTTAAATATGACAGCAGGGAAGCAGAAAGATTAACAGATCTGCCGTCTCAATACTATGTGAATCTGTGGACCCTCACAAACCTGACATTCTAGATGCTCAGCAGCATAATGCCTCCAGCTTGTAAACTGGGAACAGATCTTTACTGTATAAATGAGAAGGTCAGCATCATAAAAGCTCCTTATGAAAAGTTCTCTGCCCATCTTACACTTTTGCCTCATGGATTTTATATCACTCGTGCGCTGCCTTTCCCTTTGATCTCATGTTTGTCTGCTCTAGAACCTAGCTGACAGTTTCTCTCAACTGCTGTAACCACGTAGGAGGATTCTGTACTGATCTTCTACAGAATTCTACAGTACTACAGTACAGTACAGATTCCATCTCCCAGGTCATTCATTGCAACAAATACTAGGTAAGAAACTATGCAAGATGCATAGAGAGCAAAGGATGGCAAACAGATAGATTAAAGAGGTAGGGGAAGTGGATAACAGAAGAGAAAGAGACAGACATTGACTTAGAGAGAGAACACAGTTTAACCCTTATGCAATTTAACAGAAGTATTACCTTGCACAACTAAATATTTCACAAGGGCAGAGAAACGTGAAAGCATACTTACAATTATAAACATCACAAGCTTTGATTATATTTCTGTTAATCAGGAATCCCATGGGAACGTTCCAGCCAGCAGTTCGGCCAACAGCTGTGTGACAGGACTTCTTCCCTTTCAGTGTCTTCCAGTTCAGGCTAGAATCCTTTACAACCGCCAAGGCATAGTAAGAGGCTGTGAGAGAATACAAACAATGTAACATTCCCAGCGGAAAAATGAATCAACATTTAAAGCAGAGCAGGATTCAGGACAGTGGACAATCAGCAGAGTAGTGTGTCGGTTGTAGGTTATTCCAGTATTGAGCCGTCAGAGATCTGATGGGCTGGATGATTTTCTCCTTGCTTTGTGCTTCTTTGTTTTATCATTCTATCAAAGACAGTTCCTTGCAGGATCAGTTTCCTCTGAGACGGAAGGTTGTGGTTCAAACTCCAATTCCAATCTTGGTCAAGTAATCTCTTTTGACTCTCTGGCACAGTACTCAGAGACTTAGCCGAACTGTTATTGCAGAATTAGAGGCCATTATTTCCATTGGTTTCTTCTTACTGTCTGACCTTGGTGTACCTCTAATTCATACAGCATTGGCTTCAGAAAGAGAGAACAGGAGATCACAGAGTGGGGAGCTAATCTATCTGTAAGAGTGAGGAAAGATTAGGCTGCATTCACAGCCTTTATGCTGCTGGCAAAACCTCTTCAAAACAAACATTTCTTCAAACTTGCTGCAAGTGATTGCGCAGTCCTTCTGGTCCTGTAGAATTGTGATGTTGCTACTTTGCCACCATGAGGTGTTCATTCCAAGGTAACAATGCGGCAGTGTTTTATTCGTGTTAATTACACAAATTGAGGAAGATTTGTTTGGCTAATATGTATTTTAACACTTACGTATTTTTGTGCTCGATGCCTTTGTGCATGGGTCACGATTTTCTACAGACGGAAAGGAAAAAGCATAATTTTAATACAATGCAATCGCAAGGTAATAATTTGCAGCACGTATAAGCTCATGTGCCTGAAATGAATCCTTCCCAGCTCAGTCATACCGTGTGCACTCAAAAGTAAAACACCAACTCCAGACACTTACAAACATATCAAGTCAAGTACCCTTCATCCTGATAACACTGTATGCAGCTAGTCAAGGTCACAGAGCTTCACCTGCAATCACACTATACACATATGCAAAGAATAATGGACTGAAGCCATATGGCTTGAGAAAGTCATGTGGCAGAATTTCCAATTCCTTAATATTTTAGCAGCCTCCTAAGTTTTGGGTATATCCTATAATATGAATTGTGGTTTTACGTCTATTTTTTAATGCGGTGCTCCTGAAACTCTGAATTATATCATAATAGTCCTGTAAATGGGATGTGGGATTCAATAATTCACAGACTTTACAGAGATGCACCAGTTCAATTAACAACTTTAAACACAGAAATGAGATGGATAAGTTGCTTAGAATGAGTAAAACCCTACCAGATGTTTTAAATATAAGCCCAGACTCACACTGACAGCGACATCAGAGGAGAGCCATCTCACTCAGCAATCACACATGGTATAAGCTATTATTCTTCATGAAGAAGTTCCCAAATGGAATGAGATTGGCTGGGTTGTTTGGGATGGAGAAGCAATTTATTCATATCCACACAAAAATTCATGCCATATTTTAATTAAGCCTAAGATTCATGCACAGAACATAGCAACTTAAAGCTCTTGCATAACACTTACTTTTGTCGTAATACTCTGCCATGACTGGGACGAGGCCACATTTTCCTCCAACGTACACTTGCCCACCATCAAGACTTATTGCATCAGCAACACCAGACTGCAACCAGAGAATTTATACAGTGTGTTTGTCACTCTGGCTCTCTTTTCCACTCAATTTGTCCATTTTTTTTCCTCAGAGCATAAACCTACCTTTCTCTTCATATTTGTACCTGGTACATGAAGCAATCTTTTGTGGGCACTCACCAAAAGTTACACCAATTTCCGCTGTGTTAACGTTGTAGATGTAGTTAAATGATGATTTGTCCAGATCTGCCAAGATGTCTCTTGCTTCAGCTTGGTTATCAGAAATTGAAACTATTTGAAGACTGCACAGAAGCTACAACAACTTTTACAAGCTGCTTGTATCAAAATTATTGGACCAGTTTTAAAAGATAGTCTGTCTGGGAAACAGTGAACATACCATAATTGAATTTGATGTCAGCCTCCTAGGGAATGAGGAAGCAAAATAGAAGGGGTGTTGATTTTGAAGGAGTGAGGAAGCAGTTAACAGTTCTGAAGAAGACCATGTTAAACTCAAAACGTTAACTCTGTTCTCTCTCCACAGATTTGGTAAAAAGAAAAGAAAATCTGTGCTTTTACACAGCTTCCAGCAAGGCTTTGGATACAGTGTCATATGAGAGATTGATCTATAAAACAGTTATGCATAAATGATGAGCCAAATCATCCAGGCCTGCAAGAGCTCAGGAAGGAAGTCAGAGACCATGGATGTGAGATAGATTGTCATCTGATGTGTCTCTCCTTTTACCAGTTCTGATTCCCTTGAATCTGAGATCTCTTTCGGGTTCCCATCTTACTGCCAATCTCATGTAAATCATCCCTGTGGCACCACAAAATCTCCCTTTACAAGTTCCACCTGACCCAGATACGGAACCAATGCCTCTGAATTATGACACCGTCCTGCCTATATCAATTCTCCATCCATGTATATAGTTGTCCTATTTTAATCCTCACCAGCAGATGGGAATGTAAATAATCCTGAGATGACTACTTTAGAACTCCTGCTTTTCAAACTCTTTACCAACTTCTTGAAATCTGCTTCGGAGACCTTATCCTCCTTCCTAGCCAAGTCGATGATACAGATATGGATCACAACTTCTGGCCAATCACCATCCCCTAGAATATTGTGTTGGAGCTAGTCCATAACATCCTTGACCCAGACACCAAGGAGGTAACACAGCAATCTGGAGTCATACCTACAGCCCGCAGAAATGCCTATCTGTTCCCTGATTAACAAATCACCCCATCAACATTGATCTTCTCTTCTTCTTCCACCTTCTGTATATCTGAGTTAGCCATGCTGCCATAAATGGAGTTCTGATTGCATTCCTCTGAGGAATCAACATCCTTGTCATTATCTGTAGCAGAAAGGTCTTTATTGAGCAGGACATCAGGGGACTCCTGTAAAATCTACCTGGTTCTCGTGGACTGCCTGGTGGTCTCCTCTCAACTTTCACGCCACAAGCCTGTGGCACAAACACCTTTCTGAACTGCTCGTGACACTTCCTGTACATGTGGTGACCTAGATTACCAGTAGTGTCCATAACCTTCCACATACTTGATTGGCACCACATCCACAAGCTTCCACTCCCTCCACCACTGACACTTTGTAGCAGCAGTGTGCAGTGTCTACAAGATGCACCAAAGATCCTCTGACAGCACCTTCCAAACTCACAGCCACATCCATCGAGAAGGACAAGGACAACAGATATATGGGAACACCATCACCTTCAAGGTCCCCTCCAAGCCACTCACCACCCTGACGTGGAAATATATCACCAATCTTTCACTGTTGCTGGGTCAAAATCCTGGAATTGCCTCCCTAATGGTTCAGAAAGGTGTTTGTTCCACACGCTTGTAGCATACCCTCTGGGTAAATATGTTTTCTTCCTGTGAATTCCCTCTTAAATTTCAGATAACCACTAATGAATCCAAGACTCCTTGTTCTGGTCTTACTCAAGATAAAACATCTTTTCGATGTTACCCCTTTCAAAATCTTTCATTATTTTATAAAGCTGTACCAGGTCACCTCTCAGTGTCATCCTTTGAAGAGAAAGGGCTTCTTTCCCACTAATTATAATCTATCAGTTCTGACAAAAAATTTAGTTAAATGTTTTTTGCTCCTGCACCAGTTCCTCAGCATTGAAGGAATATACGGTACTCCGTATCTAAACAGTTTCTGGCATGGGAGTAGTGGAACTGTGTCAAGGAATCTTTACACTGCAGCAACTCCATGTTGTATTTGAACTAGGGCAAAAGAAAATGGTATCATGTTCCATTGTTAACCGTAACTTGATGAACGTGAGAAAACGTTTTGTGAAACACTGTTGTCGTTTACCATAATCTGTTTGATGCAGTCCTCAGCGTCGTTGCCTGAGACACAGTTTACTGCTGTCCACATGTCACACTTATTCTTTTCAAGGTCCCCAATTGTACACCAACGTATCTTCGTACTCAAGCTACTGGACTCTGCAACACAAAATGTTTTGAACTGTTTGTTAGCCTCCTGTCACTGTAATTTGTGCACTAGTCAGCCTTTCAATCTGTAAGTTCTTGTAGCAATATACAGCACAAATTCTCAAACTCAGTCACTATGCAGTGAAGGAATAGGAGCTATCGTTGTCTCACAATCTTGCAGCATCAGTAGAAAGAGAAGAACAGAGCTAACGTTTCAAGTCAAATATTGCTCCTCTTTAGTCTTGAGGTAATTCATACACCTGAAAGATTAGATATGCTGTCTCCACTTAAAGTAGATAAGACATGATCTCTGAAGGAAATGCATCCAAGGATACTAAGGCAAGGCAGAGACATGGTCATAATTTTTCAGTCTTCCTGAGACTCAGGGGTGATACCAGAACTTGGTGACTCACAAATATTACACTCTTGTTCAAAAAACCAGTCAGTTTATTTTCATAGGTGGAGAAATTCTTGAAACAATAATTAAGGTCAAAATTAATAGGCAAATGGACAATTATGAGCTAGTTGAAGAAATCCAGCATGGATTCCAACATGGATTTCTTCAAATGCAGCATGGATTTCTTAAGGGAAAGCCATGTTTAACTAACATGCTGCAGTATTTTGAAGAAGTGACCATATGAGCTGTTGAGTGCACTGCACTTGATATGGTGTACATGGCCTTGCAAAAGGTGCCTAATATTCTATCATACAGCAGAATTATGGGCAATGTTACAGCTCAAGGAATAAAAGAGACATTAAAAACCTGGATACAGAGTTGGCTGAGTGACAGGAAGTAAAGAGAAGTGGTTAATGGATGTTTTTCAGTCCTAGAAAGAAGTGTAGTGTTGCTCCCCAGTCTTGGGGATGGTCAGTCACTGATCTTCCTGATACAAAAACAATTCTAGACCTTGGCTTGTGGGGTACAATTTCAAAGTTTGCAGATGGTAAAAAATGTGGAAGCAATGTGAAGTGTAAGAATAGTATGGAACTTCATTAAGGACATACACAAGTTTGTGGAAGGGATGGTGAGATGGCAGACAAAGTTCGATGCGGAGAAATGAAAAATGATTCATTTTGGTAGGAAGAGCACGGAGAGCTAATATAAAGTGAAGGACAGATCATTGAAGGGGATGCAGGAACTGAGAAACTTTGGTGTATATGTGCATAAGTCCTTTCGAGGTAGCAAGACAGATTGACAGCAGATACTAAAACATATTAGACCCTCCCAATGGGCATAGAGTAAGAAGGTTTTGATGAACATTGTTTTGGCCTCAACTAGAGCACTGACACCAATTCTGGGTGGCATGCTTTAGGAAGGGCATCAGGAATGGATGGGGCCATGAAGGGGGCATATAGGATATGACAGCTTTAGAGAATGCATTGGCATGGGGGGATTTGGAGGATGCATGGGGGCTTTAGAGTTAAGGGTGGTGAGGAGGGTTGAGTGGTGAGAGTCAGGAGACCTAACAACCTGGTAGAGAACTAGCAGACAGAGGGAGGCCTTCTAACTTGCCTGCCTCAACATCCACCTGCCTCGTTGGGCCTTTTCAGAAGGTGGTGACCATGTCCAGTCTGACCGAACTCTGGAAGATGAAAGATCTGTGTGAATAGGCTGCCTTTCAGCAGTCAGGCTGCGATATTGGGAAATGCCCTTACTTGGGATGTCTGTCTTGAGGATGAAAATCCAGATCCTAATTGTCAAGAATTTGTACCATTTGTGTGTTCAGAACTAACCAGAGAAGGTACAATGGTATTACAAACAACCCACAGTGTTACACAGCTTATATGCAAGTATATATACTTGTGTGCAATATTTAGAAGCTAATACACAACTTTGTGTTTGTTTTATATACAGGGGAAAGGCTGCCTCATGTTATAAGCAGGATAACAACTAGATTAGGACAGAATTTATTTCTATGCAATCTATTTCAGACAAGATAATACTGTACATCCTTCTTTTCAGTTTCTTATATTCAAACACAATATTGCCATCTCTCCCTGCATTGGTGAAGCTTGAGATCGGAATGTGAATGAAGAAATGGTATTGTCCCAATCATCTCACTTAGGGAAGGGGAACAATTTAAAGAACGCAATATGACTATAAACTGAAGACAGATCTCTGTTAAATGCATATAAGGATTATTAAAGGCAGGTTTAAAAATCTAGTTCTGTTCCCACATCCAAAATATATCTCCAGCTTTTATTTTCAGTATAAAGAAGTGGCAGAAAAAATATCAGTAGAAAATAACTGGACTCCAAAACTTTCAACAATTAGAATAAAATTTTGCTTGTCATTTATATAAATGGTTGGAATAAGAATATAGGAGGTGTGGTTAGTAAGTTTGTGGAAAACACCAAAATTGGAAGTATGATGGCCAGTGAAGAAGGTTATGTGAGATTAAGAAGAGATCTTGATCAATTGGATCAATGAGCAGAGGAGTGGCAGATGGAGTTTAATTTGGATAAATATGAGATATTGCATTTTGGTAAAACAAACAAAGGCAGGATTTATACAATTAATGGTAGGGTTCTGCATAGTGTTGTAGACAGAGAGGCCTAGAGGTTCATAATTCTTTGAAATTTGCATCATACATAGACCGGGTAGGTAAGAAGGCATTTAGCATGCTTGCCTTCATTACTCGAGATCTTTGAGTACAGGAGTTTAGATGTCACACTGAGCTTGTACAGGATGTTGGTGAGGCTTCTTCTGGAGTACTGTATGCTGTTCCAGTAGCCCTGTTATAGGAAGGATATTATTTAACTGGAGCGGGTTCAGAAAAGATTTACCAGAATGTTGCTGGAAATGGAGGGTTTGAGTTATAAAAGTAGATTGGGACTTTTTTCACTGGAGTGTAGGAGATTGAGGGGTGACCTTATAGAGATATATAAAATCATGACAGGCTTAGATGAGATGATTAGGAAAGGTCTTTTCCCTAAGATGGGGAGTATAGAATTAGGGAACATATTTTTAAGGCGAGAGGAGAAAGATTTAAAAGAACATGACGGGCAACGTTTTTAAACGTGTGTAAAATTTCATGTGTGGAATGAACTGCTAGAGGAAATGGTAGATGCAGGTACAGTTACAATGTTTAAAAGACACTTAGATAAGTATATAAATGGGAAAGGTTTGGAGGATATGGGCCAAATGCAGGCAGGTATGACTAGTTTAGTTTGGGAAATTAGTTGCTGTGGACAAGTTGGACTGAAGGGTTTGTTTCCATGCTGTATGACTCGATGACTCTATGACTATGACTCTTAAAAGCAGAAGTTACTTTTGGGAAAGTCATTGAAGATCAGAAGCAAGCAAGAGGCTGTAAAAGAGTCTATTCGTGGTGAATGAAAATGCACACTTAATTTTGCCATTCATTGATACTACTTTAAATTAGCTCATATAATCAGACATCCAATTAACCCCTTGGTTCGTTTAAAAAGAATTGAAAACAATATTGAAGAACCAATATTTATTGTGTGGTTTATCCACTTTATTGCCAGTGGGTCAAAGGAACAAAAATATCCATTAAAGATTATTACCACTCCTTGTTGATCACAATTTTGCATCAGCATTGTGGACGGAACCCCAAAACAATTTTGCACTGGATGAATTAATCAGAAAGCTATTAATTGTCCCCACAGAAATTAATTACAATCAAGGATCACTTGGGGCTAATATTTGATGTTGGCTCCTCTGAATGAGCATCAAAAAATCTCCAGTAGAGTTAGAAAGCTAACCAGGGGTGCTCAGCAGAAAGGTTCAAAAATGTCACACAGAAAATCCTGACATGAAATTCAACCAAGGGGAGGAATAAAGGTGGTTCAATGCCAGCCAGTTATCAGTTACATTTAATTCTCACCAAAACATTTTCTTACCTTTGGTAATGGTTTTCAGAGCATTTACATATTTGGTGCCGAGGTACAGAAGGTAATCAGTTGCTTTGGGAAGGTGAATCAGTTCTTCTGTCGCGTCTTTAAACAACAAGTCCTCACGTCCATAACCTGATGAACTGAAAATTTTAAATTGTCTCTGACTCTGTGGCCCAAATCTTTTCTGTAAAACATGACATTAGGAAACCCAGAAGTGTTAATGAAGCCTCATCAGTCTTGAGGATGAAACAATGCTTTCCAAACTAGAAACTAGCAATTATCTTCCATGTTAATAACTTGCCTGGAACATTAGATACGAAATCTCAACCATCACAGTGGTAGGAACACTACACCCTGACTTATTTTCAATGTTATAATTGACACTAGCACATAGATATTCTCTATGAAAACCTTATTGCAAACCTAACCCTGTTACAAGAGTCAAACATTCCCTGAATGAATGCACACAAACCTGACTCATGCTTCTTTGCGGAGAGCAGTTTCTCATGTCTGAAACCTTTGTAGCAGCAAAAACTTTTAACACACTTTTAGAAACTGTTTGAAGCTCAATATAAAGGTCAGCTGACCCACACCAAAAAGCTTTATGTTTATTGTAGAAAAGTTATTCTATGTGATTACTTCTTATGGTATTAGCAAACCGTTTGCAAGAATCTAAGAGCAATTGCCCTGTGGTGATCTGTCAGTATAATTTGTTACAGCTTCATTTGAGCGGAAGTCATCTTGCTTAGGGAGCATTTGGATTTACTGGAGAGTGAGCGAGTTATGTTTTCCAGCCTGGGTTCTGATTAGGCACACTCTGGGTTGACAAAAATAATCTCCTGTCTCTGAAACCTAAATGAGGGCCATACGAATTGAACACAGATATTTTCAGCCCACTTCTTGGTGGATGGGTACGTGTATGTACATAACATCAATTATCCTAAAGTTTCTGAAATCAGTGTCCACAAGTCCCATTTGGCAAGATGTATCTGTTTCTCCTACCCTTAAAATAAACACCTAGAAAACAACCTCAAACTGCAAAGATAGTTTTATGAACAACTGTCCAATACATAATCCCAGCAGGTTATGAATGATACTTGAATTGTGAATTTGGAGTTATATTTTATCTCAGGTGTATGCATGTAAATCAAAGTTAATTTGTCTATCAAGGCTATCCCATATTGTCATAGTGCAGCAGAACATCATTGCCTGCACTGCTTCCTGTGTCGTCTGGGAGAAGAACAAACAAAAACAGAAAAAGAACCCTATGTCAATTCAGGGGGAGAAAATTCATTTCCAATTTCTAAAGATAATCAAAAGAAGTTTCTGGAAAACAGTGATCATGAGACACATCACCCAAAGTCTTTTTCATAAGAATATTGCCATTGTTCAGAATTAGAAAGTTATCCAAATCTCTGGTCAGCATTCATCCTTTAAGCATCACCACAGATGACACATTCCCTGATTATTGATCCAATTGCTGTTTGTGGGACATGAACAAATTGGCAAACATGCTTGCTCATCTATGAGCAATTATTGCACTTAATTCCATGTGAAATGAATGAGCATGTTTGGGAGACTTTATGTGGCAGTGAGAGTTACAAATCTATTTTGTTAGTGGTCCATGCATCATTTCCAAGCTGTTTGGTATTAGGCATTGACACTGAATGAAAGATCCCATTCTGCATGTTCCTGAATACCTGAGCTGTCGAGAGGAATTTCCAGATCTCATTATTTTTCGCATCTTCAACAGTTCCACTTCTTACGACCACTGCATGAGCTGGCACTTTAGCCCAGTTACATTCTTTGTATTTATCGATTGCTTTTCTGGTACCATCTAAGCACAGGAGCTCATAGTTTGCCTTCTCAGCAGCTAATGAACAATAATGCAAAAAATAAACATTATCAAGAAGGCTGTGCACTGCTCACTTTGCCAGTCCTGGTCCCAGTTCAGGCAATACAAGTTCAACTGGTAAATTGAATGTAGGGTAGGATCTTCTGCCCTTTCCATGACGATTAAGCTGGTTTATTGGGATGATTTTGTGGCCTTGCAGGGAATTTACCATCTCACCACCTGGAGAAGCTATCAGCGAGATACATGGGGTCTATTTCCAGCAGGCTAGGGCAGGGGAGCCATAAGAGCTGTAGGGCCATCAGAACTGAAGGCTCTGAGCACCACTGACAGATCTGCAAGCAGGAAATGTTGAAATCGAAGTTGATATTGACCCAGCAAAAGGGCTTCTGCTCAACACCAACAGGCTGCAGGTCCAAACCACAGTCAAGTCCTCATTGCTGTTCAGGTCAGCAGCATCATCTCCTTAAGTGAGGCGCTGTCATGGTTCTTAACTCACCCTCAGTATGCCAGTGTCCCCTGGTGGCCTTGCCTAGAATCCAAAGTCATTCTTCCGAATTGGCCTGCTACTTTGAAAACTTGCTCAGGGTCCTTAACTAGGCAGCAAACACTGAGGCAGACTACTGTCTCCTGGATGGTTACAAGTGCGGGCTCAGGTCATTTATTTGGTGACATCAGATTCCCAAAACCTTTGAGAAATGGTGGCTCGTGTGTGGAATGAACTTCCAGAGAAAGTGATGGATGTGGCTATAGTTAAAAAGTTTTTTTTAAAATTTAGATAAGTACATGAAAAAGAAATGTTTGCAAGGATAGGGGCCAAGAACAGGCAGGTGGGTCTAGCTTATTTTGGAATAATGGTCGGCATAACGTAGCTGAACCAAAGGATCTGCTGCATGACTCTATGAGTCTAAATCCAGCTGACCTGGTGTCTATAAGTAAAATTCTATAAGTGTTCCTACATTCTCACACTCACACAGACAATTTTTTGTTAAAAATTGAACCTTTATAAATGTAAATCTTTCCTGTTATTTTTCAAAATTATTTGAAGTAAAGCCAATGGAAAAAAAAATCTACTAGAAGTAGATACATCTGCCCTTCTGAGTTAATTCTACTCTGGTACAAATTATACACATTGCACTATTTAACCTGCACAATCCAAATTCAGTTCACAGTGTCACAGCTCTGAAAAACTACGTCAAGTTCAAGCTATCAAGAAACGTCTGGAGTCTTCAAATAGAAGCTTAAATGAATATAGTTAAGGAAAATGGTGTAAATAAGTTAATCATATTGTTGGGAAATAAAGAATCGCTTTTAGAATTTTATATAAACAATGATTTTGATCCTTGTTTTGGACAATAGAGACTCAATTTACTGAAGAAAGATGGCGATTCAAATTTTTCAGTTGAAAAACTTTTCAGAGAGGTTTTCAGGAAATTTATGGACAGGTTCTGCAATTGCAGCGTGTTTGCAGTTGTGGAAAAAGTTGAATCAAAAGTAAGACAAAACATTGCAAAAGAAACAATTTTAGTCGGGACCAGTTTACATAAGATTTTAATGAGTCATAGATTATTGAAACCACCCCTACCTGGCACTGTGGTATGTTTCACAAAGGCCACCTCTCCAAAACCCTCCTTCAAGCATCTAGAAAAAAATAATCACACTTGTTAAGTAAACATACCAAAACAGTGGGACACCCCAGTGTGGACTGTGTAACTCGGTAAGCCCTTTACAAGGGCCTTTAGCAAGTTTAGGCATAGAACAACTTACAATCGAGACTAACATTGCACATTTTTAAGGTTTATTTCCAAAGAAATAAAATAAAATAAAACAAAAATAAGAATTTATAAACTTAACACTCCAGCAGATTCCATTATCCTCCAGAAGACCAAACACCATCCCACCAAAAACAAATCTTCCTGTATCATCAACAAACCATCTTAAACCATAGACCCCACTTTAATGGCAAAAGGTCATGCAATCCACTATAAATAATGGCTTCTCCCTGCTTCCATTCCAATATAACATGAACAAATTCATGTGCCATACTATGCTTACTATACTGTAGACAAATCCCATGTAAGTGCTTGCAGGTCATGCAAACCTTGGGATTAGAAACAGAACAAATTGTTTCCACACTACCCCAAGCTGCACTCGTAGTCACTTTCTGTAACTGATACTATATCTGAACATTTGTAGGAAGTGGTCTCCCTAGTGTCACGACACAAATAATCACAACCACAAAAGAACACCTCCTCCACTCAGTTCCGACAATGCATCTCAGACCCGGTGTAAACCACACTCAGAAGGTTGCAGGTTCAGGTTCCACTCCGCAGATTTCAGAATATAATCTAAGACGGCACAGTGAATGCTGGCTGAGACATCAAACCAAGGTCCTGCTTATCCTTTTAAATATCCTAGGACACTTTTAAGGAGCTGGTTTTTCAAATTGTCTGGAGAAAACGTATCCTACACCCAACATCACTAAAACAGATGATCAAGTCATTTGTGGGACCATATGCTACATTCATGTTGACTATATTATGACTGGGACTGCATTTCAAACGTATGTCAGTTGTGAAGCAAGTTTTCTCATTCCAAGGTCATGAATGGTACCACATAGTTTCAGTGATTTCTTCTTTTTAATGTGGTTCAAAGAATACCCTAAAATACAAGCTGAACAGTCTCTCGTTTATTTAAAAAGAACACTGAAATAGTCTATCATTTATTTCAGAAATACTGGAGTGACATTTGGTTAATGAAAAAGAATATGTTGGATTGGTTTACACATTTTGTTCTACACATAAATATCAACAAATCAAGTGGAGAGATTACACTTCATTTACGGCTAAACTGAACCCAACAATCAGAGTGGAACTTGCTGTCCAATAGGAAGCAAATTGAAAGGGATGCTGTTGTTCTACATGATAGTTTGATAAATTCTGACTTGAGAAGTATGGAATACTTACAAAAATGCTCCTGAATAATCATAAAAGGGTTCCTTGTGTGATCGCTGGCAGTAATTCGTTCCTGTTCCATTGCACAGTTTACAAAGATTAGGGAAAGATTTAAGAGCACCTGGAACACAGCTGCTGGCAAAGAATTGTTCCACAACTGGCAGAGGGAAAAAAGAAGAGAAATTAATTTGCAAAATCAAGAGGTATGAATCCATGGAGGAGACTTTCTGGAGTTGACAACCAAAACGGCAGGATTACTTGGGGTGCAGTGAATTTTGAAGAACTGCCCACTTTGAGAAGCCTGTGCCTCTAAAGGGACTGATCTGATTTGTCTCTTCTACAGAAATTAAGGGAAGGATAAACTGAATGATTCCTTTATAGAGAGGTTCTGATCTACTCAACTTTCCACTATTTGCTTCACCCAAACAATCCAGTCTACCCTGGCAAAGATTCAGCAAAATTTACCCTAATCAGTTTAAAGGTAGGGCTCACAGGCTGGTCAATAACAGTTAAGAATCACAAAGGAGCAAGTAACTTCTGCAAAATAAGGACTGAGGTTACACCGGGAATTACTTAATTTAAAAAAAAATATTCTTACTCATTTAACAGCACACACAATGATGCATGTGTCAGAGTAACAGAGAAAGTAACATAGAATGAGATTTAAAAGCAGGCAACGACAAAGAATAAAACACTGCAGCTGTTGAAAACCTGAAATAGAATTGGAAAATTTTGGAAATACACAGGTGAACGTTTAAAATAAGGAAAAACAATGAAATTTCTGTATCCATCAGTTCTGAAACGCCAGTCTCTTTCTCACATAAATATCTCATTTTAAGAATGCATAGGTCTAATTTGGCCCTGAAAATTTGGGAATGCTAGCATCAAATGCTCTAGGTTAATGATATCTAAACATTGTAATACTTAATATAAGTAAACAAGATGTCATTTTAGTCTCTTTTCTCAACTGTGGAACATCAGTTTATACAATCCTTCCTTGGTGGTTCTCCCTTTACGTAATGAATTTTTCCCATCAGACTTTTCTGTACCTTCTTCATTGCATCAACTCCATTTTTGTGACATGATAATCAAAGCTAAAGACTATAATCCAGGTTTACCACGCCATTACAAAGCTTTGAAAATGTCTAGATCTCATCCCAAATACACTTGTTTTGAATTTTGGAAAAGAAGGTTTTAAATGGAGCAGCAATGTCAGGGACTGTTCGAGTTCCATTCTATTTGCTGTTAGACAAATAGACTGACTTGACAAGCAGAGAAAAGAGAAAGTAAAGGGCAAGAGAGGAGTAGAAAAATAAAGAAAAGCATGAAAAACAGAACTGGAAAGCAAAAAAAGGAGGATGCAGAAAAGAATGTTTTTCCTTAATTCATTCACAAGAATGAACAAGGTTGGGAAGTGTAAGGGAAAGAGGGAAGGACAGGAAGTAATGACAAAATTAGGACAGCGTAGAATTTAGAATGATTGAGGGACACAGGACTGGAATTATGTTGAAGTGGACTCCCAGGACCCCAGTGTAAATATTTTAGCCTTCAAATCTTCCTGAGGAATCTAATGAACTGTAATATAGAGAATTTGTCAATTTGAAACTCCTGCTTCCAGCACTGATTTCCATGATCCCAAACATTACAGCTGTTGAAGTCATTAGCCTGTGGTTTCCTAGGTCAGATTTGCCATCCATATAGAAATAGAAATGGCAAGGGAGGGGCTGAACCACTGCTATCCCTTTCTAACTTGTAAAATTGGCAAGTGTGGGCCTTTAATGCCCAGATGCCAACCTGAATTACCTTGAAGTTAGGCTTGACCTGGACTTTCCAGCTCAAAATAGGCTATTTGAATGCACAACTGGGAAGGTTAGAAGTCCCATGCCTGTTGGAGGGCTCCGATAGCCATTTCGAAAGAGAAATGGGCAATACTCACACATCAAATGGGAGTCCATCTATCAACATATCCAGAAGATCAACTGGTGAATCCAAAAGGGCTCATTGGAGGAATGAGGTTCATTACTTTGGGGTTTGTAATGAGGTTTGTGAAACCAAGCATATTAGCCACCAGACAGACCTGGCCTATTCATTATGTGCTTACAGCACATCCAATCTGACTATCATGAATAATCTATTTCCAGTCAACTTTGTTTTGTTAATTGGCTTAGGTTGAATACAAATATTGTAAAGTTCCTGACAAAAGAAAGCAAAACAAGACATTACATTACATTTTTCAACAGGGTCCTCAGTATTCCAGTTTTCTCCGAAATTTCTCAGAATGGTTCCGATTGGGATATTCCAACCAGCAGATTTACCCAAACCAGTGTGGCAGGACTTCCTGCCCTTCAACGTATTGAAAGTAATGCCGCTGCCTTTCTTTACCACTGCTACAGCATAGTAGCAGGACTCGCCTGTAAAATACAAATTATACAGTCAATAATTCAATCACAGAAAAATCTAATTTCCACTTCATATCCAAGTATCTCCATCAACCACATCAATTCTTTATGGCATTTTGGTAATGGAATAATGTCAATGCCTGTCAAATTCTGCAGAGCGATCTAAAGCGGTAGTGCATCGCAAATAATGGAAAGTATAGTAAAATGTACAGGTTATCAAGATAGCTGTGGAGTCTATTCCTACAAACATGTTGAATGCACTCTGGAGCAGGTTCTATCATGAGCAATGAGATAATTGTGGCCAGGGGTCTTTGACATGTTAAGATTGTTGCCAAGTGATACTTAAATCCCTCTAAAGTGACATCTATCCCAGTTATGGAGGCCCCTATAGAGATATATCTATCATAGAATATTGTTATGGATGTAGGGTCATTAATCTATGAGAGGTCATTGAAATCATTGTAAAAAGCGAAGTATCGTAGATAAACAGCATTGCTAAAGAGAGGTGTGCATCATGGATTGTGTGGATGGTTGTCGGAAGAAGTATACCATAGGCTATAGAAAATCACAGAATTCCAGAATTATTATTGTGCAGAAGGAGGCTATTCGGCATGTCATGCCTCCATTGAGTGCACCAAATTCTGTATAAAGGAGGCTACATCAGGTTATGAGGCTGCGGTGAAAAGGACTTTCATACGGATTGTAGAGCTCATTTTAGAGAGGGATGGGAGTCAAGTTGTGGCACTTAATGTCAAAAAGGCCTTTGACACATATTGAGATTGCTCCAAGTAAAGTTTGACCATGTTCTAGTTATTTGCTCAAAGCTGTTAAAGATTCTTAGGCACACAGAGCTACAATTTTGAAGGTTATTCTGAAAAAACAAAGGTCTCTGCGGAAACTGTGATTAATGTTACTGTTCTTTTTCACTGGTTGCAGCCCTTTTATGGTGGTGTAACTAATTTGCTTTCTTTTCACTTTTTCACAGGACATGGAGATCACTGGATAGGCTGGCATTTGTTTCCAATCATTAATTATCCTGAGAGTGTGGTGGTGAGCCACCTTCTTGAACCATTGTAAATTATGCACTGTCATGGAGATCCAGGATTTTAACCCAACAACTGTAGGCAACATATTTCTAAGTCAGGATAGTGAGTGGCTTGGAGAGTGGCTTGCAAGTGGTAGTGTTCACATGGATCTGCTTCCTTTATTCTTCCAAGTGACGGAGGTTTTCGAACGTGCTGTCAAAGGATCCTTGGTGAGTTACTGCAAGTTGTAAATAGCTCACACTGTGTGTTGCTGCTGATAATCGGAGTTAGTGGTTAAGGTGGTAGATAGGGTGCTAATCAAGTGCATTATTCTGGAACATGAAGTATGATATTGTGAATGCATAATTTAGATGCTCAGAAACAAATGGCTTCCAGTCTTTGGGAATGAGTAAGGGTCACACAATAAAAACTAGAATCATAAAACAGTGAGGAAAGAGGCTACTCGGCCCATCAGGTCTGCACTAACCCTCCAAAGAGCATCCCGCCCAGACCCAGGCACTCACCCTATCTCCGTAGCCCCACATTTACCATGACTAATCCTTCTAGCCTGCACGTCCCTGGACATATGGCATGGTTAATCCACCTAACATGCACATCTTTGGATTGTAAGAGGAAACCAGAGCACCCAGCAGCAAACTCCACACAGACAATCGCCCAAGGCTGCAATCAAACTCATGTTTCTAGTGCTGTGAGGCAGCTTTGCTAACAACTGAGCCACCATGCCACCCAAGTTTAAATAATTGCCTGGAACATGAAAGGTTTTAATTCACACATTGGCATGTGTCAGTATCTTAAGCCTACTTGGTTGACCTCAAAGTAACTTGCAAACCATTTGCTCTGCTACCTTCTTTGCAATCCCATCACCTAATGTTCTTATTGAATGGTCTTGATTTAACATATTCTGTGGATGCAGACATCCACTTAATTTACAAAGATTGTTTCTGAGAGACTCTCAAAGCAATTGAGTTGCTAAACTGCAGCCAGCTCTTTCTGATATACTGCTTGAAATTCTGAGAATGAGATAGGCAGGAACCCATGCACTGTCTTCAGTAGAAAAAATCTATGTTAGGGCACATTTCAAGGCTGGGGCAGAGCTAAGGCAGGTCAGACATTTGAAAGAAATATGAATTTTTGAGGGAGTTTTAAGTCCAGCCCACCAATCTAGAACATTATGTCGTTTTCAATAAAGAGAAAGATTAATTCTCGGGCAAGGAACTATGCACTTCATTTCAGAACCTGAGTCTGTGTGAAATATTTTTAACCAAATCATTTGTACATGCTATTATTGTGTGGCACATCAAATGATGGGTAGATCATTCATTGAAAATGTTACTTTTAATGAGAATATTTCTTAGTGGTGAAGATGGGGAAAAAATAATTTGCATCAAAATGTCACAATTTCTTGTCTCAACAGTCAGAGATTATAGATGTATGGAACAGATCCATGTGGCTGGCTCACAATAGAAATGAGTATTGAGCAACTGACCTAAAATAACAAAATACTAGCTGTCCCTTTCCTTTTGAAGAGCAAGCAATTACCTGTGACATTCTCAGCTGCAATTGGTTTCAGGCGTGGTTCAGGCAAGAGACCTCCCTTGTATATATCTCCAGCATCTACAGTTATAGCATCTGCTTCTCGATTCTGAGAATGAGAAAAATGTACATCGTTAATAGAAATTCTCCTTACTTTCAACCAATGCAATTAACAGGGACATTGTTTGCTTTTCCATCTAATTGTGTCACCTCTTTTGTGAATCCTTCAAAGAAATTTACTAATCCAGGTTTGAAGGAGACATTAAATATACATCCCCCAATTTGACACGTGGATCTGAGAATTCAGTCAGACAGCAAAAATATTCAACCTTTGAAGACATATAAGCACTGTGCACAAGAAGGCCAGACTCAGAACTGAAGTTTATGTATATGAGAAACAGTAGGAATTGCAACACTAGTCCTGGGACATTGAAAGACTGTTGCCTATGCTGACATGACTCTTCTACAGTCAATAACCAGCAAGGGAACCTCAACATCCATTCTCTGGATATTCTCTGGATCATTTCCAATTGACAAGTCAAAACACATCCTGCCTCTCATAATGACCTGTAGACTGCAATCAATAAAGATAGGTGACAGCGCTTCCTCCAAGATAATCCTCAACTCTGGTGCCCCCTGAGGCTGTGTACTCACCTACACTATACTTCTTGTACAAATTTGTGGCCAAATTCAATTCTAATTCCACCTTAAAAATTTGCTGATCTCACCACCGTTGTGGGTCAGATCTCAAACAAAGGTGAGACAGAGTACAGGAAAGAGCTAGACAGCTTAGTCGCTTTGTAATGACAATATAACAATCTCTCCCTCAATGTGAGCAAAACAAAGGAGCTGCTTATTGACTTCAGGAAACAGAGTGGAGGACGCACCTCTGTCTGTATCAATGGCGGTGGAGTGGAGGTGGTTGAGAGCTTTAAATTCCTATGAGTAAATATCACCAGCAATCTATCCTGGTCCATCCACATCGACACTACAATCAAGAAAGCACATCAAAGCCTCTACTTCCTCAGATGGCTAAGGAAATTCAGCATGTCCACAACGACTCGCACCAATTTTTATAGGTGCACAGGATGCATCACAGCTTGTTACGGCAACTGCTCATGCCAAGACCGCAAGAAATTACAGAGAACTGCAGGCACAGCCCAGTCCATCAGGCAAACCAGCCTTCCTTCCAATGACCCAGTCTATACTTCTCGCTGCCTCGGGGAAGCAGCTAACATAATGAAAGACCCCTCCCACCCCAGTTGTACTCTCTTCCACTCTCTTACATCAGGCAGAAGATACAAAAGTTTGAAAACACATCTCAACAGATATTTTGAGCTTCTTCCCCGCTGTTATCAGACTTCTGAATAAACCTCTCATATATCAGAGTTGATCTTTCTCTGCAAATTCTCAGTAGCTGTAACACAAAATTCTTAATTCTGTTCTATTACATTGATGTATTTTTTGAGGTATGATTTGTCTGGCTAGCAGGCAAAACAATACTTTTCACTATATCTCGGTACATGTGACAATAATTATTCAAATCAAAATAGTGTTCTTCCTTCTTCTGACCCTAGCAGTTCACCAGCATACCCCTTGTGTCAGCATCAACTTTTTCTGATTTAAACGTTCCGAGACGGCTTTGAGAAGCCACTAGCTGCCACAATGATTGGGACTTTCTACGTTTCAGTTAAAATGTGGGGGCAGGCTAATGTGAGGGTGAGGGAGCCCCATCCCACCACTGAGATAGCCAACAAGATCAAGTAGGAATCAAGCGCTTACGCATTGGTCACCAATCAATCAACCACTTACCCAAAGCAGCAAGCAGATATACCCATTTTCCCAGTCAAGAAGCTGGTCATTTCTGTTGTCTACTGGGAGGGCAGGAAATTGAGCTGGTGACAGGTTGAAGCCCTTAAGTGGTCAATGATAGGCCACTTGAGGGCCTTAAATGGTGGTGGGTTGGGAAGATCAACCACTCAGAACTCAATTGCTAAGGTGTCCAGAAAGTTGGGGTGGTATGTCCCAGTGACAGCCCCGCATCTTTCTTGCCCTTTCTAGGGAAGGCATATTCCACCCAATAATGTTTTAACCTGTCAGATATCCCTGTAAGATACAGATATTTGCCTGCACTTTGAAGATTGTGCACAGTCCTCACCCTAATGACGGTAATGCTTCCCTTAGATAGAGAGCAGTGAAGGTCCACCAGACTGATGCATATTTTCATTTGCATTTTTTAAGTTGCTTCATGCTGCTGAGAGTATTCTCAGAGGACAAGGTGCTGTCCCACTTCTGGTTTTGTTTTTTTAAACTTGACATTCAAAACATTGACACCCGCTTTCAACTCTTTGCTATTCTTTAGGACCTGCTGAGTTATTTTTTATGACCTCAGAGATTCTCTCAGGAGCACAACTATTCATTGTTAACTCAGTAATATTATTTGTTCATTGAATGTGAGGATTGCTGAAAAAGACCACACTTAGTGCCACCCCTAATATGCCCCATAGAAGGTGGTCATAGGCTGCCTTGTTAAACTGTTGGAGTGTGTATAGTGTAGAGTGCAGTCAAAGTGCAATTAGGGAGGGATTTTCAGGTTATGGTTCAGTGTCAGTGAAGGAATCACAATGTCACTCCAAGGCAGGGTGGAGTGCAACTTGGAGAGGAACTAGCAACTGATGATGTTCTCATGCACCTACTGTAATAATAAAACCACATGGAGCACCAGAGATCGGCATAGGCACTGGATTCATCAAAGGCTCACTCAGACCAGTCAACCTGGCAGAGTCCTCCTCACGAATGGCAATGGCAGCAGGAATTTGTAGCAGGTATTTGAGACATAATCCAAAGGAAAGGTAAGTAACAGCCTGATGTAGTCAAACTCATCAAATCACATCCCACAGTCAAGATCAGGCACCTTCATTGTTGTTATGTTCTAGATATTCAGCAAGACAGACCCCCTTGGAGAAGCTATTGTACTGATTCATTTCAGGAGGTAAAACTATGTCAATTCTCAACATTGGCTCCAGGATCAAACAAATTCTTTGGGCTTCAGGGCAAGAAACCCTCCCACTAATTACCACCTACCACCCTCCCTCAGCTGATCAGTCAGTACTCGGCCAGTTTGAAGATGACTTGAAAGAAGCATTGAGTATAGCAATGGTACAAAACATCCTCAGCCTGGTGGGACTTCAATATCTACAATCAAGAGTGTCTAGGCAGCACCATGATGGACCAAGCATGCAAGTCCTGAAGATCATTTTTGCTAGACTGATGCTGCAGGAAGAGTTGAAAGAAGTAACAAGAGGAGAAAAACCTACTTCACCTCTTCTTTATCAATCTACCTGTTATAGGTGCATCTATCCATGACGGTGTTAATTTGAGTAACTAAAACATTGTCCCTGTGGGACTATGAAATCTATTCAATTGCTCCCAGTGATAGGGGGTCTGTCAAATGATGAGAGGCTCAGGATAAGGAGCCAGTTCAAAATGTCAAACAGTTTGAAATCTTTGAAATTCTCTCCTCTGGGCTTGTGGATGCTTCATAGTGGAATATATTTCAGACTGAGACAGCAAGATTGTTGATCTTTCAGGGATATGGGGAATGGATAAGAAAGTGGAGATAAAGACCAAGTTCAGCATGATTGTACTGAATAGCAGAGAAAGCTTGAGAGGACATGTCCTCCACTCCTGATTCTTGTGTTTCTTGTATTCTTGTGTGAATGATTCATCTAGTTTTATGTTACCATTTAAAGCCTGTTTTATAGCTGCCGCTGCTGCGTCAATTGGATTTACTTGCTCTAATAAAATGCCGTAAAGGTCTGGGTCAGCAACAAAGCTTTATTTACACCAGTAACCCTGTCAAATGCGTAAGTCCCATAGTAAAATTCCAGACAATACATTTGATGAATATAATTCTGCAATTTGTTTCAGGGTTTATAAAGTTTTTATTTACTTATATCCACCTAATTAATTCTTCATATTAGCCTGAGAATCCCGTAATAAAGTAATTACATTACAATCTTATGTGCAGGGCTGAATAAAATTAAATCTTACCTTGATAGCATTCAAACAGGCTTCAGGATTATCCTTCTGTACACAGTGAAAGTTTCTGAAGCCTTCATTTGTCATTTGGGTTTTCAAATCTTGGCATTTCCTTGTCTCTGGTGCAGAAACTGTGCACCACTTGATCTTCGACTCAGCGGCGAATGAAAGAGCTTGATAATCAAAAAGAAAGTCAGACAGCAGTTGTACAATGTGGAGGAAAAGCAGAGCAATTATGAAAGAGAAGAGCAGGCACATTAATTGTAGAGAGGAGTGAGATAGATACTGAATCGAAACTTAATGGTGCAAAAGAGAGCAAGATATGACTGACTTTAGAGCAATGGAAGATAACACAGCTATATCACTGCGAGGAGGAAGAATGGCAATTATGTGGGTAAAAGAGAATGTAGCCAGGGGTCCTCTACAGGCTGAAAAAGAGTAAATAAAGATGGTATACAAGAGAGAACAAAGTGAGTTTAAAGCTCCAACAGCACAGTGATTATAAATGAGAGAATGAAATAGTGACAGCAAAGGGGATGGAGCTCAATGATTTATAAAGGGTAAAGCACAGCGATTGTAAAGAGTAAAGCACAGTCATTGCAAAGAAGAGAGTACAGTGATTCTAAGGAAATTGATAACAAATATTAAGAAAATGGTGGATGAAATAAGGAAGAATTTTGCTTGTCTTCACAATAGACTACACAAAATACATTCCGGTAATCACTATAAATTATAAGTTGGAAGGTAGAGAGGAACCTGGTCAAAATATAATCAATAGGGAAGTAGTATTGAACGAATTGATGGAGTTACAGGCTGACAGGACCCTAGGTATTAAAAGTAGTCGCAAATGAGGCAGTAGATGTATTGGCATTAATTTCCCAACATACTAGATTCTAAAGAGGTTCCATCAGACTGGAAATAGCAACTATAACTCCTCTATTGAAGAAAGGAGGCAAACACAATGTTATAGGCCTATTAGCTTGATGTCAATCATGAGGAAGTGTTAGAATTGATTATTAAAGGGTTATAACTGGGCACTCGGAAAATCTCAAGGCAATCAGGAAGAGTCAACATGATTTTGTGAAAGGGTAATGATGTTTAGCCATTGTATTGCATTTCTTTGCAAGAGTAACATGTACAGTAGAGAAAGGGGAGCTTATAGATTCACTGCACTTGGATTGTGAGAAGTTATTTCACAAAGTGTCACGCAAAAGTTTTTTGCACAAAGTAGGAGCTCATCGCATAAGGGAATAACATAGCATTGTTATCCTGGGTGAGAAAGGAAGAAATTGCCCCTCTCTCTTTAGTTAACAAGCCCTTTCACCTTGGATGGTCACAAGCAGGCTAACCTAAGACAAGGAATCCCTTCCCTTGTGGATATCCTTCCCAGTTCCAATGTATCTTTGTTCTCATGGGAGTCAATTTAACCAGATTTTTTTGGGTTAGAGAAAGAGTAAATTAGTTAGTATTAGATAGTAAAACACAAGGAAGAATAAGAAAATGTAACACACATACACAGAATTGAAATGAGAAGTGAAGAAACAAATAACAGTGCAAAAAAAATACATGAATCAGTCTTTGGCATGTCTGTGAAAAGTCAGTGGTGAAACATTCCAAACATGAATATAAGTTTGGCTGGTTACTCGAAAACAGAGATTATACATACATTCCCCTCCCCCATTTCTGAAGAAGGGTCCAGACCCGAAATGTCAACTTTCCTGGTCCTCTGATGCTGCTTGGCCTGCTGTGTTCATCCAGCTCTACACCTTGGTATCTCTTATGCATACAGGGGTCTTCTTTTGATTGGCAAGATGTGACAAGGAGCTCCCTCAGGGACCTGTGCTGAGGTGTCAATTTTTTCCAAATTATGAATAACTTTCATTTTCCATCATGATAGTAGGGAGGTATGTTGTGTAGTTAAGAGCAGCTGGATGTCTCTAAGGTGTTAGAACTCTGAAGCATGTTCCAGAGGTAAGTGTTAGATTCAGGGCTCTCAAAAGAAGCTGTGCACCATTAATGGTACAAACAGTGAGGACTGGAAACATGTGAGCAGTCATTGTTTTGTGAAACTGAGCAAGATGAGAGCTCAGGAAAAAGCTTGGGGCAGTGCTAGGTTAGGGCAGTTCATAGTTTGCAAGAAACTGGAACTATGCTTATGACTAAGTGATAGAGCATAGTTTCCAAGAATCCATTACAGTGCAGAGTTAGAAAAGTGGACAACAAGAATGCAATGAATCTTTGAGGTAGTACATGGAAGGAATAAAGAAGGGTCTGTATCTCTCGCTGTCTTGCTGATTGCTGGAAGCGAGTCACAAGTCAGAAAAGCCACTAAAAGGAAAGAGGCCAACTCCTTTCAACTGACTTGCAGAACAAAAAACTGACAGGTTAACTGTTGAACTGCTAAGGTCAACATTATCAGAACCAGTTCAATTATTGCTATGTTTCACCATCGACTTCTCATGGACAAGCCAAAGACTGATTTATATATCCTTTACTAATTTTTTTTTGTGTTTCTTCACTTCTTATTTCTATTCTGCGTATGTGTGTTACTTCTTACTCTTTCTTGCATGTTCCTAATAAGTTCACTCTTTCTTTATGAAAGCCTGATTGTGTTGACTCCTTTTAAAACATAAATACATTCGAACTGAGAAAGGTATCTACAAGGGAAGGGATCCCTTGTGTTAAGTTAATCAGCCTGTGACTCTGAGGCAAAAGGGGGCATTGACTAAAGAGGGGGAGCCAAATCCAGTTTTCCTGATGTGAGAACATAATAATTTTGGAGTGCCCCATTTAGAATCACACAAACCAAGGACCCCTGTCCAAGGATTCATATAAAATTGTTTTTCCTCACACCTCCGTACCAGCCTACCACCACCACTAGTGTGAATTTAGAAAATGTCTTGGCATTACAAAAGGATAAATCGTTATTGCGAAAGCTCATAAAACCCTGACAATGTAATGTTCAGCCAGACATTTGAAGTGTTAACTATCGACTTTCAGAAAGCTTGGCTTAATAAGAAAACTGCAGACAAAATATTCTGATAAAGAATTTGTAATGCTCAGTAAGTGACAATAATTGCATAGGGTTTGATCCTTAATTTTTAATGCAGATTTTTTTTGAACATGTATAGGCTCAAAAAATATAAAGCAGAGAGTAGAAGTAAAGAGTAGTTACCTAGATTGAAGGAGGGTTAAGAAAATGCGTTCCACAGGAATCAATTCTGGGCTTATTGGTCATCCATTACAGACAGTCTAAAAATTTGCAGATGTTGCTCAACTGGGGTTTATAGTAAATATTGGGAATGGATGCAATATAAGATCCAGAAGTTTTAAATCTATAAGATATAGGAGCAGAATTAAGCCAATTGGCCCATCAAATCTGGTCTACCATTTGATCATGTCTGTTATGTTTCTGAACCCGTTTCTCCTGCTTTCTACCTGTAACCCTGATCCCATTACTAATGAATACTATCTATCTCTGTCTTAAATACACTGAATGACTTGGGCTCCACAACCTTCTGTGGCAATGAGGTCCATGGATAAACCACCCTCTGGTGAAAGAAATTCCTCCTTATCTCAATTCTAATAGGTGGTCCCTTCACTTTGAAACCATGCCTTCAGGTTCTAGTGTCTCTTACTAGTGGAGACATCTTCTTCACATCCACCCTATCCAGGCCTCTCAGTATTCTGTAAGTTTCAAACAGATGCCCCTTATCCCTTTAAACTCCAACAAGCACTGACCCAGAGTCCTCAACCTCTCCTCATATGACGAACCATTCATCCCTGGGATCATTCTGCTTAACCTCCTCTGGACCCCCTCCAACACTAGCACATCCTTCTTTAGATATGGGATCCAAAACTGCTCACCATATTCCAAATATGGTCTGTCCACAGCCTAATGCAGCCTCAGTAGTACATCTTTGCTTTTGTATCCCAGCCCCCTTGAAATGAATGCTAACATTGCAATTGCTTTCCTAATTAACCTAAATGTTAACCTTAAGAAAATCCTGAACTACAACTCCTAAGTCCCTTTGTGCATAAGACATCCAAAGTCTTTCTCCCTTTAGAAAATAATCTATGCCTCTATTCTTCCTACCAAAATGTGTAACCTCATACTTTTCCACATTGTATTCCATGTGCCACTTCCTTGCCCGCTCATCTAGTCTGTCCAAGTCTGTCTGCAGCATCCCTCATTCTCAACACTACTTGTCCCTCCACCTCTCCCTGTGTCATCTACAAACTTAGCAACAATGCCCTCAGTTACTTTATAACAAGCATGGGGCTGGATGAACACAGCAGGTCAAGCAGCATCATAGGAGCAGGAAAAC
>JAHRHZ010000268.1:4204182-4221081 GCA_024137785.1 Ginglymostoma cirratum
CCCGAAACATCAAGCTTTCCTGCTCCCATGATGCTGCTTGGCCTGCTGTGTTCATCCAGCTCCACACCTTGTTATCTCGGATTCTCCAGCATCTGCAGTACCTATTATCTCTGATACCAAATTAATAATGTCACTCACCAGTGGATCAGCTGATGTTGGAAATGAAGATACCACATTGGTGTTTTATACATTGGTGTATTGAAGAGGCCTTTTCAGCTAGGATTAAGGAATCACACTGGGTTAAATGAGAGGGATTTTATCAAATTTGTGCCATATCTAATGAGAAAACCTGATTAGCACGGCATAAAAAGAGCTTTTGAAAAAGACGTGCATTTGGGCAGCACGGTGGCTCAGTGGTTAGCATTGCTGCCTCACAGTGCCAGGAAACCCCAGTTTAAATCCACCCTTGAGCGGCTGTCCGTGTGGAGTTTGCACATTCTCCCTGGGCTCGCATGGGTTTTTTCTGGGTGCTCCGGTTTCCTCCCACAGTCCAAAGATGTGCAAGCGAGGTGAATTAGCCATGCTAAATTATCGATAGTGTTCAGGGGTGTGTAGATTAGGTGGGTTATAGGGGGATGGGTCTGAGGGTCAGTATGGACTTGTTGGGCTGAAGTGCCCGTTTCCACACTGTAGGGGTTCTGTGATCTATATAGGAACCAATCACTGCAGTTGTTGGAGTCTGAACTGAAAACATCAAATGCCGGAGATTACAGCCGGTCAGACAACATCATGGAGAGAGAGCAAGCTAACATTTCAAGTCTGGATGACTCCTTATCAAAGCTGAAGTAAAGTGTGGAGGGGACAGCATTTAAGAACAAAGAAAAGAGAACAAAGAAAATTACAGCACAGGAACAGGCCCTTCGGCCCTCCAAGCCTGCGCCGCTCGAGATCCTCTGTCTAAACCTGTCATCTATTTTCTAAGGGTCTGTATCCCTTTGCTCCCTGTCCATCCATGTACCTGTCCAGATACATCTTAAAAGATACTAACGTGTCTGTGTCTACCACCTCCGCTGGCAACGTGTTCCAGGCACCCACCATCCTCTGCGTAAAGAACTTTCGATGCGTATCTCCCGTAAACTTTCCCCCTCTCACTTTGAACTCATGACCCCTAGTAATTGAGTCCCCCACTCTGGGAAATAGCTTCTTGCTATCCACCTTGTCTATACCCCTCATGATTTTGTAGACCTCAATCAGGTCCCCCCTCAATCTCCGTCTTTACGTCTTTCTAATGAAAATAATCCTAGTCATAATCCTAGTTTATGCTATAGTTTTGGGGGGGAAGGGTGTGGGGTTAGTGGGTATAGGGTGCTGGTGGAGAAAAGATGTTGATGGTTCAGATTAAGTGGTCGGATGTGTGAATGGCAGAATAATGGTGTGTCTACCTGCCAGACTTGGAAGGACATTAACTGGGATGGGGGAAGGGGATGACATGATAACAAACTAGAAGAAAGAGAAGAAATGGTTCACAGTTTAAAGGTGTTGCATTCAATATTAAGTCCAGAAGGCTGTAAAGTGCTAGTCTGAAAATGAGACATTGCTCTTCCAGTTTGCGCTATGATTCACTGGAACGCTGAAGCATGCCTAGGGCATGAGAGCAGGACGCTGTGTTAAAATGACCAGCTACGGGAAGGTTGGGGTGATGCTTGCACACAGCCCAGAGTTGTTCTGCAAAGCAGTGACCCAGTCTGCATTTGGTTTCCCCAATGTAGAGTAGGTCACACTGGTTACAGAGAACACAAATACACAAGATTGGAGGAGGGACAGGTGAAATGCTGTTTCACCTGGAAAGGCTGTTTAGGTCCTTGGATGGTGAGCAGGGAGGATGTGAAGGGGCAGGTGTTACACCTTTTCCAGTTACATGGGATGATGCCATGGAAAGTGGGGTGGTGTTGTCAGTTGTGGAATGGAGTAGAGTGTCCTGGAGGCTACGATCCCTGCAAAGTGCAGGGGGAGTGAGGGGAAGATATGTCTGGTGGTAGCATTCTACCGGAGTAGTCTGAAATGGTGGAGAATGATCATTTGAATGCGGAGGCTGATAGGATGAAAAGTGATGACAAGGGCGACCCAATCGTGCTGGTACGAGTGATGGGAAGAGGCAAAGGCGGAAGCACAGGTGACAGGGCAGATGCAGTTGAGGGCTTTGTCAATTGCAGTGGGTGGGAAGAAGGAAGTCATGTCAGCAGCGCTGTTTTGGAAGGTGGCATCATCTGAACAAATGTGTCATAGGCAAAGGAACTGGGAGAATGGGATGGAGTCCTTGCAGGATGTGGGTGTGACAAGCTGTAGTGAAGGTAGCTATGGGAGTCAGTGGCTTTGACTTGGATGGCAGTGGACAGTTTATTCCCTGAAATAGAGACAGAGAGGTCAAGGAAAGGAAGAGAAGTGTCAAAAATGGATGATGTGAAAGTTATGGAGGGGTGGAATTGGAGGCAACATGAATGAAGTTTTCAAGCACCTGGTGGGAGCATGAAGTGGTACCGAAGCAGTTGTACTCTGAAAAGAATTGTGGGAGGGGGCCACAGTAGGACTGGAACAAGAATCATTCCACATACCCCATTAAGAGGCACACATAACTGGGACTCATGTGGATGCACATAGCCATTCATTTGACTTGGCAATAGTGAGATGAGGGAGAATTTGTTCAGTGAGAGAACAAGTTCAGCAAGGCAGAGGAGAGTGGTGGTGGATGGGGATTTTTCAGGCCTGTGATTGAGGAAGAAGCCAAGAGCTCTCAGATTATCCTGGTGGGGAATGGAGGTATAGAGAGATTAGACATCCTGGTGAACAGGAGGCAGTTAGGGCCAGGGAACTGGAAATTGTCAATATGGTGGGGGGCATCAGGGAATTGCGGATGTAGGTGGGCGTAGTCTGGACAAGTGGAGAGAGGATGGAGTCAAGGTAGGAGGAAATGAGCTCAGTGAGACAGGAACAGGCTGATACAATGGGCCTCCCAGGACAGTCTGGTTTGTGGATTTTGGGAAGGAGGTAGAAATGGGCTGTCTGGAATTGGGAGACTTCTAGGTTGGAGGCAGGGGTGGGGAGGAGATCTCTGGACGTAATGGGGTTAGTGACAGTCCTGGTAACAATGGTTTGATGTTCGTTTGTGGGGTCGTGGTCCAGGGTTGGTAGTTTTCAGTGCATTTATATAGTGTTTTGCATGATCACCACACACCTCAAAGTGTTTTACAACCAATGAAATACTTTGAGGTGTAAAGGAAATGTTGTCATAGTCCCACAGGTCCGCTCTCTCATTACAGCGAGATAACTGGTGGTGAGTTTAACCTAAAGGTCACCAATTCTCAGGTGAAGGACAAGGTTGAGAAGGCAGGGCCTTCACAGTGACCTCACCCCAAACAGGAATTGATCTTACTCTAAATAAAAACTGAAAGAACTGTGGATGTTGGAAATCAGAAATAAAAACAGAAATTTCTGGAAAATCTCAACAGATCTGGCAACATCTGTGCAGAGAAATTAGAGTTCCCGTTTCAGCTCCAGTGACCCCTCTTTAGGACTCACTCCTCATGGTGAACCAGCTGTCCAGCCAAATGGGCTAATCAGCCCCCTTCATTGAAGTGTAGTCTCAGTTGTAATAAAGGAGACTTGGCATCTAGTCTGCAAACAATTAATTCCCATAAATAATAATGTGACAGTGACAAGATAATCTTTTCTATTATACTGTTTAGGATAAATTATTAACCAGGCTGTTTGCATGGATTTCATCCAGGTCCTTCAGTTTCCTCCCACAGTCCAAAGATGTGCAGGTTAGATGGGTTATTCATAGGAAATGCAGGATTACAGGGATAGGGTGGTGGGGGTGTGTCCAAGGGGGATGCTCTTCGGAGGTTCAGTGTGGATTCAATGGCATGTTTCTACATTACTCCTGTACTCAGTGCACTGAGCAGTGAAGGTGAAAGTGCTGGGCACTTTCTTCACTTAATTGCCTGTGTGTGACTCCACTTTCGAGGAACTGGGAACCTGCATCTCAGGGGCTCTTTGTTCAGCAGCATTCCCCAGGACCCTACCATTAAGTGTGTAGGCCTTGTCCTGATTTGCCTTGCTGGGATGCAGCACCTCGATTTGTCTAGGTTGGACTCCATTTGCCACTCCTTGGCTCATCTGATCAAAGTCCCGTTCTCCATCTTCACCGTCCCTTACACATTTTGGTGTCATCTGCAAACTTACTAACCATTCCTCCAACAGTCACATCCAAATCATTTATATAAATGGCAAAAAGCTGTTGACCCAGCACTGATCCTTGCAGTATACCACTGGTCACAGGCCTCCAGTTCAAAAAGCTACCCTCCACCACAATCCTCTAACTCCTACCTTCAAGCAATTTTGTATCTGAGAGGCTAGCTCCCCCTGGATTCTATGTGATCTAACTTTATTAACCTGTCTACCATGAGGAACCTTGTTGAACACCTCGCCAAAGTACATACAGAAACATTCACCGCTCTGTCTTCATCAATCTTCTTTGTCACTGGTTCAAAAATCGAGTTAGCGAGACATGACTTCCCACGTACAAAACCACGTTGACTAGCCCTAAGAAGTCTTTGCCGTTCCAAATACACATAAATCCTGTCCCTTAAAATCCCCTCCAACAACCTACTCTCCTTTGACATCAGGCTCACCGGTCTATAGTTCTCTAGCTTTTTCTTACCACCTTTCTTAAATAATGGCACCATTTTAGCCCCCCTCCAGTCTTCCAACACTTCACCCATGGCTACCAATGACACAAATATCCCAGCAAGGGGCCCACTAATCACTTCACTAGCTTCCCTCAAAGTTCTGGGATATACCTGATCATATCCCAGGGATTTATCCACCTTTATGTGCTTTAAAATGTCCAGCACCTTCTCCTCTGTAATATTGACACTTTCAAGATATCACGACTTCTTTCTCTAAGTTCCCTAACTTCCATATAGTTCTCCACAGTAAAAATACAGGCATAGGAAAGATTTAAGGGGTTGTGGGCCAAATGCAGGCAAATAGAACTAGTTTAGTTTGGGAAACTTGGTCGGCATGGACAAGTTGCACCAGAGGGTTTGTTTCCATGCTGTATGATTCTATGATAGCTTCCCTGTTATGCTTCAGAACAGAGACATGAAACATTCACATCCACCTGTGAGGAGAGATAATGTCTCAGAATAATATTTTATCCAAATGACAGCTCCTCCAATAATGCAGCATTTCTCAGGGGATTGGAGTATCATCAGTGTTGTATGTGCTCAATTCCTGGAATGGGACTTTAACCCAGAACCTCCTGACACAGAGAGTAGTACCACATTGAGATACTACTGATACATAACTCATATCAGACATTGCTGCGACTATTTTAGGAGCGATCAGTAAAGCAACATATTTGAGTGCTTGAGGGGGAACCTTTGGTCTGTAACTAACTAGTGATATACCCAACATACAAATACTTAATGCTGCAGTGTAAATTGAGCACAGACAATATCCAACATTACCTAATCTGTGAATGCTTGATATTGACATAGTTTCAAAGTTGAAAATTTCCTATTATTCACATGAAAAGAAAGGAAATAAATAAAACATATTCACAAGAATGGAGAATCAAATGGTTAATGTGTGGCTGGAGCAAGTCCTCCAAAGAGATTACAAAAGCCAGAAAGAGAAATCCAGAAACCTTTATCGCAGGTTTTCGCAACTTCCCAGCTGCTGCAAGGTCAATATAGTCTCACTGAAATATTGTAAAATTAGAAAGGTATAAAACTTCTACGTACCAGTGAGAATTTACAAATCAACATTAACTCCATGATTTGCATTCATTGAGTTGTTTGACAGTTCTGGCCAGGTCTCACAGTTAGCTGAAATACTGTCCAGAAACAGTATTGCATATAATGTAGTTTGTTATATGGTGTGTTCTACAATTTTAGGCTGCATTGGGCAGGCACAATTTGACAAAGATATTCCTGGCCTGGGTTTCAAAATCAGTATTTTGGGTTATTAATTCCTATTGCTTGTGGAATGAAAATCAAAGAAGCTTATATTTTCTCTCCCTTTAAAGTTTCACAATAATCACGGGATTGTGGAGTTTGCTTGGGTCATAACCATTAGTTATTTCACAGGCAAGGACTAACATTAATCTGCTCTAAGTTCTTCTGATAAAAGAGTGGTGAAACCAAGGCAGACAGGATAAATTCCCGCTCTATCTGAATTAATCATTGGATAAGATATGCAGCTATTAGAAAAAAGTCCACAACTTATGACTGAATAGAATATTACAGGAGGACTGAGCACATGCAATTTTATCTAAAGTTTGTCTATCTCACTATGGTACATGGTTCCAATGTTGCACAAAACACTACCAATCAATATGGCACTGGTTGGGTAAAGAGTAAAGTCTCCTTTACACTGTCTCATCAAGTATTTTCAAGTCACAGATAGCATGGTTTTGATAGAGAGTTAGCAAATTGTGATCATCAAAGTCCCATAAACACACTATGATCTGACTATGCAGAATTTAATTAGCACCTAGATACCAAGGAGCATATGCAGTGGCAATGATATCCCATAAATATATTAATGCAAAGGGTAATAACTAACATATACCTAAAAATGAAAAAAAAATTGTGTAAGAAAAAGTGTTTTACAAAATATGACTTCTGCTTTAATTTTACAAGACAGCCTTTATATTGCATGTGCTTATGTGCATGTGCAGTGGGAAATAATCAGCAGTGAGTATGTGCAATTGTCAGATTATTGGTGTCAGCAAACATATGGTTCAAAATGTATTCCAAACAATTTTCAATATCAATCTTCTTCCACAAATAATGGAGATAATTTTAGTTTGTCGGTGATGAGTATTCTGTTTGCACTCAAAGTCACAGAAAGTGTTGCCTGTTACTATACAGTTAATGTTGCTTTTGGAACTTTCCTTCAGCAAATTGCTGTCAAACAGCTCTGACCACAAGTAACTGATGGATCTCCCCCATCTTCTCTGCCAGGTCCATTTCTGTTTACCATGAGGAATATCTTTGTCGAATTGTGCCTGCCCAATGCAGCCTAAAATTGTAGAACACACCATATAACAAATTACATTATATGCAATACTGTTTCTGGACGGTATTTCAGCTAACTGCCAGACCTGTCCAGCATCTGAATCATTTCTTCAAGGCTTCAATGGTCTGCTCAAGGACGGTTCTTATTGACCTTATTGGCATCCACGTAAGGATGACCTATGAACATATCAAATTTGTATTGCCAACATTTTAAAAGAGGATTGCTGCAGCCAATAAAATGAGTGTGGATGTAAAAATCAATAGCGGCCTGGAGGCACAAACCCTGAAATGTCAAGCCTGATGAGTTGTCAAGGAAGCTGCAAAAGAATAGATTTAAAAGGGAAGAAATGTATTACCAACTGAACCGTAATCCCTAATGAGTATCTCAGATTGTGAACACAATGTTTAGAAAAGACAACAGCCTGGCTGACAGACATATTTGTATTTCCCTTTTCAAGAAGGGGCTGGGGTTAAAAGCAAACTCCAACCCTGATCTGAGCATGTTAGTAGCCTAACGTGCTAGTGTGTGGATTAGTGTGCTATGAAGATCACAGCTTTGGGAACAGGTCAAAGAAGATGTTCAAGAGACAGCATCAACATGGCGCCAGTAGTGCCATGTTGGAAATAAATTGACGTTGATTGCATGTGATGGAGATGTCTGACATCTAACCTCTGTGTGACAGTCCTCTGCAATGGCAACATTACAATGCTAACTCATACTCATAAGAGCATGAAGCATTGAGTACGTGGCAGTGACTGCAGTTCCTCCTAACGATTGGAAGAGACGGAGGCAGTGGCAACAAGAACGCAGCTCCTTCTGGCATTTGGGGCTCACAGTGGCAGTAAAACTCCTCCAGCAATTACAGCCAGCAGCAACAGCAAGAATGTGGCTCCTCCTGGCAATCAATCCGAGACCCACAAGCTGATCGAGACTCCAGACTATAGCTAGGCCCGGGTGCCTGCATCAGTGGATCCAAACACCTTTATGAAGATTGGACTTAGATTTTAAGATCTGGACATTTTTCTTACCATTTGGCTTTCGTTCATTTCTTTTTTTTAAATTCTGGTTTAGTAACCAAGATGGCACCAGAGAATGGGAGATAGCAAGGACTGCAGATGCTGGAAATCAGAGTCAATAAAATGTGGAGCTGTAGGAGCATAGCAGGTCAGACAGCATCCAAGGAGCAGGAAAATTGACATTTCAGGTCAGGACCATGGTGAATGGTGACTTCGCGTACACTTTTCACTGTACTCATGTATTCCTATCCTTGAGTACGTGATGATAAAATCTAACTCTAATTCTAGGAGTTGGTACATACTCTGGCAGAGTGCAGCAGGTCTTTCACTCCCTTGTGGTGTTGCAACCAGGTTCTTTTGAGATGCTCATGGGTGCCAACTTCTGCAGCCACCTCTGTCCAGGCTGTTTTTATCAGTCAGGTTGGCCCTTTTTTTTGCTATCCATAAGGAAAAGCACTCTCCTTCTCTCATGGACAACCTTCAGAAGAACCTCTATGGAAGCATCGCTAAAGTGTGAAGCTGTTTTTTTGCCTGATCTCTGATTTCTTCAGGGATGGGTGAGGGTGATGAGAAAAAGTTGAGTGATGCTCTTGCGTTGCAGAAAGTGACATGCTATCCAAGTGTCTTTAATATGATGCCCAGAAGTTGGAGTCCAGAATATCCTGGCACAAGGTGGAGGTAGATCATCCTGCTTTATAATTAGACAATTCATCCAACAGATGCTTAAAAAAGGAGCTAAGAAGAATGTACTTGATCAGAAAAACCTGACCTGCTCACACTGTCAGTCCTTCCGCTCTTTGGATTTCCCATCCCACTTAACCTCTGAAGAGAAAATTCTGGAGTTACACAGGAGAATCAATAGTTTTACTCCTGATTACTATTGCCAATTTCTATGATGATAAAAAATATAGACAATAAGAACAGGAGTTAACCATTCAATATGATCATAGCAGATTATCTGACCCCATACCCTGTTCCCACTTTTGTGCCATACTCTTTGATCTCTTAAGCTTTAAGAACTATATCTATCTTCTTCTCGAAAACATTCAATGTTTTGGCGTCAACAGATTTCTAACTCAGTGAATTCCACAGACTCACTCTCTGGGTGAAGAAATTTCTCCTCATCTAAGTCCTACACACTATATCCTCAGACTTTGAAGCCTGATCTTGGACTAACCAGACATCAGGAATATCCTTCCTGCATTCACCCTGTCTAATCCTGTTACAATTAAAGAGTGCTCTACAAATTAATCCCAATATCCCACTGGGATATTAATCCCAGTATGAAGCAGTGGATAGGCCTGAGTTCACAATGCTGATGATCATGATGCTATATTGTGGGCTTTGTGTGTCAACAAAGCGTAAGTTTTGTATAAAGCAATGGTTTTCATAGAAGTTCCTCATTTAGTGTGTCAAGTGAGGTCCCAAAATAAATGTGCACTGTAGTACATTCACAGAGATGGATCCATTTCTGTGGTATTACATAAGCCCGCCAACACAAAAAAAAAGCTGTCACTGGGTTGTCAGAATAGAGAAAAGACCACATATTGCAACAGGGAATATGTGAATCTTAACTCAGTTACAGGGCTGGGGTATGATGGAATTATGCAAGAAGACAGACTTGTATTTATATAGCATCTTGTACACTTCAGCACTTTCCCAGAGCATTATAAAGCCAATAAAGTGTTTTTGACTTCCTTGACCTTCATAATGTAGGAAAGATAGTGACCAATTTGCTTATTGAAAGGTCCCACTGTAAAATAATAACCAGATAATCTGTTTTAGAGATACTGGGGATCAGTATTGGCCAGGTCACTGAGGAGCATTCCTCTGCTCTTCTTTCAAAAATTTTATAAAATATTTTATGTCCAACTCAAAGAATGAGCTTATCATTTCATTTGAAACATGGCACCTCCAAATAGGCAGCATTCTCTCAGTAATTTACTAACATACCAGTCTAGTTTGAGCCCAAATCTCTGGAACGAGATTTGAACCTATTTCCTTTTCAATAGCGTGAATGCTACCACTGAAAAATGACTACAATAAAGTGGGAAACTATTTATGTTAATATAATATTAATATGGAATCAAGACACAAAATTAAATAGGAGGGTCCCTTACAAACATATGAATAAGGAGCAGCAGTAGGCCAGTTAGTCCCTCAAGCTTGTTCCATCATTGAATAAGATCATGCCTGATCTGATTGTAATTTCAAATCCACATTCATGCCGACTGCACATGGCCTTTCAACCCCTTGCTTAACAAGTGTCTATTTACACTTCCTTAAAAATTTTCGAGGAATCTTGATTCAAGTCCTTAATTTGTCATTGTAGATCAGCATAGGTGGAATAAAGGACTGCATAGGATAAAGGAAATGTGATTATTGCCAGGATTATCAGTATTCAATGTCTGAGCTGCCTGGGGTTGTACTCCTGCTGTGCATTGCAATTGCGGAAGCACTTTCAGGTTATGAAAATGACCAATTGGCATAAAAAGGTAATGTGCGTGTAGCAGCACCCTTCACTATTTAGATGTCTGCAACCTGTGCAAGACCTCATGTTTGTTCTTCCTGCATGGCTCTAGCAAGATAAAACATGATAAAGCTGTTCCTCTGTGCACAAAAAGGCTCAATGATTTCTGTACTACAAACAGCAAATAACTGCTTATATTTCAAGCAGTAGACTGGAAACAGCCAGAAGTATAAAGGTTATGAACTGCTGTCACCCGGACAATCATGGGTAATGTTGAGGTTGGTTGGCTCGCCGAGCTGGTTTCTTGTTTCGCAGATGTTTCGTTACCATGCTGGGTAACATCCTCAGTGCAGCCTCCGATGAAGTATTGGTGTGTTCTCCCACCTGGTTTTTAAACTCTGGGGTCCGTTGAGATCGATTGCCTCACTTCCAATTTTCCTTCGTAGTGGAATGTATATGGGGTCGAGTTCACTATGTTTATTAATAGCATGCTTCGTGGAGTGCCAGGCTTCTAGGAATTCTCGTGCCTGTCTCTGCCTAGCTTGTCCCAGGATTTCGGTGTCCCAGTCGAAATGGTAGTTCTCCTTGTCCATGTGGATTGAGATGAGTGAGTACTGGTCGTGTCTTTTTGTAGCCAGTTGGTGTTCACATACTCTTGTTGTTGGGTAATGATATTCTTATCCTACCTCTCGTGACAAACTTGTCCCAACTTCCTTATCTTAATTCTAACCAGGGTTTGCAATAGTTTCTCTTCCAACTCCTCCAAATTGTGAAGTCTCAAGCCATTCAATCCCCACTGCAAAGTCTGTTCCCATGTTACAGGTTCTATCTTTCTTCCGCGCACAAGTTTGAGATTAAACCAGTCTGTTTAAACTCTGGTGTCATATTTGATCCCAAGTTAAGCATGCAACCACATATTTGCATCCTCACTAAGACTGGCAATTTCCACGTTCATATTATTGCTGATATTGCACAACTTTGTCTATCTCAGTTCATTTGCTGCTGAAATCCTCTTACATGCATCTATTACCTCTAGACTTTCAATGCATTGCTGACTGGACTTCCAAACTCTACCGTCCCTAAACTTGAGCACCCAAACTTAGATATCTATTATATAATGTTCCATTCACATATCATCCTTGTGCTCGCTCAGTTCATTAGCTCTTGTTTCTAAGATTCTCAGTTGTGTTCCCAAGTCACTTCATAGCTATGTCGCTTGCTAGGTCTATAATCTCCACTGGTGCGACAACCCTCAGAAGTATCAGCAGTCGTCTAATTTTAGCCTCTTGAAAATCACCAATTTTAAGCCTTCAAAGGCCTAAAATTTTAGGATTTGCTCCCTATACGTATCTATTTTACTTTGTTTCTTAGACACTCCTTAAAAACTATGACTTTGGCCTAGATTTTGGTTATCTTATGCAATATCTCCTTATGTGGCTCAACACTATATTTTGTTTTATAGTGCTTTTATGAAGCAACATGAGACACTTTAGTATGCTAAAGGTGCTACATAAGTTTTCATGGTTCCTGTTGCAGCAGTTAGCAAACTTCAGTCACAACCCTTTTCTGAAGCCGAAATGACTCAAGCATTAGTCCTCTCTAATGCAAAGAGCATTGCTCCATAAGACACTCAGCAGAAATGCACCCCTTTAGACAGCCATCATTCTCCCCTTTCTAGCATCTTGCCTTCTTCTATGTAGTTATATTTCATTCGGGCTCAATTCCCAGAGGGAGTACTAAAGGCCACCTATCCTTGGAAGCAACTTGTTTCAGCACAATCTTCTAAATTAACTAAAAGGTATTTCAGCACCAGTCTGACCACCGTGTGTACAAGATTATTTAAACTTAAGACGAGTATAGTAAATCTCCAAAAACCACAAACAATTACACCAACTGTCAAAAGAAATAACAACTAACCTACAAAGCAGTTCTTGATCCCTTCAATTAGTGCTGGTGTGTTTGCTCTTCACACAGAGTAACTCTGGAGTCTGAAGTTGGAAAATGGCAATGGTGGCGTCAAATGATCATTACACACTGATTGACGTTTATTAACTGATTATAAACTGCTTGCTCTCCATGCTGATGACACCTATTGGATGCATTAGCACAAGCTTCTTTACCACAGTAACAGCAGGTGCACTTTCCTCAAAATGTGCGCATGTACCAAAGAGTTCATTTTCAAATATTGGGATACCATCTAGTACCTATAAGTATCTATATTACTGGCCTGGACAGGGAATTTGTAATTATGGCTCTTGTTGATTTCCCTATATTTTCTTTTGAAGAGTCCACATAAGCCAAGCTCCTTATTCACAACAAGAATTTATGATAAGAGATAACAAGGTGTAGAGCTGGATGAATACAGCAGGCCAAGCAGCATCAGAGAAGCAGGAAGCTGCAGAAAAAGAGAGGGGTTGAAGGGTGGAGGCAGCATGGTAATAAGTGGACATTGGTAGTAGGTACGACCTGGTTGGTCGATGGGAGGGATGAATCCGGTTGGTGGCTAGAAGGGATGGTCAGAAGGTTGAATGGAAGGGAGGAGGTGGGGCTGGAAAGGGAACCAGGGGATGGTGGGAAGATCATTTGAAATTTGAGAACTCAATGTTTAGTCTTCTGGGCTGTAGTGTGCCCACACGGAAGATAAGGTATTAAGACCATAAGACATAGGAGTGGAAGTAAGGCCATTCGGCCCATCGAGTCCACTCTGCCATTTAATCATGGCTGATGGGCATTTCAACTCCACATACCCGCACTCTCCCCGTAGCCCTTGATTCCTTGCGAGATCAAGAATTTAGAATTTATCAATGTTGTTCCTCAAATTTACGTTCCGAATTGCTGCGACACTGGAGGAGACTTAGGACGGACATGTTGGAGGGGAGTGGGACGGTGAGTTGAAATGGGTGGCGGGAGCTTATGTTGGCCGTTCCGGGCCAGGCGAAGATGCTTGGCAAAACGGTCACCTAGTCTACTTTTGGTCTCACCAGCATAAAGAAGACCACATTGGGAGCAGTGGATGCTATAGACTAAGTTGGAAGAGATGCAGGTGAAGCTGTCAGACTTGGAAGGACTATTTGGGCCCTAGGTGGAGGTGAGGGAGGTCTTGTGTGGGCAGGTGTTGCATCTTTTACAATTACAGGGGAAGGTACCAGGAGGGTTGTAGTGGTTGGTGGGGAGTGGGGTGTGAAGGCAATTGTCCTTGTGGAAGGCAGAGAGGGGTGGGGAGTGGAAGATATTCTGGGTGGTGGGGTCTGATTGGAGTTGGCAGAAATGTTTGAGAATGATAAGTTGAATGTGGAGGCTGGTGAGTTGGAAAGTAAGGACAATGGGGACCCTATGTTTATTATGTTTGGAGAGGGGTGTTGTTTAAAGCTGAGGAGTGGGGAATGGAGGCAGCGTGCTGGAGGGCTGTTTGGATGACAGAGGGGAAAAAGGAGCGTTATTTGAAAAAGGCGGATATCCAGGATTCTTGGGGGTGGAACATCTCCTCATCAGAGCAGATGAGACGGAGGAATTGGGAAAAAGGGATGGAGTTTTTGCAGGATACAGGTGGGAAGAGGTACAGTCTAGGTAGCTACAGAGAGGTCAAGAAAGGGGAGGAAGATGTCTGAGATAGACCAAGTGAATTTGAGGGCGGCATGTAAGTTGTTAGCAAAGTTGATGAACTGCTCCAGTTCAGCCTGGGTGCAGGATGCAACACCAATGCAGTCATCGATAATGGCGGAAGAGTTGAGGACCAGTACCGGTGTACGTGCTGAAGAGGGACTGTTCCAACATAACTGACAAACAGGTAGGCATAGCTGGGGCCCATGAGAGTGCCCATGGCAAACGCCTGGATTTGGAGAAAGTGGGAAGAATTGAAGGAAAGATTATTGAGGGTGAGGACTAGTTCAAAGAGGTGGAGGAGGGTATTGGTGGGGGTGACTGGATGGGTCTGTTGGAGAGGAAAATACTGAGATCCTGTAGGCTCTCCTTGTTGGGTAAGGATGTATATAGGCATTGAATGTCCATAGTAAAGATGACGTGCTGGGGGCCAGGGAACTGTAAGTTCTTTCGCAGTTGGTTCCCCTTTGCTACCAAAGAGCCTTAGTTTGAAGGATGGGTGGCAACCTAACTGTCAAACTCTGCTGATTCACTTCCCAAACTGACCACTAGTGCATGTTCAACAGTAAGTGCTGCTTACTTTCTGCCTTCAGGTTTGCTTCTGCAGATGCATATAGTTTTTTGGTTTACTTATCAATATCTGCACCTGTGCACTTGAACTTGGAACTGACCTCATCAAAAATAAGGCCACAAAGTGCATTTCACCACTGTATTAAATACTGTAGTGTTCTGAAATACTTGTGCCCTGCCCTCTTTAAATCTCTGCCAAGGATTGTTCTATATTTACATTACTATGCACTTTGCCATTTTTAAATTATTAATCAAATAGTCCAGCTAGTTTGTCAATAGCTTTATTATCAAACAGCAAATATTCTGTAATTGGACAGAGGGTCATTGCCACTGAGGTAAGAAAACATCATTTTGGTTACCTGAAACTAAGTGCGTTTTCGGTGACATTTCTCCGGTGGGTTAGTTGTATACTTGATTTAAGTTCTTACTTCTCATGTTTCATAATGAGGTAATGTTTAGTTGTGGCAGAGACGATTTGGAAAATCATCAGTTCTGTGTAACCCCAGGGAATCACATTGGAAGGAGTATGATTTACAAATTTGCTGATACCACCTTATAGGCCTAACTTTGAGCCAAGCTCTTCTTGAGTTTCATTTGCTGGTGATAGCAGGGGAGAGCTGATTTTATCCTGACAAACCAGAGCCTTAATGATAATTTCCAAAAAGTAGGAATTGGGAGTCCAAAGTTAAAAGGTACTGTTATAACAAGCATGGGGCTGGATGAACACAGCAGGTCAAGCAGCATCATAGGAGCAGGAAAACTTGACGTTTCGGGCCTAAACCCTTCATCAGAAAATGTTAAAAGGTACTGTTGTTTGGCGATGACAGCTAGTGTGTCTCTCCAAAGGCAGAAGGTGCTTGGTTAGTTTGTTGATTAGGTGCTGACTTTCGAATTCAGTGTCACTGAAGAAGATTCCCCCATCTTCATAAATTTGCTGAAGAAGGGTCTAGGTTCTGAAATGTCAGCCTTCCTGCTTCTCTGATGCTGCTTGGCCTGCTGTATTCATCCAGCTCTACACCTTGTTATCTCTTATCATAAATTCTTGTTGTGAATAAGGAGCTTGGCTTATGTGGACTCTTCAAAAGAAAATATAGGGAAATCAACAAGAGCCATAATTACAAATTCCCTGTCCAGGCCAGTAATATAGATACTTATAGGTACTACCCCCTACCCCCACATCCCGTCCTGAAGACGGATAATACCCAAAATGTTGACAGCTCCTTTCCTGCAAATGCTGCCTGTCCAGCTGTGTTCTTCCAGCTTAGGAGTAAAAATGTGATAAAACAATCATCTCCACAACTACACACACTCAAGAATATTGTTGCAGAAATCAGTGGGAGCTGCTAGATTGACAACTGGAAAAACTGTAGAATCCCTACAGCATGGAAACAAGCCATTCTGCCCCTTAAGTCCACAAAGACCTTCCAAAGATCATCCCATCCAAAGCCACCCCAACTACCCTAATCTGGCATTGCCCATGGCCAATCCACCTAACCTGCACATCTTTGGATGTCAGGGTACCAGGAAACAGGAGCACCCATAGGGAGACACAGGGAGAATGTGCAAACTTCACACAGACAGTTGCCTGAAGCTGGAATCAAACCCCAGGCCTGGTGCTGTGAGACAGCAGAGCTAACTACTGATCTACTGTGCAACCCCAAGGAAAATGGCAAAAGAAAAAGCAAAAACAGTGGTTGCTGGTACAGAAACAGAAATTGCTGAAAAAACTCAGCAGGTCTGGCAGCATCTGTGGGGAGAACGCAGAGTTAACATTTCAGGTCTAGTGACCCTCCTTCAAAAGGGAAGTGGCCCCAGTTGTATAGGAGTATTGTGGGACATTTACAAAAACATAGTGCCTATTCCACTGATTCCTTGAGCGAGCGGAGGGTGGGAGGAGGCAGAAGGTAGGGGAGAGGTGAGGGGTAGAGAGGGAAGGGAGACGAGAATGAGGGGAAAGGTTTTTTTTATTCATTCAGGGGATGAATGCTAGCTAAGCATTGCTCATCCATAATCGCCCTGAGGGCAGTTAAGAGTCAACCACGTGAGAAGGGAAGAGGTGGGTAGGGGAGGGATGGAGTGGTGGGGGGAGGGGAGAGATGGGTGATGGAGGGGTGAAGTGGTGGAGGAAGGGAGAGATGGATTGAGGAAGGGAGAGATGGATTGAGGAGGGGAGATGGGTGGGGGAAGGGTGAAGTGGTGGGGGAAGGAGAGATGGAT
>JAHRHZ010000268.1:4238604-4260123 GCA_024137785.1 Ginglymostoma cirratum
CCTAAACCCTTCATCAGAAATTTCTGATGAAGGGTTTAGGCCTGAAACGTCAAGTTTTCCTGCTCCTATGATGCTGCTTGACCTGCTGTGTTCATCCAGCCCCATGCTTGTTATCACAGTTTATGCATTGTCAATTTGTTCAGTTGAACGCTACGCACATTCAGATACAGAGCCTTTAGTTTTATCCTTTTGTAGCCCTCATAACACCTAGTTTGATAGTTGATGCGCTCTTAGCTTTTATTATTCCCCCTCACTCTGTCAATCTTCCTGTCATTCTTTGATCCTCAGTTCTCGTATTACTTTTTTTACCTTGTCTCTACTCTTTGACATGCTTTGACATGCCGCATCTTTCCACAATTTGCCCCCACTCTGTAATTTAAATCCCTCCACCTTCCTAATTATGTAATTCACAAGAACACTGGTGCCAACAAGGTTCAGATGTAGACCTTTCCAATGGTAGAGCCGCCATTTCCCTCAGTACTGGTGCCAGTAGACCACAAACTGGAGCCCATGTCTCCCACATCTGTCTTTCAGCCACTTATTCATGTGTCTAAGTTTATGTACCTTATACCAAAATGCATACTGCTCAGGTAATAATTCAGACATTATACACTGTGAGGTTCTGCTTTTAAGTTTGGTACCTAGTTTCTTATATCGTGCAGCACTGAGAGAGAAACATCCAGTGGATTCTTGATTTGTTGTCTGATCTGTATGGCCAGGTTAGTTGATCTCAAATAACTGCGGAGAGTCTGGGTTTTAATTGCTGTTCAATAACATCTGCCGGAATGCATGCCAACATGGACTTCATGAGCAAATAGAATGGAGCAATACTGTAATGCCAGCCACCCTTTCCAAAAAAAAAGTATAGCCTCCTGACATCCACAGTCTGAGCCACCCATAAAAAGTGCACGCTGTCAAGTGACTGCAGTTTGAAAAGTAATCTAGTATCCTTAGGGGGAAATATGGTTGTCTTGCTGAAGAAATATGGAGGAGAATTAACTAAACTGGGATTAATTAATTATGACTAGGCTATCAACGACATGTTTTCATTGGCCGCAAGTTTTCCACTGCCGAGATTTCTGTCGGTGATATCGGTGGACACACTGTAAAGAATTGCTGGCATTTTTTGTGCCTGTTCCGTTTGGCAGCCTCCTTTGGCAATATTAACCTCCTGGTATATATAGTAAATGTTCACTTTGATCATTAGGGTTCTAGGCTTTACTTAGGAATTTCCATCATTTTTAGGTTTGCAGACAAATCAAAATAATTTGCATTTATTCAGTGACTTTATCATATCCCTTTGGATATCTTGTACAGCTCACTTGTACAGCTGCTAGTGTACTTCTACAGTGGAGTCATTGTTGTAATGTAGAGAAATGCAGCAACCAATTTACACACAGCAAAGCCCCGCACATGACAATAGATGACAAGATTCTGTTGGTGATGTGCTCATATAGCTTTTCTTTTGGACGGCCTCACTGCTTTTCTTTAAAAAATAACATATGATTTCCTACATCTACTTGTATCGACTGAAAGAAAGCAGAACCGAAAGTTTGGTACTTACTAGATTGTGTGCCCAAATCTCTAGAATAGTATTTGAACCATAATCGATATGTAACATGCCATCGCAAACCTAAATCAAAACTGAGATAACAAGGCGTGGGGCTGGATGAACACAGCAGGCCAAGCAGCATCATAGGAGCAGGAAAACTTGACGTTTCGGGCCTAGACCCTTCATCAAAACTGACACAGTTTATATCTTTACATCCTTCAGATGAAATATTACCTGTCAGCTTTATCTTCTTGTCCAGTTTGGCAGTAAAGATGCCATGATATGGTTGAAAGAAAGAATGGAGTTTTCCTCCTTCCATGACCAACAACCCCTTTCAACTGCAGCGTCAGCAGATTAATAAATAATTCAACTCATGTCATTGCTGCTTATGCAACTGAGCTGACAAAATGGTTACCACAAGCTTCTAGTCTGCACTTCAACGTTATTTGCTGTATGTGGAGCATTTGGTACAGCCTGGAGTAGGTTCTCCCTAATAGGTTCTCTATATACATTTAAAGTCTTAAAAATAACCACTTTTAATTATTTTATCAAGTCGACATAAACTAGTAAGCAACGTTGAACACATTGAAAGAATGAAACTTCAAATCGGCAGAGTGAAGTAAGGGAGTAAGTTAAAGCTTAGAAAAGAATCACAAATCTGTTACTGAGTTAAATAAAATTAAAACAAATTCATTCATTCACTGCTTTCAACATTTCGAAGAACAATTATGCCAGAAAAAATTTAAACAAATGCTAGAAATACCAGGTCAAATCACATCAGCGGAGCGAAACAGAACATTGAAACAGCATCTCAACCTGAAATATTAGCTGTACTCCTTTTCACAGATCTATCTGCCCTGCTAAGTATTTCTAGAAATTTTATTTTTATTTGAAATTTCCAGCATTGCAGTACTTGGTTCTTGCATTGTCCAAGACAAAACACTTTGCTTTCAGCACTTGAATAGTAATCTCATTTTGATTTAGTGCCTTGTATTTTTACCAGAAATTAGCTCAAACAAAAAAATTGTATCTACAGGTAGTTAAAGTCAAAGAAGGAAACTAAATAGTACCAGGGTATCACACTGGGGTAGAAAGTTAAAGGATGTTTGTCATTTCCTACCCATGTTTACAAGATCTCATAAATCAATGTAATTGCTGGTTGAATGAGGAGGGTTAGTGTGGGTCAGGTAGAATCGAAACTGGCATTTGGGGTTGGGTTTCTACCACATGCATATATCACCTATAGGCATACTCTGCATCACGCAATCAGTTCACAGTTATACATGAGATTACAGAGTTAATTTTCATTGATTAGTCCACCTAAAGATTCTTTAATGCTTTTAAATGGATTAATGACTTCAACGTTATTTGTGAAACATCTGGTACAATTTAAAATGAATATACTTATGATTTGAATGGTATGGTCCACAGAGTAGTTACAGAGCTAAGACCATTTACAGGCTTGTTTTCAGTATGATCTTAATAAGCAAACATTTGTGTGATGGGATGTCCCTGTAAAATAATGTTTGGCATGACAGCATGGTTTTGTGCTGCAGTCAATGGGAAGAAATATATCATCTTACTTATCAGTTTATTTATGATTTGCTGTTAAATTCAACAGAGAGGACCTTTCTACAGGTTCACACTCACTAAAAACCCAGGTTGAATGATCTTTCTGGGTAAACCATGAAAAATTATTTCTGAGCAAAAAACAAGTGGCTACTTTGGACAATAGTAAGGTGAAGTGGAATGTTTTGGCCTACCAGCGATACTGTAACTATTCCAATTGGATCTGATGGATCTCGTGATTTGACTGTTTCAAGAAAATTTAAGCTAAAAGATATTGTGTTATGATGGCGAACAGGTGAGTGGGCAAAGTGTGCCAAATGGAGTTTACTGTAAGTGTGAAGTGATTTCTTTGATGGGTGAGAAGCAGGGACTATTTTGTAGCAAAGCGATTTGGGAGAGGAATGGGGCTGGAATACCAAGGAGAAGTTATATATTGGTTATTCCATGGAGTTTTGATCTGACCTTGTCCAGTGTACTCCATTTCATTTTGAACACTGCACCTCAGGAACAGTGGATTGGCCTCACATAGAATGTAATGCAGATTTGCCAGAATTATACCTGGTTTAGAAAGATTAAATTATGAGGGCACACTTTGTTCTCTTGTATATAGAAGATTGACCTGAACTGAGTGTTAGAAACATTATAAGGTACAGATATGATACTTACAGGGAAACTATTTTCTCGGTTGGCAAACAAAGAACGAAATAGATAAGATAAAAATTAGACCCATGAAGAAAATCAAGGAGTATTTTTTCACACAAAGAGTTGTGGAAATTTCGAATACTACCCTTTATTATGCCAGAATAATTGCATCTTTCAAGACCAAGATCGACAAAGTTACATTAGGTAAGAGTATTAAGTGAAATGGCGCAAAGGTGGAAAAATACTGTTGGGGTGTAAATCTGAATGATTTAATTGAACATCAAAACAGGCCTTTGGGGATGAATTGCTTACTCCTTTTCCCATGTACCTTGGACCTTTGTAAGAACAAATATATGGTATTGTGTAAATAACACCTCTGATAAAGGTGAAGTGGGAGAAAACATGACTAAGGGACAGGGGAGATAGATCATGGCTTCACCAATGTAAAAACTAGAAATGGAGAGCTGTAAAGTAAAGGTAAAGTCGCAATAATCCCAGAGGATCAAAGGCTTAAGCTCTCATTAGATAGAGATGAATAGTGATGGTTTAATTAGAGCATCACCATGACTCAGGTGAGAGGAGAGGTTGAGAAGCAGAGTCCTTCATGGCAACTTCATGGTACACTAAAAGGGAAGAAAGGTGGCAGTGTAACAGTATAGCCTGTGAGTTCCTCAACCCAGGAGCCCAGAGCTGGTGTACTCCATCCGCTGTTTACCTTTTTTTCGAATTTGTGCTTCTTCTTAGTGCTTCCTTTTACTGTCTTACCTTTTTTAATTTCTTTGGTGATCTTCTCCTGGCCTGGGCCCAGCGACGAGGAGGCTTCCAGACCAGCATGGCAGTCTAGGCCTGGCGCAGTGTTCTCCTGTTGTAGCAGCCTCATCCCAGAGAAGCAGTCTCGGCTCAGTGTGGTGGTCACCAGGTTTGGTCGTCTTGTCCCAGCATGGAGGTCTCGTTGGTGTGGAGGTCTTCTTCAGCAGCACTTTAAGGTATTCCAGCGTTTGTCATCTTAATCAACTTTTGCCCGAACTGAAATTGATCTGTGATGAACTTCTTGTTAATTTTTACTTTTTTCTTCATATCTGTGACTTCTGTCATACAGGCGCTGTGGTATGGTGACTTATAAAAGGTTTACACTCTTTTGTCAAAGTACATGACAATAAATTGCTATTCTATGCTATTTTATTTAAGAAATTACTTGTTGTTGGGACATATCTACAAGCCAGTAATCGCTCCAAAATTAGTCTAACTAATATACACATATTGGTACCTGTGATTGACACTGAAACACTAAAAATTCAACTTCAAAGATGATTGGAAGTCAGACCTGTAAAAGTGCCAGGAAAACTCACAATCTGGTGGAAGACTGTTGAAAAATTCCAAAGATGCTCCACAAATGATGTGGAGGCCAGCAAGGATCTGAAAATCAACTTTCAACATCTTCCAAGACTTTGACTGTGTGATAGTCTGTCAAGAAAATCCCAACCCATCAATCGCAAACTTTGAGTTGGAGAACCAAACAAAGACAGTGGATCTGCTTAACAACCCTTCAAAAGGTAAAAATCGATTTTAATGGCACGTTGGGCAGGCAGCACTGGGAAAGCCAGATCTTTAGACGAAGCAGATTAAACAAGAACCTTGCAGTCCATGCCTGAAGCCAATATCATTACACATGGCGACCGTTAAGTTAGCACAGAAAGAAAGTGATTATGGAGACTTAAGAGCAGAAATATGTGGCCATATTGCAATTGAATCTGAGGTAGACATCAACTTCAAAAAGCAACACAGCAGGTAAGACAAACAGAACAAGGCAATAATGAGAAGTGAAGACTGACTCAGGAAACCTCAAGTGACCACACAGTTTCTCAAGCACAGGAAGGTAAAAGAAATATTAGAAACGTGGCACAATTGGGAAGGAAAATGCAAGATGCCATAAAGCCCTGCCAGCGTTGTGACGTTATAAAGGGCCACAGACACAAACAGAGTCCTGCAAATGTTACAAAATGCTTTCTGTATAAAAGATTTAGTCGTTTAAGCATGTTATTCTGAGGTCAAACATCTTTTTTTTCACAGGTTCCAATTAAAATGTCTTCATACATAAGGCTGCAATGATGTTGAATAATTTCCACCAGAAGAAACATAAAATGTTTCCTTGGTGAGATCAATGACTGCAATCTTTCATTCCAGAATGCAGATATACACTTCAATGGACATATCACCAAAGTAAGCCCAGTCACACAATGCGGAGGGATTGAACTAAACATCAAGGAAAAGCCACAGACACTGGAGGGGAAACTAACTTCTGGGAGCATTGTTTGTTCTACAGAATCAGGAATTCTGCCTGTGAGGGAGAAGAACTTGTATTGACCTCAATCCTATTGGGAAGTTGGAAGACGTTTATCAACAAGAATCTAGGTGAGATCTTGGAAAAGACTCTTTGAAGTGATTTGCTGTACTTGGGAAACCTAAGGCCACTTACAGAATTGCATTGCAGAGCAATGCTAAACCTGTGTGTTTTTTCCTCACTTGTGAAGGCACCACTTCCACTAATGAAATAGGTCCAAATGAGAGATGACCAGAATGTGATTCATCCCTCCTGCCACCAAAATTGGTGCTCCAGAACAGTTTCAGTTTCTAAACTCTTAGCATTTGTGTCGACTTAAATCAATAAGGACTCTGTTTGTGTCTGTTGGGCCTTTATAACGTCACAAGGACCATTCATCTGACATCGTCAGTGGACGAAAGCTTAGCAATGTTGTCCAAAAGTACCATGTTTGCAAAATTAGATGTCAACAACTGTTTTTGGCAGGTACGTTTGAATAAGATATAAGCATTTCTAACCATCTTCATTACTCCATTCGGGAGACTCATTTTAATCATTTGGTGCAATGTCAGCCCTGGAAATTTTCCAAAGAATCCTGTCTAACATCTATATGGTCTCAAGGTTATAACATCTTACACTGGACAGCATCTTAGTCCACTGACCTTTGGGTTAAAGCGGTATTAAGCAGTGTTCAAAGAGATGACCTGCGACTTGATGAATATGTATGAATTCTCAAAATTCACAGAACTATAAACTCATAGGAAAGTATAGGACAGAAAGAGGCCACTCAGCACATTGTTCTTGCCAGCTGAATAAGATAGCCGTCCATTCCAAACTCACTTTCTAGCATCTGGTCTATGGCTTTTCAGGTTACAGCAGTTCAGGGGCAGATCCAGGTTCCTTTTGAATGAGTTGAGTGTTTTCACCTCAGTCACCAAACAGGGCAGCGAATTCCAGACACTGATCACCTTCTGGCACATAAGTTCTTTCACATGTTCCTCTAATCCCTCTTCACATCATCCAAAACTGTGTCCTCTGTTAATTGACCTCCACACCAGCAGAAATAGATCTTCTTGTCCACTCAAATCAAGCCCCACATTATTTTTTACACTCCAGTCAAGTTACCCCTCAGCTTCCTCTGCTGCATGTAACTAATGCTAGTCTGCAATCATTCCTCACACCTGTAATTTTCAAACCCTGTATTTTAAATCTACTCTAAACTCTCACCTGAATCGTTACATCTATTTATTTCCTAAAGAAATTTTTGATAGCAATGGCATAATAATGAACCTACAAAAAAAAAAGTGGCATTAGTGAATTCCCAGTCCCTACTTCCATCCTGGATTCCCAATGATTCTTTGAAGCCAAAAGAGATGTCCAAACTATCAAAGAACTGTTGACGGAGAAAGACAATTTTCCAACTGCTTACTACCTTACAAGTCCAGTCTATTGCGTTGTGAGTTGGCACTGTCAGAACTGTTTGGTGAATAGCTTGCCTCAATCAACTTCCCTTCCTGCCCAAAAGATTGCTTCCTGGGCTAGAAGAAGGATTGTCAAAGAGTTCAAGAACGAGAGTGACTGAAAACAACAGACTTACATTTTCTGATGAAGGGTCTAGGCCTGAAACGTCAAGCTTTCCTGCTCCTATGATGCTGCTTGGCCTGCTGTGTTCATCTAGCCCCATGCCTTGTTATCTCGGATTCTCCAGCATCCGCAGTACCTTTTATCTCAGACTTACATCTCTAACCTGAGGAAACACACCAGCAACACAGCCAGCTTGAGAGAAGGAGGAAAGGTATGAGCAAGGGATTAAAGTGGACAAATAGTGATAGTCCCAAGAGATAATAATCAGTAGAACTCTTCAGAAAGTTCCAGATGTGGAAACTGGAGGAACCTTATTTGTTTTTAACCAAAGACAGGACTTTCGGTCATACATCCGGATGAACCAGATATTGATTCAGAAATTAGATACTACAAATCTTAATGAAGGCCATCCATCATGACAGGAGCTCAGAGAGACTTGACTCATCTTCCAAGTCTGACAAGGACATGACCAGGGAGAGTTGTAAAGCCTCCTGACATATTAAATCTGTGATGTTGGAGACAGGGTGGAACTGGGGGAGTATGTAGATATAAATGTAAATGTATAGAATGAGGACTTAGTGAGGGAGATATAGTATTAGGATTTGTAAGGGTTAATGTGTGAGATTGTGTAAAAAGCACGTCCCAAAATGATAAGGTAGGAGTACACATAATTGAGAGATGATGGAGAATATACTTAGTGTGAGATCTCATCTTCTAGGGCTGTATATAGTTCAGGAGTTTATAAAAACAAAAGTTATTGTTTGAACATACCTATGACTCTGTACTCGTTTTAATGCGAGGCTAACCAAAATACATCAGTATTCATTATGGGAAATAGTGTTGGAGGCATAGGCGTATCTGTGCTTAAAATTACTTGCAACATCTAACGTTACGAAATTTCATTTACACAGACCTCAGATAACAATCACTGAGATTAGTAAATCAAATCAAAGCGTGTTGACTGCTTGTAAAGTATGAAATACCAAGGACCATTGTGATGTGTCCTGTACCTCAATACCGCCAGTTGGTATAGCTCAGCTACCTAAAGTCATTACAGCAATTGACCTCACAGGGAAACAATAGAACATGAGTTAGCATTCCCTTCTCCTGATTACTGACTCCGTAGTAAGCGTCAGCAACTTCAGGGATAGAGGAAGTAAAGACAAGAATATTCCGGATTTTAAAAAAAATGATTCTTTTGGCAACATTCTTTTCTCTCTTATTCGTGGTGTATCCAACAATTAACCCAACTCTCTGTTAGGGTGATTCATTCATTGCAACAACCATTCTACCCTGACTATCAAAGTTTTGAGCTGGTATCTCACTATTAGCTAACACAATCAGCATAGACCCAGCGTTCCTGTGTTCTATAGATTCCTAACTAGAGAATAGGTCTGCATTTGCTTCACCCAAATGTCTATGTTTGAGCTCAAAGCTTGAGAATCAACAGCCCATGTGAGCATAGAAGAGCAGTTTTTGAGTTTGTCTTCACTTACATATATTTGCCATGAAAGCTTTTTCGACAGAAATCAGGAGAAGTGAATGCTAACTGATTTGTTCTCTCTCTGTGAGGCCAGTTGCAGTTAATGACTTCAGATAGCTTAGCATTATTAGGCACCAGCTGGTAATGTTGAGGTACAGGACATATCACAATGGTCCTTGCTGCTAATGGATGGAATTCAGGGCTCTGTACACGCTAAGCGGGAATTCTGTCAAGAACACAAACATCTGCCCACAGGTTGTGCTAGTTAAGATGACTATTACAGCAGCAGAGTGAAAGAAAATGGAACAGTGTGCTGGATAGCTAAGGAAGACAGAGTGAGAAGTGTAAAAGACATTATCATGAGGTGTCAGAGAATGGGGGACCATGGAAGGTAAAAAGAAAGGTGTACTGAGGAGGAATGGGAAAAGGAAACAGATAGCATTGAAGGGCCAGGGAAATAGGTGGCAATGAATATAATTAGGATGGGAGATTGGCTGATAATGAAGTAGACAGGGAAATATAATTGGAAGCACTGAAAGAAGAATGGATGGTAATATAGACGAAGGCGAAAGAGACAAATGCTGGGAGCAATCTTTGAGTGGAAGAGAGGAGATGCTGAAAAACGGAGATAGGGTTTGCAGGAGGGAGGAGGAGATTATCGGTATTAGCTAAAAATGTGTGGAGATGAAGAATATTGATTGAGATTCACCTTGAACTGGGATACAAGAGTGACACTTTTAATGGGGAGGAAATTGAATCCTGCTACCTTGATCTAGGAAGATTGGATGAGTAAACAATGTCTTGAAAAGGATCTGGAGTGGGATGGCACTTACTGTCTATGTAAACCGGGTCTGAAATAGGTAAAATGCTTCTATGAACTGAGATGGGAATGGACCTGGGCTAGTATGTGCTGAGATAATACTGGGAAAAGATAATTTCGTCCTAACCTTCCCAGTATATCAGCTTTAGATTTCCTTCCAAATGTCACTTTGTTTCAACTTTTGTGGGGGTTAAAAACCTAAATGTTTAATCAGAATATGCAGTGTTTAAATTAAAAACAAATTCCAAGGTAGCATTTGTTTCATTTGCCATAGAATTACATTATCAATTTCACACTTTCAACATTTGGATTACATCCTCTTGATTTCAAGAGGTTTTTTTGCCCAAAGCAAACAGACAAATGTTGGGCGTTAAGTACAAATATATACAAGGTATATATTTTTTGCTCATATCATTGGACCTCTTTATTAGCCTTTCTTGAGCTGTTGGCATTTTGAATTCTGTGCCAGCATTTTAGAGCTGTTGCTAATTTTCAAGTTTGGCTTTTATGATAATTGGCTACTTCACATCATCAGTTACATTAAATATTGTGTAAATGTTTAATTTCTCAATTGTAATTTATTTTCCAGCAGTCTAATGTAAAGCCAGAGGCTGCTTTGGGGTGATTCGGTGGGCAGACCCATTGTTTCAGCCTGCTCCTGCCCCACAGAACTCATCTCTTCCTACCTTGACTCAGTTTGCTCTCCCCTGGTCCAGTCCCTACCAACTTACATTCATGATTCCTCTGACGCTTTATGCCACTTTTGGAATTCCCAGTTTGCAGGCTCCATCCGTCTCTTCTTTACCATGGACGTGCAATCTCTTTACACGTCCATCTCCCACCAGTATAGTCTCAGGGCTCTCCTCTTCTTCCTGGAGCAAAGGTCTGAATCATCTCCACACACCACCATCCTCCTCCGCTTGGCCGAACTTGCCCTCACCCTCAACAACTTCTCTTTTAACTCCTCTCATTTTCTTCAGGTCAAAGGCGTGGCTTTGTGTCTCTTCGTGAGGTACGTAGAACATCCCTTGTTCCAGTCCTATTCCGGCCCTCACCCACAACTCTCTCTCCGATATATCCATTATATCGTCGGTGCTGCTTCCCTCTCTTGTCCAGAATTGGAAAAGTTCATTGAACTCACTTATAATTTCCACCCTGCCGTCACTTTCATCTGGTCTATCTCTGACTTCTCCCTTCCCTTCCTCGCCATTTCTGTTTCCATTTCTGGGGATAGACTGGCCACCAATATCCACTGTAAACCCATCCACTCCCACAGCTGCCTGGACTATACATTCTCATACCCTGCTTCCTGTAAAGACTCCATCCCATTCCCCCAGTTCCTCTGTCTCCATCGCACATGTTCTGATGAGGCCAACTTCAACAAGGGAGCCTACGAAATGTACCTAGACTTCACACAATCTAATTTACTGCATTCACTGCTCACAATATGGTCTCCTCTTCACTGGGGAAATGAAGTGTAGACTGGGTGACCGCTTCGTAGAACATCTATGTTCTGCCTGCAAAAAAGACCTTGAACTTACACTTGCCTGCCACTTTAACACACCACCCTGTTCCCTGGCCAACATCTCTGTCTCAGGTTTGCTGCAGTGACCCAGTGGAAGCTGGAAGAACAACACCTCATTTTCCACTTGGGGACCCTGCAGCCCTCTGGACTCAATATCGAGTTCAATAATTTTAGGGCCTGAACTCTCCCATGTCCCAGCCCCCTACCCCATACACCAGGCCTTGTTACCACATAGTCTGCCACTACACACTACTTATTGTTAGCCACTAACAGTCTCCATTAACAGCTATTCACTTTCCCAGCCAGATCGTTATCCACTCATTTGTCTGCGCAACTGTCTTTTCTCTCTTTGGGCTCTATCCACCCCTATCATTTAATCCTTAACACCTCACCCCGCCCCACCCCTACCCTATTGTCTGCATTTAAATCAACACTTTCCTAGCTACCATCAGTTCTGCGGAACGGTCACTGGACCCGAAACGTCAACTCTGATTTCTCTTCACAGATGCTGCCAGACCTGCTGAGATTTTCCAGCAATTTCTGTTTTTGTTTCTGATTCACAGCATCCGCAGTTCTTTCGGTTTTTTCTTAGGGTCATTTGGTATTTGCTTCAGTTCAAGACGGTAACTTGACATCATATCTAAGCACAGGGTTGTCACATCCTGGTATACATTACTCACCTTAATGAATACCTTTGGTCAAATCGAGTTTTGATTTGTAAATGAAAATGACTTGCAGTTTACCTTAAAAAAAATGGCAATTAAACCTCGGTTTATATTGCTATCTCAGATTAAATCAGCATTGCCCATAAATCAAGATTATGTTTCTTGGAGAACACTACGACCTCATTAATTCCATCATTCAGTCTTATCACCTGTAGGAATATGCTGCATATTCATTAAGTTTACATTGTACCTTACCTGTTGGCAATACACTGCATACTCATTCTATCCATCACTTTACCAGCTGGAGGAACTATATGTATTCTAATATCTGTCATCTCATCGTACCATCAGCATGAACACACTACACATTCACTTTATTTATCATTGTACCTTACACTGGAGATTTTAATATCAGCCTGAAGGGAGGACATCACACTCTGTTATCAATAGTCTTATTTTACCACTTGGTTGAATATGGTGCAGACTGATGTTCAACATCTCAAATTACCACTTAAGGATATAGCAGGATCAGAAGTAGGCCATTGACTCACTGAAGTCTGCTCACTGCCATTCAACATGATCATGCCTGATCTTGAATTTCAACTCAACACTCTGGTCTGATCCTGGACATCTTTCGAATCTCTTTACGTCCAGAAATCTGTGAATCTTAGCCTTATACTTATTCAAAACTGAGCATCCACAGTTCTCTGGGGTAGAGAATTCCTAAATTTCCAAACAGCCCCAGTAGGGAAAAACAAATTGCCCTTATCCCAGGGCAAAGCCTTATAGGAGTCTGAGCAACATGATCTATGGTGAGATTTATGGCAGAATGCAGTGTCAAAAATGGCAAGGACTTTCTCGACATCAGGAGTAATTCATGCCATTTTTCACCAATGCTGAGGCATGATTCTTGTGAGGCAATGCCAAGCTGTCAATGAATGGTCAGTATTGATTGTCTCACACAATTTGCCTCCTTAATATTCAGCTTTCCAGCTTCCCAGACGAGCTCAGTGTTGGGAAAGTTTGACAAGGAAACCAGAGCGAGCATGTGGAGGTTTCAGCTCACCACTTGCTCCAAAACACTGGGCACCGATACTTCAGGGCTCACACTCCACAAGCAGCAGGCACATGCACCCACATTCACCAACACTGGTATACAATGTGTGCCTGCCTCAAAGAACCCTCATGGAACATTTCCAATTCACTTCCAGGATTCTTCTGCACCTCAGTGCTACACCAGTATCTCTCATTGTAAAGCCATAGCAAGGAAAGTGTGCAATTCAGGGGGATCCATCCAGCTCATGGACCAGACCCGGCTGCATTTCCAGGCTGTTCGATTGCTTTTGCACTGCTCACTTAGTTTGGGGCCTACCTGGATGTTCTTCGCATCTAGCCTTGCCTTTTTGCACTTTGCCCCCTCAGCCAAGAAATGCCAGGCTTTTATTGCATTGTATTGCCATGCCTTTTAGTCGTACAGTCACGGAAACAGACCCTTCAGTCCAACTCATCTGAGCAGACTAGACATCTCAATCTAACCTAGTTCTATTTGTTAGCATTTGGCCCATATCCCTCTAAATCCTTCTTATTCATATCCCCATCCAGATACCTTTGAAATGTTGTTATTGTACCAGCCTCCACCACTTCCTCTGGCAGCTCATTCCATGCACACACCACCCTCTGCATGAAAAAGTTACCCTTCAGGTCCATTTTAAATCTTTCCCTCTCACCTTAAACCTACACCTTCTAGTTTTAGACTACCCCACCTCAGGGAAAAGACCTTGACTATTCACCCTATCCATACCGCTCATGATTTTATAAACTTCTATAAGGTCACCTCTCAGCCTCTGACCCTCCAGGGGAAAAAGCCCCAACTTACAAAAGCCTCTCAACTTGTCTGCCATCTCCTGGTTCCCCATTATTTCTGTAGCGTCATTCTACAAGGGGCAATGTTTACTTTTGCCTCTCTTTCTTTGATTATCTTTAAAGAAGCTCTTGCTGTTTACTTACAAGTTTACCATCAAAGTTTATCTTTTTTTGATCATGTTTTGTTGGATTTTAAAACTTTCCCAGTCATTTGTCTTACCACTAATCTTTGACAAATCGTACGTTTTTGTGTTTCAGTTTGATACTGTCCTGAACCTCTCTTGCTAACAGGTTTCTGTCCAAAGAGACTGCATTTTTTTTAATGAAGTTTGATGTTATTTTGGGACAGCACAGTCCCTCACAGCGCCAGGAACCTGTGTCCAATTCCACCCTCGGGAGACTGTCTGTGTGGAGTTCGCACATTCTCCTGTGTCTGCATGGGCTTCCTCCAGGTGCTCCGGTTTCCTCCCACAGTCCAAAGATGTGCAGTTTAAATTGGCATTGTATGCAGGGATATGCAAGCTAAGTGGATTAGCCATGGGAAAAACAGTGTTACAGGGATAGGCTAGGTCTGGGTGGGATGCTGTTTGGAGGGGTGGGGTGGGCTCGATGGGCTAAATGGTCTGCTTCCACATGTAAGGATTCTGTGATTTAAAACAATTCCTAGTTAATCATCTCACTAACACATTTTAACCATAGTTGTGAACACAGATTAGATCATAAATTTATTTCACTTTCGCTTTACTGATCACCAAATATTATATCTTCACCAAAATGGGCACATGGTATGAAGTACTGTTATACTGAACGTTTTTTTCTCGATTTTTATAATTTAATCCTAAGATCCTGTGCCTAGGTATCTTTGTACCTAAGATGGCACAATAATTGGTGACTTTGTAAACTTTTCACTGCACCCATGCGCATACATATGACAATAAACCTAATTCTAAATCTAATTCCAAAACATGAATCCAAAAATGTCATCATACTTGGGAACAAAACAATGTTTAACGGACTAACATTGACAATGATGCAGTTCACAGTGTCTTTCGTGGTATGTCAGTCAAAAACCATGGAACAATCTTTGTAACAGATTGATATCAGCAGCAATGAGAAAACCAGTCATTATTGGGTTTATTCACAATGTCCTGTGCCATTTCTTGCTTGCAGTAATTACCTTTTGGCAGTGCACACAAAACACCTCATTCACCAAAAAATATCTTTTCTATTATATATCCCTAAACATTTTCAAAACTTGTAGACTTCATTAAAACATTAATTACAGTAAATATTCGACATACCCTTTCAAAATTGCGTATCTTTCATAACTCAGAAAGGCTGACTGGAGAGGAACATCATTTATTGTTTAGGCCTAAAATACTCACGATGTACATAGGCTAGTCCCAGCCCGGGACAAACAATTCTGCTGGTCCATCCCTGGGGTTACTTATAAAAGGACTCAGGTGATGAGTTCCAGTTGAGCAAGCTACTGCCTGTTACCATGGGAACTCGTACTCAGCGATCTCCACAGGAAGATTAATTATTGATTCCCCATGAACCCTGTAAGGGTTATCACAGTGTCAAACCTGTTTAAATTAATGGTAGTTTTCTCCATTTAGCTAATGTTTGCACAAAAGCTCACATATTTATATACTCAGGTCTATTTTTTTGGTAAAAATGAGGAACATATCCCAGCTTTGTATTAAGGTTCAACATTCTGAAGTGTCAGTATTAAGTTGAGAGGTTCAGCTTGTACGTACATTAAAAATAGAAGGAGTAGGCCATTTAGCTCCAAGGCTTACTCCGCCATCCTATAAGATCACAGTTGATCTGATTACGGCCTAGACTTCATAACCGTAGATGCCCCTATACATTAAAAATTTTTCTTACTCAGCCTTGAGTATGTTCAATTACCAGTTTTCACTGCTCTCTGTGTTTGAAGTCCAAAGATTAACAACCGTCAGAAGAAATTCCTTCTCACTCTGTCTTAAATGACAGAGCCCTTAATTCTAAACCCAAGTCCGAGATTTGACAAGGGGAAACATTCTCTCAGGGCCTCCATGAAGCTCTGTCAGAATTTCTTTATACCTCAGTAAGGCTGCTTTCGTTCTTATAAACTCAAATAAATTCAGGCCTAACTTATCTAACTGTTCCTCATATGACAACCCTTCTATTGCAGGACACAGCCTAGTGAACCTTCAGTAGACTGTCTGGATTATGTTTCACCCAGTAAAGAGATCAACTCTGTACTTAGTGCTCTAAGTGTAGTCTCACCACTGCTCTATATAGACGTAGCAGAACCTTTACTACCCTGCCCAAGAATGGGAATCGGGGGATAACATTGGTCGGAATCATAATTAGTACATATGAAGATGGTTGTAGTCGCTGGAAGTCAGTCAGTCATCTCAGCTCCAGGGCATGACTGAAGGGGTAGTGTCAAACACACTCAAAGTAGTGGCTGAGGCCCAAACATCTTCAGATCCTTTATCAAAAGACTTACCTCCATCATTGGGTCAGAAATGGGAATGTTTGCTACTGACTGTACAATGTTCCGCACCATTCACAACTCCTCAGAAACCAAAGCGGCCTGTGTCCCTATGCAACAAGACCATACCACTATCCAGTCCTGGGCTAACAAATGACAAGTAACAACTGCATCACATATGCTAGAAAATGGCCTGTCCGACTGGAGACAATCTAACCATTTCCCCTTGACAGTCAATGAATCTCCACTATCACCATCTTGGGGTTTACCATCGATAAAGAAACTGAACTGGCCCAACCATCCAAACGTTGTGGCTACATGCCCAGTGTTGGAGCATTCGGGGTATTCATACTGCAAGGATTGAAGCAGTTCACGAAAGCAGCTCACTAACACCGTCTCCAGGGCAATTCAGGACTGGCAATAAATGTTGGCCTACCCAGCGTAACCAAATTCCATGAATAAAAGTAACTTATCCCTCAAACATCAGGTCATTTATATGCTGCTATTTATTGAAATTGCTGCACAAAGTATTAGTGCATCAACTATACCTCAATAATACTTCATTCATTCATTGCAAAATGTATCACAATACCCCAAGGTCATGCCAAAGCACTGTATAAATCCAGGATCTGTCAAGTAAATTGTACCACTGATGTTATGATTCATACATTTGTTCATATTAAAAAACTAGCAATGTCTGCAAATGGTTAATATTAAGTCTTATTCTACTTGCATAGACTCTCATAAAATATATAGCATAGAAAGAGGCCTTTAGCCCAAACGTTCAATGCTACCATGTATACTCCATTCAAACCAGTTCCATCCTTCCTTATCTAAGTTTATCCTTGTAAACTTGTATTCCTTCAGCCCCATATGCCAATCTCACCTTTCCTTAAATGCAAGTATGTTACTTCAACTGCTTTCTGTGGTAACACTTATTGGTTAGTATCTGATATTGATGCTGCTAATTCTGGTCTTCCACATCAGTGGAAACACCCTAGGTCTACCATAATCGAAAAAAAAATTCATGGCTTTAAGAACTTCAATTAGGTCACCACTCAGTTTTCTCTCCCCGTTAAGAGCGAAAAAAGGACTAGAATAGAATCCCTACAGTGTGGAACCAGGCCCTTCGGCCCAACAAGTCCACATTGACCCTTGGAGCATCCCACCCAGACCCATCTGACTATAACCCACACACCCCTGAACACTATGGGGAATTTAGCATGGCCAATCCACCTAGCCTGCACATCTTTGGACTGTGGGAGGAAACCCACGCCAACACGGGGAGAATGTGCAAACTCCACACAGACAGTCACCTGAGGCTGGAATTGAACCCAGGTCCCTGGCACTGTGAGGCTGCAGTGCTAACCACTGAGCCACCGTGCCACAGTAAAGGCACAGACCAGCCTGTTCATCCTTTCCCACTTGGTACACAGCAGCATTTCTCGAATCATCCTTATACATCTCTATTACACCCTTGTCAGCACATCTATTTTCTATTTGTGCTGTAGCACAGAGCTGCGGGCAATATTCCAAGTGTGATCTAACCAAGTGGTTTTCAACCAGTGTTCTGTGGCACACTTGTTGAATTAGTTAAGTGTTCTGTAAAATTCTGTACAAAGGTAATGAAAATGAATCTAAAGCAAACATTGTTTCGTCATAAATAATATTCTATCCAACCAAAAATACAACTCGAAACTTGTGAAAATTAATTGCCGAATTAAAAGCGCAGTGTGGTCTTTTGATTTTAAGATGTGAACATTTTCTAAATGCACATGGCCAAAGGGCAACATTGAGATGAAGTGGAAACGTGGGTGTGCCACAAAACTGGCTGTCACGTTGTAGTTTGCCACATTAATATATAGGTTGGGAACTATTGACCTGACCATGTTTCAATAAAGTTTAATGTAATTTCTCTACTTTTCAATGATATTCTTCAAAAAGCAAAATCATGCTTGTTTTGCTTTATTTTGTGTTTAATAGCCTTTTTAATCTTCATAATAACATTTAATAATTCATGTTTGTTTTCTGCCAGATATCTCTGCCCTATGTCTTATTTCCCAATCAAAATGTGACGCCATTATTTTCCTAAGAAACACTGTAGTTCTGTACAGGTATTGAAACTCAATTACTAATTCTGAAAGTTTAATGTGTAGGTTTTTTAATCAGCTTAATTGATCGTGTGATGGTGGTGGTGGACTACCTTCTTGAATTCCTGCTGTCCCTACGGCATTGGTACAACCATTGGACTGTTTAAGATTGAAGGCAGTGCCAGGATTTTGAGCCAATGACAATAAGGGATCAATGATATTGTTCAGAGTCAGGTTGTCGTGATTCATGGAGGGGATATTGCCACATCTGCTGCCTTTGTTCATTCGTGTTGTAGAGTCGTGGCTTTGGAAGTCGACGTGGAAGGAGCTGAGGTGAACTACTGCAGTGGATCTTATAATTGGTACACATTAATGCCTTTGCACTTTGGTTCAATGCGGACACGAAGCTTGTCGTAGTTGTCAGCATGCCTCAGTCAAGGAGACGTAACCTTTGCTCGGGGGTTCCTGGCACAGTAAGTCAAGGGCAGTCTCCAATAGCAGTTCAGGCCCTACTCAGGGTGGTCAGAGTTAGGATCCTTTGCTCAGAAGAGGTGAAGATCCAAATGATGATACAGTAGCAGAGAACGAGTGAGTGTGAGGGTATTGGAGCTGAATGAATGTCAAATACTTTGATATCCATCATCTAAAATTACCATCAGTAAAGTAACAGTATCTAAATTTAATAATTGTATCCAATGTACAATTTGAATGGTCAAAACTTAGTAATTGGCCAATGTGGTATTCTTCAGCCGAAGGGAGAAAGAAACTTAAATGAACTTGCAAAGAAAACCAATTTTGTTTATTGCGGTCAACTTTTAAAAGATCCCCTTCCAGGTGCCAGTTTATACTGTAATAAGCAAGATATTTGATGATGAAGGTCCCAAACTCTGACCAGTTTCTCTGGTGCTGAAGATTATATTGACCATAGCTTAGTTGCATTAATACATGCCTCATCTATTCTACAATATTTGCCTCAGTCAGGACTGATCCAGCACTGTCATGAAGGTACATAATAAATAGCACTTAACTGGTAGCATGGCCTACAGTCTGCTAATGGAAAAGAAGGACTAGATCCCTGTGTAATTTATACACAAACCCCATGCCTCCCCAACCTATTAAATAGGAATAGTTTGTCCTGGCCTGCCATTATTTTTTTGACATCAATCAAATCGGTCTTGATATGACACTTCTCTAAAATGTATTGATCCATCTGAAGATTTTTACAAACCTGCACTTTTCTCTTGACAACATAACATAAAACAGTCGTGGCAAGAGGAGTCTGGATCTAGACAATGGATCATTGCATATGCGTAATTGTAAAATTACTTTGAGGTTAAGATAATTTAGATTCTCCAGCATCTGCAGTTCCTACTGTCTCTGAATTAGCTTTCCACCAATTAGGCAAGGTTCAATATTAAAGCAGTGGCCTCTTCTTTGTTCTCCACCAGTTGTCTCACTGACCAAATTCTTTCTCCAATTTCATTTGGTTAAAAGGCTGAAAAAATGGAAAATTTGCTGGAGTCCACAGCCCTGAACCCTCCATCAATGTTTACTTGTGCAGAGCCAGCAGCCAATGCCACTATTAGTTTCAAGAAACAGAAAAGTTCACGGACTATTTTTGGTGGAAATTTAACCGCAGTGTACACTCTGGAAGTTGTCAGATTTTGGAAGAAAAGTCTAGGTTGTGTAATGTTTGTTAGGATGTTGTTCACTATGTATAGACATTATAAAACCATAAGAAGTATGAGCAGAAATAGGCCATTTAGCCTATTGTGTCTCCTCTGCTATTCAATGAGATCATGGCTGATCTGTTAATCCTCAGCTCTACTTTCCTGCCTAGGCCTAATAACCATTGATTCCCTTCCCGATTAAAAATCTGTCTATGTCAGTCTTAAATAAACTTAATGACCTTTCTCTACAGCACTCTGTGGCAAAGAATTCCATAGATTCACTGCCTCTGAGAGAGAGGAAATTCCTACTCATCTCTGTCATAAATGGGTGACCCTTGCTCAGAGATTAAGGGTCCTCTGGTCCTAGGCTCTCCCACAAGAGGAAACAAACTCCCCATATCCATCTGTCGTCCCTCAGAATCTTGTATGTTTCAATCAGGTTACCTCACATTCTTCTAAACTCCAACCTACTCAACATTTCTCACAAGGAAATCACTCTACACGGTATCAGCTTAGCGTAGCTTCTCTGGAATGTCTCCAATTCCAGAATATCCTTCCTTAGCTAAGGTTATCAAAACTATTCACATATTCCAGCTGTGGTCTGACAAGTGCCATGTATAGTTTTAGCAAGACCTCCCTATTTTTATACTCCAACAGTTAACTTGCCTTCATATTACCTGCTGAACATGGATGGTAGCCTTCTGCGAGTCATGCACAAGGAACCCCAAATCCCTCCGTGCTGCAGCTTTCTGCTGTCTTTCCTCACGTAAATAACATTCAGCTCTCCTATTCTTCCCACTTTTCTTTCAATTTTTCAATTTTTCTTTCAATTTGATACAATCCTTAATTTTGTTAGATAGCCGTGGTTGGTTTATCTCCGTCCTACCATACTTATTCCTCACTGGGATACATTTTTTGCACCAAGTCATTATTATTTTGTAAATGTCTGCCAGTATTCCACATCTGTCTTTTCCCAGTCTACCCCAGCCAACTCAGTCCTTATCCCTGTAATAAATGCTCTTGTTCAAGTTTAACACTGTTGTTTCTAACCCAGCTTCTTGGTCTCAAACTGAACGCTAAGTCTCCTATGTCATGGTCACTTTTCCTTGGGAGATCTCTTACTCTGGCATCATTTATTAAACCTTATCAGAGATAAAAGGTACTGCAGATGCTGGAGAATCCGAGATAACAAGCATGGGGCTGGATGAACACAGCAGGTCAAGCAGCATCATAGGAGCAGGAAAACTTGAC
>JAHRHZ010000268.1:4260523-4284303 GCA_024137785.1 Ginglymostoma cirratum
TTTCGGGCCTAAACCCTTCATCAGAAGTTTAGGCCCGAAACGTCAAGTTTTCCTGCTCCTATGATGCTGCTTGACCTGCTGTGTTCATCCAGCCCCATGCTTGTTATCTCTCATTTATTAAACCTTCTTCACTATACATTATCATATCCAAAATAGTCTGGTCCATGGTTGAATCCACAACATATTATTCTAGGAAACTATCTTGAACACATTTGATGAATGATTCTACGTGGCTACCTTTGCCAAATTGTTTTCACAATATTCATGAGCATGTGGGGAATGCCAAAACTGGAAGTCTTCAGTATAAATTAGTCACCAATAAATCCAACGGAGAATTTTGAAGAAATAATAAAATGGAAAGTGCTGGAGAAACTCAGCAGGGCTGGCAGCATCTATGCTGAGAGAAACAGAGTTAACATTTCAAGTCTGATATGACTCCCATCCAATTCTGAAAAGTCATATCCGACCTATAATGTTAATTAACCCTGTTTCTTTCAGTGCAGATGCTGCCAGACCTGCTGAGTTTCTCCAGCACTGGCTATTTTTATCCCAGATCTCTATCATTTGGAGTGCTTTGCTTGAATTTAGAAGAAACTTTGTACTCAAAGCATGGCAAGTATTTGGTTCTCAGTACTACGGGAAATGGGTGATGTGAATAGTGGATGGTTGAATCTCATAATTCATGATTAGCACAATATTCGGTACACCATTTCACCCAGTGTGGGTCTACTGTACACTTGTCTGATTTCAGAAAAAAGTAGAAAACTTGGAGAAAGAGTCAAAAAATGAAAAATCATCTAAATAAATGTTTAAATAAAATACAGAAAGTGTCCAAGATATACTGTATGTGTACTTCCTCCCTAGAAAGTGGATAGTGTGGAGTGTATCATTTGCAATGTTACTTACTAAAATGTTTGCATGCAGGTGCTTATTATTGAAATAGAGTTAGTGTGATAAACTTTATTCATTTTATGTTTTAATTTTTTCAGTGGGACGTCTTTATATGTATTAAAAATCGGTTTTATTATCTTCTACTTTTTACTGCAAACTATTTGCATGAGACTTTTGGAGTGTTTGGAACCTAACCAATTCACTCCCATTATAAAATATATTCACTGCTGCTGAGGTTTTCCAAGGACATCACCCCCATTTACAGTGGGCCTTTTCTGTGGATGTGCTTAAGGGGAAAATATAGAAACATGAAGGAGATTTAGATGGGAGGAGACTTGAATGGAACATAAACAGCAACATGGTTGATTGGGCTGAATGACCTGTTTCGGTGCCACGTAGAACATATACACTCTGAGGTATTTTCATATTGTGGTAATTGCTGGCATCTCTTTGGTGTTGATTATTAGCTGGCCTTAGCTAGGGGAAGCAATGGCTAGTAGTATTATCACTACCTATTACTTCAGAGACCTAGATAATGTTAGGGGACCTGAGTTTGAATCCCACCAGGGTGGCACTTGAAAATCTGGAATTAAGATTCTAATGATGACCACAAAACCCATCAAGTTCACTAATACCCTTTAGGGAAGAAAACAGCCATCCTTACCTGGTGTGGCCCACACACGACTTCAACAATGTGTCTGACTTTTCTGGGACATTAGGGATGGGCAAGAAATACTGGCCAGCCAGCAACGCCCACATCCTGTGCATGAATAGAAAAAAAGATGGAATGTTTATCTTGCTAAGACTATAGTTGATGGATTTTTAGTTCCATACTCAGTGATCTACCAACAGACCTGGTTCTGACAAAGCTGCTGCTTCAAGAATTATGGAATGAACAGTTTTTATTCATAGACAAAGGTGGGGATCTTCAATAGATAGAGTAGGTTGGAGAGTTACAATGGTGTTTGTTCACAGCAAAAGAAAATGCAGAGAAGAGCAGAGTTATTTTCCTCTCCTATCAGGCAAAGATTGCATCATCGTCAGGTCTGTGGCAATAGCTCATATAACACTGAAGCAATTTCGTATTCAAGGTCACAAATACCTTTTTATGTTAAAGGATCAAGTAGGCCAAACACGGAATGAAAGAAAACAAAATCATGGGAGTCTGAAATCAGATTATATTAACTAGATTAGATTAGTCTAATTTGAAGTTAGTAATTTATCATCAAGCAAATCTTAGTGACCAGTAAAGATTCTGCAAATAAATGGTGAAGGAGCATGTCAATACTGCACTGTTTGATGTCAGTGCTCTAACAGCAAGCTCAAAGATCGATATTGCATTTCAAAACCAGTATTAGCTGGAAATGAAGAACTTATCATACACAAGCCAGTTATGTTAGATTCCGTTGCAGTAAATTCATATAATGTTATATATTTGTGGATCACTGAACAGAAAAATTTTTGAAAATCAATCTGGGGACTGGGGGAGAGAAAGAACCTGGCTCTGAGAAAAGTGTCCACTCCCTTTACTGCTTCCCATTGAAGTGCCAACAACAGTCTACAATTTGATCTATAATCCAAACCAGGCAATACAATGTGCTGTAACTGGAATGGGACACACCTAAGTCGATACTACATAGCATTGGTGTTTTCTCCTATTAATCAGTCATAATTCAACAGCTAGACTGGTGATATGGCAGGTTCAATGCTCATTTTTTTAATCTCCATTATGATGGTGAAATCAGATGCTGTTCTGGAGGTTGGAACTGAATTGAAAGTTTCTGTATAATTTGTACTTTAATTCCAGAGCTGGTGTGTAAAAACCAGCTCAGGGCAAGAGTTTTCGACATCATGGCTTCAATCACAAAAAGTCAACATGCCTCAGGATATCATGGGAAGGCACCTACAGACTTTTTAGTTCCCCTAGAATATTAACCTGAGCTCCTCTTCTTTAGGTAGCTAGTGCAATTTTCAAACAAGGACTGATTTTAGCTAGGCAGTAGACCATTGAATTGTAATGTATTTGTTTTGTAAGGCCTTTAGATTCTGGCTAAGGTAAACTCATCATTATCCCAAAGGATAACGGGGCTGCTCTCTCATTGAGAGAGAAACAACACTGGTGGTGGTTTAACCTGAGAGTCACCACACCTCAGGGGAGAGGTTGAGAAGACAGGATCTTCATACTAACCTCAGCCTGCATGGGAATGGAACCCATGCTTTTGATATTACTCTGCATTGCGAACTAGCAGTGCTGGTAATCAACTGAACGAAACAACCTCTAGGACCCTGGAACAACTTCATGATGAAGTCATAGCGCTACTACTCTCTAGACACAGACAGTATTAAAAAGTAGAGTGTAAAGAAGAGAGAAGCATATAGACAGACTAGCATTACACAATAGGCTATACAGCATAGTCTTTCAATAATGTAGTCAGATCAGGACCTGGTATATCTCTGAATGCCATGTATTATAATATTTCATCTATAACATTGTCTATTTATTACAGACTACAGGAAGCCCAGCTTGAAGATAGTTCTTGACCTCAGCATCTCTTTGACCAGTCAGTCTTGATCCCAAACTTGGAAATATGGATATACACAACAAAAGATGATGGCAGGAGAGAAACTAAAACTTGTTTCTGAACTCAACTCTGATGTTTTATGAATTGAACTGAAAATAAAGCTAATGGCCATAATGCCTTCCATAAACTCTAAAATATAAACATTTTTCTATTAACACCAGGGTCTGCAGCTACGTGCTTTCTGATCCATGCTGGATTCAGGTCAGTATCCCAGAATAAAGTCTTGACTTTTTATGTGAAGCAAAATAACCTTCACAGAACTGACCCACGTTAATCTGCAACTCTCTTTAAAACAAATCAAAATTCCAAAAACATAAAATATATTACAAACCTATTATCACACCTGCTCCCAAAGAAAAATGAAAAAGGTGTCCTTAAAGATGCATTTTTAATTTCTAACAAAAGTTCTTCTTAACACCATTTCAATATTCATCAACAGTAATGAGCCGAATTTAAACTTCTTTTGGCTAAATCCAAATTGTGTCAATTTTTTGGAGGGTTTGTCACTTTGAAGCCTCATGAATTATCCTGCCCTAACTTACCAAATGTGTTTTATTAATCACCTGCCACATCCCATGACATCTCTCATGTCCGGTCCCTGCCCTATTCCACACACTATTCCCACAACAACTCGCCACTCGGCAGATACTCCCAGATTCAGTAGCATCTGTTATGCCCACATTCAATGAAATACGTATCATTCTGAACAGAATATTGACTACTTACAGCACAATAGGGCATTTAACCAGAAGAGATAGACCCTTAGTTTGAAAAGATTATACTGTGCAAAACAAGAATGCAAAATCCTCAGCAATCTAATGCTACAGTATGTAGTAGCAAATTACTGCAGATGCTGGAATCTATACTGAAAACTCTATACTGAGGTCCATTCAAAAGTCTGATAGCAGCAGCGAAGAAGCTGTTCTTCAATCTATTCGTGTTTGTATTCAAACTTTTATATTTTCTACCCAATGGAATAGAGTATAACCAGGTAGGAAGGGTCTTTGATAATATTGGTTGCTTTCCTGAGGCAGCAGGAAGTATAGATGGAGTCAATTGGTGGAAGGCTGGTTTGCGGGTCAGACAGCATCCATGGGGGGACAGCAAGCTAACATTTAGAGTCTAGACGAAGAATCATCTAGACATGAAATGTTAGCTTGCTCTCTCTCCACGGGTATTGCCTGACCTGTTGTGATCGCCAGCTTTTTCTGTTTTTAATACTACAATACCTTGTCACAGGCGTGGTTCCAAAATCTCACATGACCAAAGAATAATCTATGCAGTTTAGCACCAACAATGTGGGAAAAGAAGTAAATTGTCAAAGATCTGCTACAGTCTAAAGAACAAACTAAACATCAACCTAATTTTTTTTTCCAAGCCAACCTGTATATTTATGCCTTAGAACAGAACCTTAAAGCAGAGGTCAAGACTACAAAAGAACAAATTTCTTTATATGAGGAACAACTACCAATAGATGAAAAATAACAGCCTTTTCTCAGCGATGTAACAGCATTATCTGATCTAAATGCTAAAGAGGGAGTCAAGTAAACAATTAAACAGGAGTCCTCTTTTGGCACAGTGGTAGCATGCCAACCCTTGGACCAGCAGGCTCAGGTTCAAGTCCCACTTGCTCCAGAGGTGTGTAATAACATCTCTGAACAGGTTGACCAAGTAAATGTTAAGTTAGAAAATATAGAGGAAACAAAGAAATATCCATAAAGTTTCATCAATGCAAAGCCCTTCAGCATTTATTGCTGATCTACAAAAGCCAGTAGAGAAAGCTCGTCAACTATGTCTTTAGCTTGTCATAGATTTTCCTGACCCACCTATCAACACAGATGAATCATGTCAAAGCCTTGGAGAAGAATGGTAGATAGAAGGAACATTTACAGGAAATGTTTTGAAAAACTATATTCTAAATCATTTGAGAATGTATGTAAATCTCAATCAGGGTTTATAACAAGGGGAAAACTTCTTGGGCAGGGATTTTGGGTAAGGGCTTTGATTCCGTGGAGCAATGTTATGATGATGTCATGGAGCTACTCCTCAGTGGACGTAAAGTGCTTGAAGAGGTGGCATTAAAACTGAGAGAAACATGTGGATTAGTCCAACTTGCATTAGGAGTAGTGCTCATGGAATTGTCTTTCAATAATGCAACAGGAAGATTAAAACCTCATACATCTCCAAATATCATGCATTGTATTTAGACTTACTGCGTAATGAACAGATTGATTTTGATTTATTGTTGTCACATGTACAGGGATACAGTGAAAAGTGTTATTTTGTGTGCTGTACAGGCAGATCATACCATACAAAGGGCATCAATGTAGCAGAACAGAGTGCAGAATATAGTGTCACAGCTGCAGAGAAGGTGCAAAGACAGAGATCACCATGACATTTGGAGCCCCATTCAAAAGTCTGATAGCAGCAGCGAAGAAGCTGTTCTTCAATCTATTCGTGTATGTATTCAAACTTTTATATTTTCTACCCGATGGAATAGAGTATAACCAGGTGGGAAGGGTCTTTGATAATATTGGTTGCAATCCTGAGGCAGCAGGAAGTATAGATGGAATCAATCGGTGGAAGGCTGGTTTGCATGATGGACTGGACTGTGTTCACAACTCTCTGTAGTTTCTGGATGAACACAGCAGGCCAAGCAGCATCATAGGAGCAGGAAAGCTTGACGTTTTGGGCTTAGACTCTTCATCAGAAATCCGAAACGCCAAGCTTTCCTGCTCCTATGATACTACTTGGCCTGTTGTGTTCATCCAGCTCCATTCCTTGTTATCTCGGATTCTCCAGCATCTGCAGTTCCTATTATCTCTGTAGTTTCTTGCGGTCTTGAGAACAGCAGTTGCCATACCACACTATGGTGTACTATAAAAATTGGTAAGACTGATTGTGAACATTCTAGATTTCCTTTGCTTCCTGAGGAAGTACAGATGTTGTTGTGCTTTCTTTGACTGTCACATCAACATGGGTGGACCAGGACAGATCATTAGTGATCATCACTCCCAGAATGTGATGCTCTCAGCCGTCTCCATCTCAGCACTATTAATATAGACAGGGATATGCCCTCCATTCCACTTCCTGAAGTCAAAGACCAACTCCTTGGTTGTGCTGACATTGATGGGCAGATTGTCATCTTTGCACCATGCTGCTAAGCACTCAATCTCTTTCCTATATTCTGTCCCATCGTTGTTTGAGATCTGATCTACAACAGTGGTGATATCAGCAAACTTGTAAATGGAGTTGGGGCGGAATCTGGTTACAGTGTTATAAAGATGCCCAAGACTGAAGACAGTTCTTGAGCTTGCCTTCTCCTCATTCAAACTGGCAGTTTTTTTTTCATTTTTCCATTGGATGTGGACATCACAATATTTACCACGCATCCCTAATAAACTTTGAACTTTGTAGTTTTCTAGGCTATTCCAGAGGGCAGTTGAGTCAGCCACATTGCTGTGCGTCTGGAGTCACATGTAGGCCAGACTAGGCGAGGATGGCAGATTTCCTCCCCTAAAGGACATAAGTGAACCTGATGGCTTCTTATGAGAGTCAGCATTGGATAATGGTCACCATCAGATAATGGTCACCATCAGGCTGGCTTTGTTTTTCAGATTTTTAACCATGTCCCTGGAATTTTTATCTGGGATCCTGGATTATTAGTCCTGTGACATAACCCTAAGGCACTGCCTCTCTATGAATTGGAAGACAAAGAGAATTGATCTAAACATTCAATGGTTCAAGAAGGCAACTCATTGTCTTTTTATCTCTTAATTAGCTTAGAAAAGACAATGAGTTGCCTTCTTGAATACAATTTTTTTTTAATGATCTGACTATTAACATTAGCTGAACCTCCCTCTTCTTAGTTACCATGCTTCATCATCTGTTGTGAAGCTCATAGAAGTCTATATACCGGTTCTGATCCCCAGTAAAATTAGGTTCAACCAGTTGCTCTCTGCCATAATTATCAAGTCCCCATCAAATCTGCTGATACCTATCTGAACTTTACTTGGAGAAGTATTCCCAGAACACTTATCAACACCAATACCCTTACTATCTGTGTTTGCCATTATGGCATGACAACCTTTGCCATGAATATATAGGCTCGATTGAATATGATATATGCTGATTAAACCAATCTCAGATACAGAGGGCCATTTTAGACTATTGCCAAACCCCTCTGAGATCTTCCCTCAGCTTTGATAGCCAATGATGCAACGACTGAAAGAACAGCAATAAGGCCATATGACCTTCGTACACACAGTAAAGCTGAAGTGGACTTCATCTTGAATTCTCTTTATTAAGTGATCGTGGAAAGAGTGTTGTTCTGAACTTCTTATTTCTAATTTACTACTATGATTTTGCATTTATTTTTCTATTTTTTTCCTACAAATTTGTACTCAAGAATCTGTACCTAGGTACCTTTGTAACTAAGATAGCACTATAAGTGGCGACGTGTAAACTTTTCAACAGGGAGCAGAAGCAATTGATTTCAGACGAGGGTGTGAAATTGTAACTTGTTTAGTTACATTTAATTGATATCTATGCATATGTATATTAAACAGGACTGCCAGCAGAAGCTGTGTCAGATATATTTCACCTAAAGTTAAACTGGCAACAATTTTAAACGTTTGTAACTAGTGACCATTCTCTGACAATTTGTGGTTGATTATACAGTGACCATCATTGAACAGTTCTGCCAAAAACTGAACATTTTCTTTTGATATGCAGCATATCACTTTGGTCTTACACAAGGGGAAAAAAATCCGAATGCTTAGAAACATAGAAGATAGGGGCAGGAAGAGACCATTCAGCCCTTTGAGCCTGCTCCGCCATTCATCACGATCATGGCTGATCATCTAACTTAATAACATAATCCTGCTTTCTCCCCATAACCTTTGATCCCATTCACACCAAGTGCTATATCCAGTTGCCTCTTGAATAAATTCAATATTTTGGTATCAACTACTTCCTGTGGTGGTGGATTCCACAGGCTCACCACTCTTTGGGTGAAGAAATGTTTCCTCATCTCCGTCCTAAATCTTCTAGCCCGAATCCTCAGATTGTGACCCCTGGTTCTAAGACACACCCACCATCGGGAACATGCTCCCTGCATCTACCCTGTCCAGTTCTGTTAGAATTTTATGAGTTTCTATGAGATGACCTCCTCTTTCATCTGAACTGCAGTGAAAACAATCCTACCCTAGTCAATCCGTCCTCATACATCAGACCCACCACACCCAGAATCAGCCTGGTAAGCCTTTGCTGCACTCCCTCAAGAGCGAGAGCATCCTTCCTCCGAAAAGGAGACCAAAACTGCACAGTATTCTATGTGTGCTCTCACCAAGGCCCCGTACAACTGCAACAACACATCCCTGCTCCTGTACTCGAAACCTCTTACAATCTTGATTGGCTGACAATGAATAGAATTTCAAGGTTTCCGCAGCTAATGTAGAGGTCAATATATCGGCACCATCCCATAATATTTGACATTTTACTTCAGTTTTTCCACACTGCAAATCTCCTGTGGAAAATATACATTGACTAGGTTGGTGCTGATTCACATCAAAACTGCTTAGGTTACATCTGACAGGCAGTTTGTGAATGCCACTGTCAGATGGCCTGAAGAGTTCACCTGTCAATTGCTGGACAGAAGGAATGCACAGAAAGCTTGCAGTTAAGGACTTGGACCAGAAATCACAAGCACAATTTGATGATGATATTAAATTGCAGGGGTGCAGCTGAAAATACATTAATACACAATGCAAAAAAAAAAATCAGAATCGAAAGGCTTTAACCACCAGGAAGAATTGTACAGGCTGGTCTCTTTACTCTCGGAAGTAATGAAGGGCGACTTACGAAAATATTTAATGTGGGAGTCATAGAAAGAATGCTTCTCATTGCAAAAACACCAGAATAAGTACCATAAACAGAAGACAGGAAATTCAAGAGAAATCCCATTAACCAGGCTTGTTAGACTTTGTTACCATGTGGCAGTTGACGCAAATGGCATAAAGGGAAAGCTAGATGAATAGAAAAAGAACAGTTGATAGGGTTCAAGGTAGGAATGGGAGACGGCTCGGGTAGTGAATAAACACCAGCTTAAATATGAGAATAGTCTGTTTCTGTGCTATAAATACTCTCTGAAATTTCTCAATTCAGTGATCCACGTATAATGCTATTTTCAAACAATGATTTATATAGCCATTCAGTAGAGCATTGCTTTGTGACATATTCACTCCAAATTCTGTTGAAAACAATGTTTCTCCAAGGAACACTGAGTAGGTAATAGCAGCAGCAAATAGTTACACAAAGGGGGAACAGGAGTTAATCTGTAACTTGCTTGATTTACAATCATTGTCAATTGTGGACACAAGTAACAAAAATATGAGCAGATAAAAGCTCTGTCCGATAGTTTGTCTAGACTTCTGAAGGGTTTGCAAAACCTGACCTAATTAAGTAAAATTTAGGAATAACTGACTGTTATGTAAGGACACAATATAATACTATATTTAGTCAACTGATTTGGTTATGGTTTATTTCTGGCACGACGTAGGGTAATAATGAAAGCTGTTTCATAGTTGACGTAAATAATAAGTACTTCATACTTTTAATACATTCCCTGATTTCGGCATAATATGGGCAGAGTGGGGTTAAACTTTCAAGGGCTAAGCAACATGGTGCAACTTACTGGAAAAAACAGCATTGCAACACAGTGCAATAAAAATAATTGCACAACGTGACTGAGCTTAATTGAAATCTGTGCGCTTTAACAGGGTGAAACCACAGGAATTGTTGACGATAGCCATTTTGAACATTTGAACACAGTGGTTGCTGGGAGCCCAAGAACACAAAATCAGTCATGCATGGGAGCAAGACAACAATGAAATAAGATTTCCCATACTCAGAATAGTTGGCAGTCTCAACATTTATCTGGGAACAGTGATAGTTGGTTTGTTCACTACACTTAATAGAATGACGTAGGCAGTAGCATCCTTGCTTCTACATTCTTAATCACATGATTGCAATCAGTTCCACAGTGCATCACCATCGGCAGTATTATGATTCAGTAGAATATCAACATGGAACCAGTAAAAGTCTCAAAGGTGCTAATTTAAGAGCACAAAGTGACATGACTAACATTCTTCGTTCAAGGATTTGTGTGTTTTTTAGAAGGCTTTACTGTGAGCAAAGTGGCTGCTGTGGTTGACTATTCACAGATTTCTTTTGTAGAAGCAAAGTGCTTTGGAACATCCAGAGGACATGACAAAGTGCATTCCAAATGTCCGTGGGTGCTTTCATCAATTCAGCCACTGGCTCAGTGACGTTTAATGTCGAGGATGTCATTAACTCAAAGTCATGGTGGAGACTGATCCACCATCAATTAGGAGAAAGATAATGGGGGGAAAATAGGGACAGGAAAAGTTGTTGGGATGGGAAGACAGGAATACACATTCCAAGGATTTTGAAGCTCAATTCAGGTGCTGATAATTTGCCCAACTCAATATTGCATCTCTTTAGAAAATTATTTTGTTATTGGATTATACTTTGCATGCTCCAGCAATCCTTTCTGTTCTTCCCCATAATCACCCCTTTGTATATCGGCAGAAGCGTTTTTTCTCCAATGTGTACAAAAACCCATGAAAGGTGACATGGTTTCCCTTTGCTTATTCCTATCTGGTTTTAAATAAAGCAGAGATGACAGTAAATAATTTAACAACTTTAGATAAGGTGCTTGACACAAATAATTCGAGTAGTGCATGCAATTCAAGTGAGTTTTCAAGTCTGTAGAAGCACAGGGAACATGTGTACTGGATCGCTGCTGATTTAGATGCATTCTTTCTTGTGACATGATAAGATAAGAGCATTTAGAGTTAGTAATCCCTATACTTGGTAGCACAAGAGGTGATAATGTCATCTGTGTCACGCAACATTCAATATGATATTCTGCGCATTTGAATGTTTGAGCACTGGAGTGAAGGTGAGCAGTTTATTTGCATCAAAAAGCTCACTTAACATTTCTGATTTAAAATGCAACATGGTGGGAGCAATGTGGTAAAGTGAACCACCTCCCTAACTGGGAAGAGACACAAGCCCATAATACCCCTGTCAGTCATTGAGAAATCCAGTCATCCTTTGCACAAAGGTGCACAGGTCTGACAGTTATGCTGTTCACTCACCAGAAATTCACCATGACAGCAAAAGTCTCAGACTTCGAACCATAATAGTGGCAAACTACAAACCTCTGTCCCTAATCATTAAACAATGATTGACAATTGACAAAAACATTCTGTGTACCAAAGTAATAATTAAAACTGGAATTTTAATAGTTTGCCGCCCTTTAAACCTGTCACTGGAGTCGAGATTCTTCCTACTTGGCTTCAGAGAACTTCTCAATACAATGGCCTAGTAGTTCTCGGGGACCTAGCTTGCAGACCAGCAGTGGGAATTTACCAGGCCCACAATGTGGTAAGCTTGCATGGATTTTGCTGGTTAAACACCAGTGGTACCACTGTGTGCACTTTGGTCACATATGGGTCTTGACTTGAGAGCTCTAGACTTGAGCTAATGGGCTTGTGTCTCCCTAATACATTTTGTATCAACCAAGTAAACACATAACTTATGTGGATGTCGAAATAGTTATCTTTGAGAACTTTAAATTGCGGTAATAATTTCCAAATGCTGGATGCACTTGCACAATCTGTAAAAACTTGAGCATTCATTACATATTCTTTCTCCAGATAAGGGAATGGAGGTATACTGTGGGAAGTAATTTGACAAACTTCACATTACACCGTTTAACTCGATCAGGGACAGACTACAACAGTAAATGAAACAAAAACAGGAACTGACGACAGTGAGCACATCTGGCAGCACTGGCTGTGACTCTTCATCAGAATTGTTTTGATGAACAATCAGTGGACTCTAAACATTAACTCTGTTTTCTCCCCACAAATGCTTCCAGACCTGCTGAGTTTCTTCAGCAATTTCTGTTTTTGTTTCAGAACCTCCAGCGTCTGCAGTTCTTTGTTTTATGTCATTGCAAAGTAAAGGATGGTCTCAAATTCAAATGTGCTTCGAGCAGCTGATGGATTTTTAACAGTTGGTCTCAAGTCAGTTTTTTTTGGAAAGTTGGGATCAGGTAATGCAGTGGGGAAGAGAAATGTCTTGTCAAAACCTTTTCTTCCAAATGTTCCTGTTTATTTCTCACTGTACAGTCCTGTAAATAGTCTAAATACACTCCTTCAGAAGTTAAAAATTTGCCATAGCTTGTAGCTTTGCTTGAATTCAGGGTCCTGCTGTAAATTCCTCCTTCTGCTGGGGCCCAGTGTTTGGTTATTGCTTCTCTCCTGTGCTTGACCCAAAGCATAGAGGATGTCACTTTTCTTTCTAAGTGCAACTTCTTGACTAGGATGGGCCACGTCCTCCACTCCCAGGACCCTTAGTCCTCATGTCATGCCACACTTTTACCAGAGGTTCTCTGTTCTTCCAAATCAGCTCATGGCCATAAAAGATATACCAACTGAAAAACGTCAAAGAAAGTGTGTTATTTTAATTAAGCAGATGCCATAAACAATAACATCACTTCAAACAATCTACTCAAGGTATCAATTCTTGGAAAGACACAGCAGTCGTATGGGCAGAAAAGGACTCTGTACAAACTAATTTCAGTTAAACTGTATTACATTATTGTGATTAGCACAAGAAAATCTGTAATGATTCAAAAGCAAAACATGTATAACAGGAGTTATTCCAGTTGTGACAAATAGTAACTCTGGGATTAGCTGGCTAGGTCAGTCAGGCCAATAAATGAGTTCTAATCATTAATAACCAGGAGAATAGATGCAGATCTTGAAAGGCTATGTGGCAGATTTCACTCCACACTATCCTATAAATTCTCTTTAGTTTCAAAAAGCCCTATGTACTTGTAATAATACATCAGAGGCAGAATACAGTGGATATAGTATTCTTTTGAGATGGGAGAGTAGGGGGATTGAACTGTGCATTTCAAGTTATGCCGTGATGTTTCACTGTAATCTTCCAGCCAAATCCAATCCAGACATGAGATGAATGATTTTGAGAGTCTCAACTTAGTTCCTACTTCCCTTAAAGCCATAACACAAAACTATCCTTAATTTAGCATTAAACTAACAAGGCCATTCACAAGTTTTGGAATGGCTAATATAGAATGGCATTATGGAATACTCAGAGAATCATATAACCCCTGCAGTGTGGAAACAGGCTCTTCAGCCCAACAAGTCCACACCGACACACAGAGCATCCCATCCAGACCTATCCCCCTAATCTACATATCCCTGAACACTACGGGCAATTTAGCATGGCCAATCCACCTAGCCTGCACATCTTTGGCATGTGGGAGGAAACCGGAGCACTCAGAGGAAACCCACGCAGACACGGGGAGAATGCACAAACTCCACACAGACAGTCACCCAAGGGTGGAATCAAACCTGAGTCCCTGGTGCTGTGAGGCAGCAGTGCTAACCACTGAGCCACCATGCCGCCCTAGAGAGCTTTACTGATACTGGACAATATGGTTCAGCGATAAGACATGTAAAAGAAAATATAGCTAACCCATATCATATTTGCATCTAACCTATACTCTACCTCACTTGGAATACTTGATGGTGCAAGTATCATCTAAATAAACCATTTCTGGAATTACCACAAGGCTAGCATAAATCCTTCAAAATGTTGGGATGGCCTCAAAACTGAACACCGAATTCCAGAAGATGCAACCAGCACCATACACAGTTACAGGTGTCATTCTTATGTCCAAAGTGTACAACTTCACATGTTGTTGTAAATATTTTCATTTTTTTATAAACTTAATCCATGTCACATTGCTATTGTCGTCTTAACAATTCATTATCAATTCTAGCTTAGCATAACCTACAAACTTGACTACAGTCCCCTTTATTACCGATTCCATTTCAGTTACACTAATGGCAAACATGTTGCCAACATTTGCAACATTCAATTTTCCCCAGTCTTCATCCAGCTTCCTAACACCCAACAAATGTACCATTCCTGCAAACAGGTCACTTCCAGTTTTGATTCACAATGTTAGTTAATGCCTTTTGAAGAGCCACACATAGGGCTTTTATTAATTCAACTGTTAAACAGTTCTGTTGAGTTAGTGGATACGACTGACCTTTTATAAACCTATGCTGTTGTCTTAAGCACTCTCCTAATCAGCTTACCTTTTTCAACTGTTCACTTATTCCAAACATGACAGATATTTCCCATCATTATTACAGTTATTTGATTTGTCAATTCCTCCATATTTTCAACAAGTGTAACATTTTCTAACTTTCAGTTCCCTGGAGCTATCACTAATCTATGAAGCACCAGATGATTATAATTAACATTTCCAATTTTCTTTCCTTTTTTTGGGTTAAAAAAAATCCGTAATTGGATCCTGTTTGTTTTTAATCATATTCTTTCATTCTGTCCAATTGCTCTGTAAGTTTTGGTCCTGGGTTAACTCTAGTGCTCTCTGTACTTCTGGGGTCATGGGCTCTTTCTCATACGTGAGAATCAAGTACTTTGTCTATGTCCTCAACCTGTACCATTGATGAGCGTAATTTTTCAACAGGCCTCCTTCCATATTTCTTATTCTTCTTTGAGGTACTTAATAACATCACTAACAAGTTTTTTGTCTTGAGCTACTTAGCAATACCACTAACAAATCCTCTGTAAGAATATCAGAGATAAAAGGTACTGCAGATGCTGGAGAATCCGAGATAACAAGCATGGGGCTGGATGAACACAGCAGGTCAAGCAGCATCATAGGAGCAGGAAAACTTGACGTTTCGGGCCTAAACCCTTCATCAGAAATGGGGGAGGGGGAGAGGGTTCTGAAATAAATAGGGTTTGTTTTTCCCAGGGAGGACGGACAGGTCAAGGGGGCGGGTTTTTTTTCCAGGGAGGACGCCCCTCCCCCAACTGCATCCCAAAACCAGCCCAGCTCATCTCCACCTCCCTAACCTGTTTTTCCTCTAACCTATCCCCTCCTCCCACCTCAAGCCACACCCCCATCTCCCATCTACTAACATCATCCCGCCCCCGTGACCTGTCCGTCCTCCCTGGACTGACCTATCTCCTCCCTACCCCCCCACCTACACTTACCTTTACTGGCTCCATCCCCGCCTCTTCGACTTGTCTGCCTCCTCTCCACCTATCCTCTCCTCTATCCATCCTCTATCCGCCTCCCCCTCGCTCCCTATTTATTTCAGAACCCTCTCCCCCTCCCCCATTTCTGATGAAGGGTTTAGGCCCGAAACGTCAAGTTTTCCTGCTCCTATGATGCTGTTTGACCTGCTGTGTTCATCCAGCCCCACGCCTTGTTATCTCTGTAAGAATATTCCTGCTTTGCTTATTACTTTGTTAGACCCTTTCTTATTTTTTCAGTTCTCACTCTTACCCAACATTCTTCACCCAAACGTGTGATCTATTGATTAGCCACTTATAGACCATAGTTGCTTCGCCTCATAACTAGCTTGACTGATCTTTAATTATCCATCAAAAGATTACACTGCTGGTAGGCAGAGTAATCCACAAATAACTTCTTCCATACATTGTCTCTTGAACCCAAGATCTCCACACCACCTGAAGAATCTTTCACTACAATATCGTGACACTGATAGACTGATATGCCCACTGAACTCTTAGCACAGTTTTAAAGAAAACAATTGCTAAAGCTTAAGTGACCCCAGACTCACATTCCGAAAAATGCACCACCCAAGTGAGCTGCGTGGTCGAAAAATCTCCATCCCAGAAGCAGGCCAGTTGTATCCATGGCTATAATTGCTTTTAGAGCCTGCAACAGAGAAAACCACATGTAAACACTACTGCAAATACCCATCTTAGCTGCTCATGGTTATATTTAGGAAACAACAAAAAAGATCTCAATGTTCTTAAACAATAAGAACCAACTCAATAGGATCCAAAATGTCTGTTAAGTGAGGAGTCATTTATCCATTTTTATGCATGTTAGATTTAGGGCAGGACGTTGAGAGAAATAAGATGTCAGTGGCAGAGCTTAAGGATCAGATAAAAGTAATGAAGTATAAAAGTAATGAAGTATAAAATCATGTGTGCGTGAACACTCTTGAGGTGCTATGTTGTTGGGTACAGGAAATCTTAGCTACTTTAAGTGACTCCTGTGATGGTTCCACAAGACTCATCATACATGCCCATTCGTTTTGGAGGAGAACGATATAAAAGTACAGATACAAAGCATAGATTCAAAGAAGTATGGCCACTGTGTAGGTACATTGTATAAATATTTATATGGTATAATGGCTGTCTCTTTGGAGTACTAAGTGAGAAAAGACGAGATCGGAACCCAGGAAGAGAGTTTGCAGGGTGGTGGGGTGGGGGGGTACGTCTGAGTTTGGTGTGGGAGAAGATAGCAGAGGACTGCAGGAGAAGGGAGTGAGAGAGAGATTTGGGCTCTATTGTCCCCTAGTAATAGGGGCCCTCAGTCTGGGGAATTACCCCGTTCAGCATCCCCTCTCCCTACCACTGAGTAGGTGGTGTTGCCTGCAAAACTTAATTCAAAAAAGTTCAAGGCATTGCCCTCAGTATTGAACTACAGAATGGCTGTTGCTTGTTTTGTTAAGTTGAAACTGGCGCAATGTATGTACATTTCTTTTGTCTGCAAAAAACAGGGCTCTAAATATTAATACACAGCTCCCAGCTTCCACAAGTGTGTCATACTGAGAGCCTGAGTAACAATCTTAAACTGATCGTACAGTAATTAAAAAGTGTTCCTCTTTACACTGATACTCTTGCCAAAGTCCTGATGAATGCAAGAAATGTGCCTTTCTTTGGCAATATTCTCTATTTCTGACAGTATGTGGACAATGACTAGATAAATACAACCCACTTTTCCACACACTGGATAAACTGCACCACATCCAGAAGGTGTATCTGAAACTTACACTGCTGGCTGTGAAGGTAAACATGGGCAGCAGGATGATGGCCAGTTTCGCTTCAGGCATTTTAGAGCAGACTGCAGCGAGGACAGCCATTATTGCACCAGACTAGTGTGAAGAAAAGACAAAACAGTAGGTGAGATGAAAAAAAAAGTCAGATCCGCATTTGCAAACTTATCTGTAGACAATGTGATGAAAATGACCCTGACTATTTGTGAATGCCTTACATCACCAGGGAAATACATACTGGAATCAGGACCACATCCTCTAATACAAACGATGAAAATGTTGCTTCAGCATGTCACACAGAACTCTGTGTTTAAACTTCAATCCCCCTAACTGAATCAATGTGACTCAGAAAGCAATGACAGGGTGGCGGGACATTGGAACGGTCAAGCACCAACGATCATACAGCCATCCGTTCCACTATGATGAAAAGGGAAGAGCAACAGGAGCATTAAACTGTTAAAAGTTCAGAAAGATCCGAACACTGAATGTACAGTTTACGGTTTAAAAAAGCAATGTTGTGCCAACTACGTTGCGAAACATGACTGAAGTAACAAAGTTAATAAGAAGGTGATGAGTCAAGACTATTGGATTTGATACAGGATAGAAGGACAAGCACTAGAAACAGACAGAAGGTTAAAATAAAGGATTACTTCACCAAGAGGTGGGGACAGGGGAGCTTCAGCATAGTTCACTGAGAAAGACTACAGGATAACTAGCTTAGATTTCTTTAGGATCTTATTTGACATATACCTTGCAGGAAGACACATTGTCGATTATCACTGATGGAACAACAGGAAGGTGGACTTGATGGGTCTGCTTTCTACCAACCTTGAGGTTTGCAAAGTTTCACAAGAATATCCTTTCAACACAGTTGTTCACAACAGAACATTGCAATATAGCTTTAGAGCCCAGGACTTTCCACCATACTCCATCTCATAGAGACTTATAAAATTCTAACATGACTGGACAGGGTAGACGCAGGGAGGATGTTTCTGTGGTGGGTGTGTCCAGAACCAGGGGTCACAATATGAGGATTCTGGGTAGATGATTTAGGACGGAGATGAGGAGATATTTCTTCACCCAAAGAGTGGTGAGCCTGTGGAATTCATTGCCACAGGAAGTAGTTGACGCCAAAACATTGAATGTATTCAAGAGGCAACTAGATATAGCACTTGGGGTTAATGGGATAAAAGTTTATGGGGAGAAAGCAGGATCCGGCTATTCAGTTGGATGATCAGCCATAAACGTGAAGAATGGCGGAGCAGGCTCGAAGGGCCAAACGGCCTCCTCTTGCTCCCATCTTCTGTAATTTAAGATTTTTCAAGATAACAGGACACTTACAGCTCCAAGTGATGCTCCTAAGCGGCCAGTTGCAGTTTTGTACACATAACTGGCAAACGTGGAGATAACACCTGGAACATCACAAGAGATAAAATGCAATAATCATCACCGGCTATTTACAGACACTGTCAGTTAAACAACAGGGGAAATTGCAGGAACGAACTGGTCAAAGAAAACTATCAGAACTTAGGTTTCCACTAGAAACATTTAAGTAACATAAATCCCAGAAGTACAGAGAGCATTAGAGTTAGCCCAGGACCAAAACTTACAGAACAACTGGACAGAATGAAAGAATGAGACATAAATCATCTCAGATAAATATAAATCTACATTCATCTGTTGACATGATAAATAAATAATATGTACAGGCCACAATTCCACTATTGTGCTGCTCAACCTTGAGCAGGGTATAAATGGCAATTCTACAATTAACCTCAGCATCCTCGAGAAAGGAAGTGGAACCCCAAACCTACTACTATACTGTGCCTGCTCCCTCACGTCCACCACTATTATATGTTCTGTCCCCTCACTACTGGACTCTCTGGTCACTGCCTTATATATACTGCCTACAGACAATTCTGCAGCAAATCATAATCAATGTAAAAGACTTGATTCATCTGTCACTAGGAATCAGTGCATTTGCAATGCTTATTTGCACTGTTTATTCTTGTGATGAATCTTTCAGCACCATTAAGTAAACAATTCTCTGCTGGCCTTATGGAAGATTTCAGACCTCGTTCTTATCCTAGTTGACTCACTGGTCAGCCAGATCATGCATTACTCTGCTGTACTGTGATACTTGATATCAAGTCTTATATTTGTCCTGTGTGTCAAATCATCTATTTTCTAGGACATGAATAAGGGTTCTGATTAAAACAGCACCTTTTCCATTTTTCCCAAGCTGTACATTTTAAATTTTATGCCTACCTCAATGTTTCAAGTGATAAGCTAGCTATTCCCTGCCCTAGGTCTAAGCTCTCTTCTTGAAAACATGGTCGTGAATCCAAATATTTTAAATGTTCATATTCATTTTCAGAATCTGCCACAATGCCCTTCGAAACAGCATTCTATTATAGGTTCTTTGACAAGTCCATATTGCTACCAGTCTTCAGCTGATGGCTCCTCCTAGTTCTTTCCTTTAGCCCATTAACTCAGGATTTCCTTTGGGTGTTGTATTTTCTCTTCCATCTGCCCCACTTCTAACTTATGTCAGATGCAGTCCCAGTCCTTTTTAATCTATTGATACTCTAGTACTCAAATGTCTTGTCCAACCTCAAATATCTCACAACGATGTTGCCTATAAACATTTTGGATTTTACCATGTGCGCCAAACACAATTCATTGTCAATATTCCTTAAAGCAATCTTATAAACTTGCTCCAATAATTGAACCTTGCTGTTGACTTTAGATAAGCATCGCACATTTCAGACTGAATATCAAAAAAAAATTCTTATTTCAATGCTAGTCTCCGCCCTTTTCTATGTCGGTTCTCTTGTTAGTCTTCGCTCTGACTTCTCCTGCTTGCTTTACCAAGATCTAAATATACCAGTGGCACATAGTTTCCTCCTCCTCACATTTTTTTTGAAACAAAGGTTCAACGTACCACCGCCTAACCTATTCAATTCTTGCCCAGGTCTCCAAAACAAATGCCTTTCTTACACAAACGTACAGGGAAATATATTATCTTAAAGAACAGTTTACTATGTCCTACCACCGATTGGAAGTTGACGTAGAAAAGTAGTTACCTGCTGATAGGTAGACAGCCATGAACTGCTCCTGCCCGAGAAGTGAGACTATACTGGAAGAGAAACTCCACAGCACGTACATGTTTGCTGCCATGTGAAAGAATGAGTAGTGGCTGAAGGTCGACAGCACCATGGGTAAGCACAACGCCTCTTAAACAAGAAGAAAAACTGCCCATAAGTTACTGAATGGTCAACACCATTCATTCAGCACTAACTGAGATAGCAGGGTCACATGTATCTTCAATATCAGGGTACACTTACATGTACAGTGTAACTTCAGCAACACAGTGCAGTTACAAGATTCATGTACACTACATAGAGGTACTGCATAGGCTGACTGAAACACAAAGGAAAGCTCATGGCCCCAGTGCTAGTGCTCCAGCAGCAGACTGGAGCAGACTAAATGCTTATTGCATTTTTAACAAAGAATCTCAAATAAGATATTTTCTTCAACAGATGCGTTTAAAAGCACTGTACTACTTTTCAATCCAAATGCTTCAATCTTTACATAAACTGAAGCAATGGGGTTCAGGCCACTGTCATAGTCCTGAGCTGATCTGAAAGTTTGCAACAAATGTGTACCTCTCAAACAGTCCTAAATCAGTTCCCATTCCCACGTAATCAAACCAAAACGCCCCAATTGAGAGTCTACACTCACCAGTAATTCAGTTAAAATTGCTTCAAATTTATTTCGTACAGAAACCACACAGGCAACAGTATTACAATTGTTTCAGTCAGAATTGGATTAATTTATCTGTCCCTCCTTCATTATCAAATTTTTGGCACTGTGTAATTAGATAACGTGAAAAAAAACCAGCGTGTCTCTCTTTTCAAAAGGTACAAACGTCAAAATCATGTAAAGAATCCGACAGGGAAGCTTGGAAAGGAAACTGAAAATGGCTGTAAAATCCTGATGGGCATAAACTATGAATCCTGATTAATTGTCACACTTACGGGAAGCAGGATTAGATGTGAAATATTTCACCATGGTCCGCTGCATTGATGGAACTCGCCACAAACAGAACACTAAAGCATTGGCTGCTATAATCCCTGCAAAAGAACAGAACAAACAGACTGTGAGGCAACTTAATTGCTGAGTACATTAAACCAGTAAATGGGATCCAAGGGTACTTACGATATTAGGCAGGGGTATGGGTCAGGAGGGGGAAGGTGGTTTGGTATGGGTCAGGAATTAACAATTTTCACAGCACATAAGGCAGCTCCTACGAACCAGAAATGTTTGAGAGTTTAAGCCAGTATCCGAAAGCTTTCACAACTTTCTATCATGAGAGTGAATCAGCGTAGACGCATTCCAAACTACAAACTCAAAATTCTGAAATAACAGATCTGTTTGTGTCCGGAAGAAGAAAATAAGATTTTCCGCTGGATTAGCCCACGTTTTTTTCTGTAACTCAGGGAAGGCAGAGACAAAACATTAGACGGGGATTACTTTAGGTCTACGTCTGCTTGTACAGCCGAACCAAACTCCAGGCAGTACTTTTGCCAGACACTTGTGGAGGTGACTGTAATGGCTTAGTGGCATTGTATTCAGCACTACCTATCAATATTACTTCTAAACCACAGGTCACTATTATTCATACCTAAAACAACAGATAGCCCCTATTACCAGAAGATGTGTTACGTTTAAAAATTTGGAAACACACGGGGCAAGATGGTTTGGTGATGATCAAAAGACAAAATCTACAACAGTGAGCTTAACTGATGCTGTAAAGCCCCAAAGCTGTTGGCACAGCTCAGGTTACGGTAATAACAGGCTGAGTCACAGTACTGAGTTGAAACAATGCTGCAGTGATCAATTTACAGACTGACAGCAGAGTGGGAGGAATTGCAAAATGATCAATGGACAGACTTACTGCAGGGAGTGCAATCAGTACAGGGGCTGTTCATAGAAAAATCTGCAAGTGAATTCAACTGATATAGGCCTTAGTGATGAATGGGGCCACACTATAATTAATTGCATTTGAATTTTTTTCAGTTTTCACAAAGGTTTTACACCCAAGATATTACCTCATCTATTCTCTCCACTTCACAAATGACCTATTCAGCAGGATGACACAGGGCAGCTAGTGAATGGCAGCTTATTCAAGACGGAATACCTTCAGGATCTTACAAGGGAATTTATGGAAATGAAGGAAAATAATCCAGGATCCAGGAGTGGATTAAAGAGCATTAAAGGCTAATTTCCTACAGTTACGGCTTGCATCCAAAGTAAGACTGTAAGACTGTAAGACCATAACATTTGGCCCCTCGAGCCTGCGCTGCCATTCATGATTTGATACTCATGTCCACTTGCCTGCCCTTTTCCCACAACAATAAAAATCTAGAATCTTAGCTTGCATGAAAAATATCAAGCTAAAAAAAAATTTAAGAAAGTTATTTTGAAACTTCTCTGCAAGTTCAGTGTTTTGATGTAGACCGTAAGATGCAGACGAGTGAACTGGCTTAGACCTAACCATCCACACAGGGATTCCTGCTCTTACATCCCTCGATGTGTTACAAATTCTCTGGACTCTTCCAGTGCCTCATCCACAGCAGTCTGAACAGATTGTGGCATTAACTGCATCAACAACACACTAGTTCAAAGATGTGTACCTTAGGTGGATTAGTCATGGGAAATGCAGTGTCACAGGGATAGGGTCTGGCTGGGATGCTCTTCAGTGCTTAAGTGTGGACTCGATGGGCTGAAGGATCTGCTTCCACAGTGTAGTGATTCTATGTTGTAAATAGATGGGCTGAGGAAGGCTTGGCCCTGAATTGGTAACAAGTGGTAGTCTTTAATTAGGGAGGGTACTAAAGGAGGTCTTACCTAGGAAGAGAGTAGCTCATGTTTGGGAAGAGGACAAGAGGCAACCCATTTCTGGGACAAAACAGAAACAGACTTACAACATTTGGAGGTAGATCTGCAGCAGATCCACATTGGTGAAAAGGAGTCAAAGCACAGAGCTAAACAATGGGGAGACATGGCGCAAGGACTGGGAGGAATAGGAAATTAACAGTCTGAGAGCTTAGGAACTGCAGATGCTCAACATCAGTAGCGAGTGAAACCAGTAACTTGACTGGACTCCTGTAGTCTGAGGGTGGAAAGTTGATCAGAAGCTAATCAAAATCAATGTTGAGATAACATAGGTGGAGAAACTGTTGCAGAGATAATAGGTACTGCAGATGCTGGAGAATCCGAGATAACAAGGTGTGGAGCTGGATGAACACAGCAGGCCAAGCAGCATCCT
>JAHRHZ010000268.1:4284703-4299062 GCA_024137785.1 Ginglymostoma cirratum
TGGCCTGCTGTGTTCATCCAGCTCCACACCTTGTTATCTTGGAGAAACTTGCGACAGGTTCAAGAACCAGAGGACAAAAATTCACTATGGGTAATTAAAGAACCACAGGTGATACAAGAAACATAGGAAATAGGAGCAGGTGAAGGCCATTCAGCCCTTCAAGACTGTTTCGCCATTCATTCCAATCACAGCCGAGCAGCCAACTCAGGGTCATACAATATGGAAACAGACCCTTCGGTCCAACTCGTCCACACCAATCAAATTTCCCAAACTAAACTAGTCCCACTTGCCTGCGTTTGGCCCATATTCCTCTATTCATGCACCTGTCCAAATAACTTTTAAATGTTATAACTGTCCCCATATCTACCACTTCCTCTGCAAGTTCATTCCACAAAAGAACCACCCTGTGTGCGAAAAAGTTGCCCCTTAGGTCTTTTCTAAATCTTTCTCAAATTCTCTTAAAACTATGCCCTCTAGTTTTGAACTCCGCCATCGTAGGGAAAAAGCCTTTGCTATTCACCGTATCTATGCCTGTCATGATTTTATAAACCTCTATAAGGTCACCGCTCAAACTTCAATACTCCAGTGAAAAACATTCCAGCCTGTCCTTATAACTCAAACCTTCCAGTCTTGTACAACCTCAACGTGACTTCCCAACTCCTATACTCAATGGTCTGAGCAATGAAAGCAAGCAAGTTAAATGCTTTCTTAACCACCCCATCTATCCATGATGCAACTTTCAAAGAACTATGTATCCGACCCCCTAGATCTTTGTTTGATAACACTACCCATGGCTCTACCATTAATTGTTTCAGTCCTGCCTTTGTGTGTTTTACCAAAATGCAATACCTCACATTAATCCAAATTAAACTCCATCTGCCACTCCTCAGCCCATTGGCCCAACTGATCAAGATCCCTTTGTAATCTTAGATAACCCTTTTCACTGTCAACTATACCACCAATTTTGGTGTCATCCACAAACCTACGAACCATTTCTCCTGAATTCTCATTCAAATAGTTTATACAAATGACAAAAGCGGACCCAACACCCATCCCTGTGGCACACTGTTAGGTCACAGGCCTCTAGTCTGAAAAACAACCCTGTACCACCGCCCTCTGTTTCCTACCATCAAGCCAATTTTGTATCCGATTAGCAAGCTCACCCTGAATCTCATGTGATCTAACTTTACTAATTAGTCTACCATGAGGAACCTTGTCAAAAGTTTTACTGAAGTCCATGTAGACAATGGCTACGTCTCAGCCCTTGTCAATCTTTTTGGTTACTTCCTTAAAAATCTCAATCAAGTTTGTGAGACATGATTTCCCAGACACAAAACCTTGCTATCCCTAATCAGTCCTTGCCTTTCTAAATGCATGTAAATCCTCTCTTTCAGAATCACTACCAACAATTTACCCACCACTGATGTCAAGTTCTCAAATCTTTAGTTCCCAGGCTTTGCCTCACAACCTTTTTTAAATAAAGGCACAATCATTAGCCACCCGTCAGTCCTCTGGCACCTCACTTGTGGCTGTAGATGATGCAACTATCTCTGCTAATGGCCCCGCAATTACTTCCCTAACTTCTCACAATGTCCTGGAGTACACATGATCAAGTCCCAGAGATTTATTCACCTTTATGGTTCTTTGAGACCTCCAGCACTACTTCTGTAATGGGACTGTTTTTAAGACATCAATATTTATTTCCCCGAGTTCCCTAACCTACATTTCTTTGTCCGCAGCAAAAACTGATGCGAAATATTTGTATAGTATCTCTCCCATCTTCTATATTCCAATCAAAAACCTCATTGATTTTTAAGGGACCCTACTCTCTCCCTAGTTCCTCTTCTGCTCTTAATGAGTTTGTAGAATCTCTATGGGTTATCCTTAACCTTATCTACCAAGGCAATCTCATATCGCCTTTTTGCCCTCCTGATTTCCCAGAACATTTAGCTACCAGTCCTGCCTCTTCCTCAGACAAGTTTCTCTAATAGTTATGGTGTCCCAGTCCCGTGTTCCCATATACGCCCTGAGTCCATCTGCCTTACCTGCAAGGCCCCTTGCATTGAAATAAATGCAGTTTAATTCTTCAGTCACCTCATTCTGACTTTCCCTCACCTGCTTTTTTGAATTAACTTGCTCTTTCTTTTTAATTCAGAACCATTCTCATTTGTCTTTCTATTCTCTCACTACTATTTAGGATCCCCACCTCCCTCCCTATTAGTTGAAAGGCTCACAAATAGCGCTAGCAAATCTGCCCACAAGGATGTTCGCCCCCCTAACAGTTCAGGTGAAACCCATCCCTTTTGAACAGATCTTTTCTGCTGCGGAAGAAATCCAATGATCGAAAAATTTGAAACCTTGCCAACTGCCCCATCTCCTCAGTCACTGATTTATCTGCCCTATCTTCTTATTTCTACTCTCACTAGCACTTGGCACCAGAAGTAATCCAGAAATTACTACCTTTGAGGTTCTGCTTTTTAACCTTCTACCTAACTTCCTATATCCACTCTGCAAAGCCTCAATTCTTTCCCTAATTATGTCATTCTTATCAACGTGTGCAACAACTTCCGGTTTCTCACTCTCCCCTTTGACAATATGCTGCAAATGTTTTGAGATGTACTTGAAACTAGCACCTGGGAGGCAACATACCATCCTGAATTCACACTCATGGCCACAGAACCTCCTGTCTGTGTCCCTGACAACAAAGTCCACTATAACAATTATTCAGCAAACACCACTTAACATAAAATTCATTCTTTGTGCCCAAGATCTGGCTGCCATTTCTATTTTCCTCTGAGAAACTATCCTCAACAGTAGCTAAAAAGGTATATCTGTTTGAGACAGGAATAACCACAGGAGACTCCTGAACTACCTTCCTACGTCACCCATCTAGTTACCACTTTTCCCCCATATCTTTTGATCCCTTTAGCCCCAAGTGCTATATCCAACTCCTCCCTGAAATTATACAATGTTTGGACACAACTGCTTCCTCTGGTAGTAAGTTCCACAGGCTCACTACTTTCTGGGTGAAGGAATTTCTCCTCATTTCAGTCCTGTATCCTTAGACTGTGACCCATGGTTCTGGACTCCCTAGTCATTGGAGCGTCCTTCCCAAATCAACCCCGCCTTGTCCTGTTAGAATGTTAAAAGTTTTTTTTAGTGAGTTTCTCCTTCATACTTCTGAGCACCACTGAATATAGTTCTAACCAATTCAACTTCTCCTCATATGTCAGTCCCACTATCCCAAGAGGGAAAAAAACCTATTTTACACAGCTCGTGGTTAGAATCTTGAATGCAGAGCCTGACTGTTTGGTGATGGCAGATTCAGTCATGCCTTTTGAAAAGAATTAGATAATTATCTGCAGAGATAAAAACAAAATCCAGGGTTACAGAGGAATGAGTCCAGTTCTGTTGGTCTTGAAGAGAGTTGACAGGGACATAAAGGGCCAATGGCCCCCTGTGAATTGTAATTATTATAGTGGTTTTACAGGTTATAACACATGATAAAGATCAGAAGACATTACATCTGCAGGGCTCAATTCAGGGAATTCAGGCAATGACAGATGACGCAGATCAGAATATCAGATCTGTCGATATTTTCTTTTGAAAATTATATCAGATGAAATGTGTTATATATGGCTGATCCAAATGTTTTTTGAAAGGCTATTAGAATTGAATGATAGCACCACCATGTGGTGTCAATGGCTAGCTGCAAAACTATATAATTCACTATGATTATCTGCAATGGCAAATATTGCATTTACCACTTCTGTTTTACAACAAAACTAGATTTGTACCTTTATACTTCCAGATAGGAATATCTTTAACGGGGTCCTCAATATTACTCATCCAAATGTTTGACTATTAAGTATGACCGAGTATCTAAAGAAACTGGAATATAATCTCAAAATAGCCCTTGTACAAGACATATAGAAAGCAACAAAAGCCCTTGAAGTAAATTTCAACATCATAATTGTAATGGCCGAGGTTGAAGGCTGTCCTAACATTGAAAACTATATTCTCAGTATTTCTCATTCATATCCATTGCATTTAACACATACCTGTGACAGTCTTCTGCCCCTCAGTAAGGCTGTTCCACCACTGATTCACCTAAAACACAACAATAATGGAGTTTCAAATATGACAGCAGACTTTGCACAGTGATGCCACTGTACAGCAGCGTAGATGCATAAAATCAGAAACAGATGTTAACAGGTCAAGCTAGTAAGCAAAGCTCGAAGCTAATGGATTTTCAATGTCATCAAATCTGGGATCATCACTTTGAACTACAAAGAATAGGTTACTTTCTAAATGGTGAAAAACAAGAAACAGAGGAGACTCAAAGAGACTTGAGGTCCATGAATACATATCATGGACAAATACAAATAATATTCAAAAAGACAAAACAGAGTGCTGTCATTTCTATTAGAGAATTAAAATAAAAGGAGGTAGAATCAGTGCTTGAGATATAAAACGTTCTAGTTAGACCATTCCTGGAGCACTAGAGACACAGATTGTCCTGACTTTGAATTATATCTCCTTTCCTTTACTGTCACTAGATCTAAAACCTGGAACTCCTTTCTTTACAGTAGTGTGGGTTTACCTACCCCTCACGGACTGCAGTGGTTGAAGGCAGCAGCTCACACCGCCTATTCCAGGGCAACTAGGGATGAGCAACAAATGCTGGCCTTGCCCATGATGCCTATATCCCATGAATGAATAAAAAAGCTCAAGGTTAGTAGAAATTTGGAAAACCCTTCCACAAATTGCTAATTGTTAATTAATTGGCAATTATTAATTTTAATCCTAAACTTCAGAGATTTACGTTATCCAAGGACATTAAAGAATATGGAGCAAAGGTGGGTTATGTGTGGTTTGATTACTGAATTCATCATTGTTACCTCACTGAGAGGTAGCACAGGCTCAAAATATTAAACGCTCTTCTCCTGTTCCAGTGCTGCTTTTGTGAATCATACAAGCTCATTAAAGCCAAGCCCTTTAATAACAGAAATTCTCTTATTAAAGCTTATGTCTCTCGTGTCCTAATTTTTCCTTTAAAGCTTATCCTTATATGGTATTTTTACAGAAGCACATTCCTCTGATAGCTGACTCCTTCACTACAACTCATTTCTCACTCATACCCATTGTCCAATCAAAAATCCCACCTCTAAAACCTTCCCCATCAAAACTCATCCCACTTCTATGCTCGCCTATCCATCAACGCTCAACAATGTTGTACTCCATAACTGCTAATTCTACAACTGATGCCCACCATATTTGCATCCATACTCCAGCAATGAAACTCAGTGCCTTACCTCTACAATCAAAGCTTACCCTAACTAAACACCAACTCTAACCTCAAAACTCACCTATTGTATCTGGACTGTTCCATGAAAAACTTATTCCTATCATAGCCCAACTATCCTTTAATACAGAAAAATGTCTGGGTCATTTCACACAGGCATCATCTTCTCCAAATGACACGTCGGCCTTCAAAGTTATCAGACTTTACTCATTCTACATGTTTGCAGTTTTAGGCTTTTAGCTCAGGTATTCTCAGCAACATAGGCCATTCCTATACGCAAGCCGCTGCTCCACAAAAACAAATTTCCAACCAATCTCTCGTAATACAGTCAGTTACAGTGTTGACTAGAAGACCCTGTTATTTGGACTTCAGGAAGCTGCAGTATAAACTTTCTATCAAATTGAACTATCATCTACTAAACAGAATTAACAGGTAAACAATGAATACATACACAAAAGCCTATAGAGGTTAATGCTGGACAGAACATAGCAGTTCAACTAAGTTCACTTTAGAGTACAAGACGTAGGAATGGAATTAGGCCATTCAGCCCATGCTATGCCATTCAATATGGTTGATATGCTTCTCAACCCAATTCTCCTGCCTTTTCTCCACATCCTCTCTATCAGGCCTCTTGGTATCCTGTAAGTTTCAATCAGATTCCCCTTTATCCTCTGAAGTCCGTCAAGTATGGGCCCAGAGTTCTCAACCACTCTTCATGTGACTAGCCTTTCATCCCAGGATCATTCTCATAAACCTCCTCAGGACCCTTTCCAATGGCACATACGGACTCGCAATATTTCAAATATGGTCTGAACACCACCTTATACAGCCTCAGCAATACATCTCTACTTGTTTTCTAGCCCTATTGAAATTAATGCTAACATTGCTTTTGCCTTCATAAATGCCATCTGCACATTCATGTTAATCTTAAGAACATCCGGAACTAGGATTCCCTTGTCTCTTTGCCTTTTAGATTTCCAAAGCCTTTCCCTATTCAGAGAATAGTCTACACCTCTATTCTTCCTACCAAAATGTATAACCTCACACTTTGCCACATTGTATTCCATCTGCCACTTCTTTGCCCACTCACCTAGCATGTCCAAGTCTGCAGCCTCCTCACTTCCTCAACATTACCTGTTCCTCCACGTATCTTTACATCATTTGTAAACTTAGCAACATTGCCTTCAGGATTTACCTTGCTTTCAATAGTCTTGTGCAAATTTACTCACTCTGTTCCCTTTTTGTTTATTTCCTTCATTCACCTATCCAATCCAATCACATTTTTTGACAAGTTTTCCAGCCTCAACAACTATCTCAGAGGTGAATTTCATAGTTTCACAACTCTCTTTGCAAAGAAATTTCACCAGTCCTCTGTTTCAGTCCCTTGCATATCTATTATCCCTTGTTCTAGACTCAACAACTGGGAACACTGTGATTCTATCCACCCTTTCATTATTTTTAACACTGCTATATTATCTTTCAATCTGCATTTGTTCAATTCAAAATGACCCAATTAATGAAATCCTTCTGCAGATTCGTACTCTCTCAAGCCAAGCAGCATCCTAGGTTATCTGTCTGCTACATATTGTAAGGTCTTAATATCCTTACTATTATGTGCAAATCAATACTAGCCTCAGTACGATAAGTGATATCTCAGGGTTTTGTAAGTTCATTGTTATTTCATCATTACCTTTTGACTTTAATACTCTGTATCTTTCATGGTAAAAACTAATATTTCGCTAGCTAGTCTTTTCTTTTAAATCAGGCTTCATGGTTGGAGGTTGCCTTTATTACCCAGGCACTTGAACCTCCATTCTTTCTGTTCACCCACAACACCGAAATTTGCCAAAACATAGCATCTCTTACTTACTGACAACGAATTTTACATGCCACGGGACAGTCCACATTCCCATCTCTTTACATCCCCTCTGCAACTTCCTCTTGTTTTCTACAAATTAATATTTATATTCATTACACTTTAGCATTGGTATATTTTGTCACCATTCTCTCTTAATCTATAGCAAAATCATTCACTTGTGCAATGAACAGCAGTGGCCCTATATCTAAGCTTCGTGGGCACTAAGGGCTATTCTTGACCTCTGGATAATTGCTTTCAACTATTACCCTTGCACTTACTCCTTTCTAATCATTTTTATTCTAGATTTCCTGTTAATAACTTCATGCCCTTTAATTTTCTGACATTTTGTGAATGCATTAATGCAACTTAATATACAATATATCCATTGCATGTGTCAATTAATTTTAGATTTTTAAAGCATGATTTCTAATGTTTTCTCTTCGTACAACCAAATGGAAACTTCATTTTTAAATTATAGATACTAAAATGCTCCTGGCTCTAAATGGTAAACTGACTGACCTGTAAATACCTGCATTAGCTCTGCCTCCCTTTTTAAAAATGGTTGCTAAACTGGCCACTCTCCAGTCCTCCAGCACATATTAATTCTCAGTACAGCCCTGATATATAACGATACAGCAGGTGAAGAATAACATTAAAAAGCAGATCTAATCCTCACAAAGTTAAAAAAAAAATCCATGGCTGAATGCTAAAATACTCAGCAAAACTGGATGCAGGTTTAATGTCAATTCATGTCAGAATCTTTGCTAAGCATCTCACAAAGCCTTTGACCTATTTCTCGGGCCCCGGATGAATTCCATAACTGGGAGTATTCCTCCCCAAGAGGAACCCTAAATACACTTTCCAGTCCAATCAGAAACAAGAGAAATCAAATTAAGTTTCTCTCAATAACTACATTATGCTAACAAACAACTACTGTATCTCACAGACTTGCTTCTGAGCCTGGGGTCCAAATATCTTTTGAAACATGTTGTTGGTTCATTCATATGGGAGGATGAAAGATATAAGATTACTTATCAGCTCTGAATTGGAGGTTGTGGGTTCAAGTGCCACTGCAGAAACTGGAGCACAAAGGTCCAGACTGACGCTCTCATGCAGAGCTGAAGGAATCTTTCAGATGAGAAACTAAGCCAGGGCCACATCTGTCTTTTCATATGTACAAACAGATCCCACCTCATTACATGAAGAACAGAGAAGTTCTCGCTGGTTTCTTGGCCAATATGTATCTAAGGTTTGGGAGTAGATTTGTAGCTCGGGTTGTGGGCGGTGAGGTTGTTGAGGTTGGTTGGCTCGCCGAGCTGGTTTCTTGTTTCGCAGATGTTTCATTACCACACTTGGTAAAATCCTCACTGCAGCCTCCGATGAAGCATCGGTGCGTTTTCCCGCCTGGTTTTTTCCCCAAGGATAATGGATATCCAAAGAACTGGGTCAGAAGATGCCTACACGAACAGCATCAGAAAGAGACTACATGTCCCAACACATTCATCACACTACTCTATATCAGAAACACGTTGGAACTCACCACAAGACACCTACGACCGTTGGGCATCAGAGTGGCACACAAGCCCACGTCAACCCTATGACAACTGCTCACCCGAACTAAAGACCCACACCCTGCCACGGACAGGACCAAGGTCATCTACAAGATCTACAAGTAGAGACTGTGAGAAACACTACATCAGACAATAGGAAGGAAACTAACAACAAGAGTACATGAACACCAACTGGCTACAAAAAGACATGACCAACACTCACTCATCTCAATCCACATGGACAAGGAGAACCACCACTTCGACTGGGACAACACCAAGATCCTGGGGCAGGCTAGGCAGAGACAAGCACGAGAATTCCTAGAAGCATGGCACTCCACGAAGGACGCTATTAATAAACACATTGAACTCAGCCCCATATACATTCCACTATGAAGGAAAACCAGAAGTGAGGCAATCCACCTCAACGAACCCCAGAGTTTAAAAACCAGGCGGGAAAACACACCGAAGCTTCATCTGAGGCTGCACTGAGGATGTTATCAAGCACGGTAACAAAACGTCTGCGAAACAAGAAACCAGCAAGCCAACCAACCTCAACAATATGTATCTGTCAACCAACACCACTAAGACCAGATTACCTGGTCACCATCACACGTATGGAACCTTGCCTTGCACAAAGTAGGTGCCACATGTCCTATATTACATCTCAAAAATATTTATTGTGCCCCTCCACTCCCCCTAACCACATATACTCTTTTGGGATGTCCTGAGGTTGTTACAGGTTCTACACAAATGCAAATCTCTCTATTTCTTATACAAATTGTTTTTAACTCACCTACTTTTACATTATAGCCAAAGAGAAAGTGTTCCTGAAGAACTCAATTAAGGGCCTTTGCCAGTAAAAACATTCATTTCTCCAAAGCACCATACTTGACCATGGTGACCTCTAGACATGAAGATGTAGATGCTTATTTTAAATCCAAACTATTCAGAGATGTTATTACGCACCTCTGCAGCAGGTGGGTCTTGAACCCAGGTCTCTGGGCTCAGGGGCAGGGACATTACCACTGTAGAGTGATCACACTTGTTCCTCTATATAAGTGAATATTAGTTTCCTATTGTTTCCAAAAAAGTTATTAAAATTCAAATACTTATTTTTAATTTGTATTGTGCTTGAAATTTGCAGCTGAAAAACAATAACCTGTTCGAACTTGGGAACTATTAATCTAAACCCAACTTCAATACTATCCCAGTATTTCCATAGAAGGGTTTCCATTGCAAGCTGTTTAGCCAAAGGGAACATGATATTTCTCCAACCACCAATGTCAAGTCAACTGGCATTAACCTGGTCCACTCAGATCAATGTATCTATATCCACTGAATCAGTAAAGTTCTGGTCGAATGATACTTTAACGTTTCTTGAATCCCAGCTTTCAATTCGCCGCACCTAAGCATATTTCTGCGGTTGAGATGGTGGCTTTGCGGTGACATTCTCTTAGGCCGACCAAAGTGGTTGCATCATCCTGCCTTGCATTGCTGTGGCAATTCTAAAGCAGCTCATCTCCCAGGTAATAAAACCCAAGAGGGAAACATAATAATCAGGAGCTTGTAACTCAAAAGAAATTTGATTTTGTTTTTTAAATGCTGTGACGTTTCACGAACTTTTACCTGTTTCCTGATATCACCAGCTTTGGGCGGGTGATGCTTTTCCAACCAATCCAATCGGAGGTCATTGAAGTAACTTTGAACTCTGGATTTGAGAGACTCATACTGCCAGATAGCTGCCACGCCGAATGAGGATCCTGTGAACTACAAGAGTTACAGATCAGTGTCTAATTGATAACTCAGTTTAATACACAGCCCCACTGCTGGATTAGCCAGGTTTTTTCTCCCACCTTCTTCAACCTTGCACTGAACAATAGTGTAATCCACTGGGTAAAACGCTAAGGTCTGTAATACACGTAAGACAAATAGCCCATCGTCTACAAAGCAAAATACCTGGCAAAGAGCCCAGGTCTTTCCAAAGGGGCAACATTTTCACACAGAGGGTGGTGCGTGTACAGAATGAGCTGCCAGAGGAAATTGTGGAGGCTGGTAAAATTACAATATTTTAAAGGCATCTGGATGGGTATATGAATAGAAAGGGTTTAGCGGGATATGGGTTAAATGCCGACAAATGGGGCTAGATTTATTTAGGGAAACTGGTCAGCACGGACGAGTTGGACCGAAGGGTCTGTTTCCATGATGTACATCTCTATGACTCTAAGGCTCTAAATCAACTTGTCCCCTTGTCTCTGTCAACCTATTGAAAGTGAAAATGCATGATCAATATCCAGCAGAGGTCTTTTCAAATTTACACACAGACTCCAATTAAGACTACAATTAAAAATAGGCACCTTTACAAGAACAATTTGAAACAGTAAAAAGTAAAATGACTGCTCAGACCAGGAGAGTTCAAAGTTCTGGGCAGCAACACAAGATGAACAAAGGTATTAAGGAATTCAGTAATCTAGATGTAAAAAACAAAAGTTGTTCTCAAGTGGAGAAATCGCTCAGATGAACTTGTGCAATCCTGTGCTTCTTTGTAACGATGATAGGATATGAAATAAATTACAACTGCAGCTAGGAACAACAGTGAGCAGATTCATTTGGAATAGTTTTCTGTCAGGTTAGAAAGGAGATACAGATCTGCAGAAAGTCAGCAGCAACTCCCTAGAACACAATTTAATTTGAACAAACACAGGTTAAAGTCCCCAAGGATGAATTGCAAAGGAGTGGACTGAGTGAGGTGTCTAAAATAAAGATTAACAGGACAGATCGCATTCAGTTCTTCCCTCCAAAACAAGGGTATACCTTAAGAATTGAGCAAAACTGGTCAACAATCTAGAATACTTACTCCACACAAAACATTTGTGAAAATATGGGATATACTACTTCAGGTACAGGCTCAGAATCTACACAGGCATGTAGAAGTAAAATATTTATTAGAAAATAGGGTATGGGAATTTGGATGGAAGACAGAGCTGCCACAACAACAAAGGAGCAGCCCACTGGGATCAATGGCCATCACCTTTCTCAGGTAAAATCGGATTCAGCACTCCAGGTCAGGGAAAGGAAAATGACCAAAAGTTTCTGATCGCTGCACAGTAATATCCAGTCATCATCAGCCCGATGACACAACCTCCAGCCTCACATAGGAAAAATAGCCACTCGGGGAAGCACCCAGTTCCTCAGGAAATTATACATCAGTATTCCTCAAAGTTTTCAGTAGAGGAGGAAATAGCATCCTCTTCAGTGTTAGCTTACCCCTACAGTAAACACAAAAGGTCTGACGAGCCTTCTGAACGAGCGTGATGATGATTTAGATAAGACTGGCTCATCCAGCATCGGGGTGAGGCTGCTTTTGCTTGTCCGATTCACACGTGAGGCCAAGTCCTTCAGAATCTTTTCCTCCGGCTCCACTTTTCGGGGTTCAATTTTTTTAGGCGTTTTTCTAAATCCACGCTTAGCATCCTTGTAGAAAATTAACCTGGAAGAAACATAAAAGAGATTTACATCGTTCAGTATGCTTCAAAAGGTTCACTGTACACACGTTGCAGCACATATTCATTAGTGACAGTATATCTGCATCAGCACCAAGCATTGGAATGGAAATGAGGCATTGCAAGAACTAAAGAAGCACTTCTGCCATTTTTGGTCAGCACACCTTCTCAGTTCATTGCTCATACCACTGCTGAAACACAGTAAATATGCCCAGACAAAAACATCTAAAATGAGCTGATGTGTAGATAACAGAACACGGTATTTTCCCTTCAAATGTCCCAAAAAATTAAGATACCCCCAGCTATTTGACATACAGAATATGTTATATCATTGTGTATTATGGAAGATAAAGACAAATCTCTTAAGCCCATTCACCAAACAATAAAATTACTACAAATATTGATTTTGAGAATTAAGTCCCAATCATCTCTCCAGTTACTGAATTATTCACTTCAGTACAACTTGTACATTTGATTTTCCTGATCTACTCCAAATCCTGCTTTCTGCATTCTACATGACAGGATTCAGAAAGCAATGCAGAAACAACAACAGAAATTGCTGGAAAAGCTCAGCAGGTCTGGCAGTGTCTGTGGACAGAAATCAGAGTTCTGAGGAAGGATCACTCAACCCGAACCGTTAACCTTGACTTCTCTCCACAGATGCTGCCAGACCTGCTGAGTCTTTCCAGCAAATTCTGCCTTTGTTTCTGAATTACAGCATCTACGGTTCATTCAGTTTTTATTCAGAAAGCAATGCTTCACCATGATCACTGTCCTGATACCTACAGTGCACCGCATTACAGGGTACTGGCTTCACAGCACATAAAGAGAAAGTATATCATGACGTTCTTCCCGAAGCAGGAGTCACATTCCCCAAAACCTGATCTTTTTCCCACAAAAAAATCTCAGCAAACAGTCTTGACCGCCAAAAAGGGAAACATCTACTTCAGTATCCGAAATTCCTCAGCAAGCCCAAAATATAAGAAATTTGTGCACTATCAGCAAATGACAGCTCCATCATTTGCAAAGTGAACAGCCTTTTGGGGTGCAAAATTTTGTCAAGAATTCAGCTGGGCACAAATCCACTGGTGATTTTTACACAACTGCGCCTAAACTTCAAAAACACTTAAATTATCTATAAAGTACTTTGGGAGGACCCCAAAACGGTGGAAGTTGCTATATAAATGATAGGTCATTGTGTTAAATATCTACATTTTTGATTAAAGGGTCAGTCTGTGAATTAGAGTCAACTATCACTATTTTATTATCAAAAAGTTGTGAATGAAAGAGTCACAGGAATGCCGTAAATTCTGTATGCATTTTTTTTAAGGTTCTGAGCTGCCCTGAACATTTTTCAGTGTTGCCATGGAAACTTAATTGTTTTTGGGATCCAGCATTTGTTACCCATGCCAAATTGGTTTTGAATTGAATGACGGTTCAGGCCATTTCAGAAGGCAACCCAAGGGTATCAATGTGGACTTCACAAGCTTCAAAATCTCCCCTCCCCCGACCACATTCCAAAACCAGCCCAGCTAGTCCCCACCTCAAGCCCCACCACCATCTCCTACACACTAACCTCATCCCGCCCCCTTGACCTGTCCGTCCTCCCTGGACTGACCTATCCCCCATCTAAATCCCCACCTACATTCACCTTCACTGGTTCTCACCCCGCCTCTTTGACCTGTCTGTCTCCTCTCAACCTATCTTCTCCTTTATCCATCTTCTATCCGCCACCCCCTCTCTCCCTATTTATTTCAGAATCCCCTTCCCCTCCCCCAATAGGATGGCAGGTTTCCTTTCCTAAAAGACATTAGCGAGCTTAATGGACCTTTAATAAAATAAAACAGACTAACTTATTCTAAATTTCCAATTTTACTTAATTCAAATTTCACCATCTGCCATGGTGTGTTCAAAGACATGCCCCCAAAGCATTAACCTGGCATTCTGGATTACTTGTCTGATGACAATACCACTACCCCTAAGTACAAAGTAGAGTATATGACATTCTCCTACTGTGTCTGTGTGTCAACAGTGAAAGCACCAAGGTTAAATAGCACAGATAACACAGCGTGGAGTTGGAGGAACACAGCAGGCCAGGCAGCATCAGAGGAGCAGGAAGGTTGATGTTTCGGGTCAGGACCCTTCT
>JAHRHZ010000268.1:4314062-4344086 GCA_024137785.1 Ginglymostoma cirratum
AGAGTGTGGGGGGTAGAGAGAGAGGGTGGGGGGTAAGGGTGGGTGGTGGAGAGAGGGCGTGGGGGGTGGAGAGAGGGGTTGGGGGGGTGTTGTGGGGGGCGGAGATAGAGGGTGGGGGGGCGTTGTGGGGGGCGGAGATAGAGGGTGGGGGGGGGCGTGAGAGAGTGGAGAGGATCGTGGGACTTTGGGAGAGTGTGGGATCGGTGAGGTTGGGAGACCGGGGGGTTTTGGCGGGGTTGGGAGAGAGGGGGAGTAGGGGATCGTGGGGGTGGGAGAGGGAGGGGGGATCGTGGGGGTGAGAGAGAGGGAGTGGTGGATTGGGGGAGTGGGAGATGGGTTGGGAGAGAGAGAGAGTTGGGGGCGGGAGGGCAGGAAGAGAGAGGTATGCAAGAAGAGGGCGAGGAGTTGGTGAGATTGGGGGCGGCGGGTGTTTGGTGAGATTGGGGGCGCAGGTGTTGAGCGGAGCAAGGGCATGATTTGGGGGTCTGGGGGCTGGGTGTGGGAGGGAGGGGTGTGGCCGTGGGAGGGAGCGGGGTTCGGCGGGGGGAGAGGGAGGAGGTAGGTGTGGGAGGGATAGAGGGGTGTTGGGGGAGAGGAATGGTGTGGGGGGTTGGTGGGAGAAAGGAAGAGAGAGAGTGGGGGGGTAGTGGCGGGGTGAGAGTGGGGAGAGAGATTGTGGGGGGTGAGGGAAGGGATGGGGGATTTGGGCGAGGGAGAGCATGGGGGATTGGGGTGTAGGGAGGGGGGATTGGGGACCGTGGGGAATTGAGGGGGTGGCAGGAGAGAGTGGCGTTTGGGGAGCAGAGAGTGGGGGAAGGGAGAGACTTGGTGATGGAGGGAGGGAGAGTGGTGGATGGGAGATGGAGAAGAGGCTTTGGATATAAGGAGAGTGAGAGAGGGTTGATAGAGGGAGAGAGAGAGAGATAATGAGGAAATGGAGGAGGATGAGTGGGGAGCAGCGAGATTATAGAGATTGTGGAGTTAGAGAGAGAGGTCGATCGGGAATGAGGAAGGGGGTTAGAATGAGAGTGAGTGGAGGAGGCGACTACAGAGAAAAGAGAAAGGGAAATTGACAGGCAGAGAGAGTGTGAGTGGAATGGAGAAGGTGAGTGACGGGGGTGGGGAGTAGAACGAGGGAGAGAGACAGGAGGAAAAGGAAAAATAGAGAATAGTAACGGGGGATAGAGACAGGATAGATAGTGACCAAAGGATAGTGATATAAGCTAAAGTAAACAAAGTTGGAAGAGTTTCCCCCAACTTTTTTTCTAGTCTGACATTTTTCAAGGCTTGAAAATTGTCGCGATCACTTGAGTGATGGGAGAGGGAGACATGTCCATCAGATTGGGAGTGAAGCGGTGTTGGTATTTCTTGCTTTGAAGTTCCTGATCCTTACTTGGGGTCCTAACCCCACTTTGGGAACGAAAGCAAAAGTTGCCACAAAATATCAGCAGGTCTGGCAGCATCCGTGAAGAAAAAAATCAAGATGTCATATTTCATGTCCGGTGACCCTTCTTCAGTTCTGATGGTAGCTGAGAAAACCCCCATTTCTGAAGAAGGGTCTAGGCCGAAAACGTCGGCTTTCCTGCTCCTCTGATGCTGCTTGGCCTGCTGTGTTCATCCAGCTCTACACCTTGTTATCTCAGATTCTCCAGCATCTGCAGTTCATTCTGACTCTGAAACAATTTTAACCCCACTGCGAAGCCTCTTCTAAGGATGCCTACCCTGAAGAAATTACCCTCCTCCCTCCGGAAAAACCTCAGTGGATCTCTCTCCCACTGTAACTCTCTCGTAATCTCTTCAGCCTTGAAACTGCTTGACACCCCATTTCTGAAGAAGGGTCTAGGCCCGAAACGTCAGCCTTCCTGCTCCTCTGATGCTGCTTGGTCTGCTGTGTTCATCCAGCTCTACACCTTGTTAGCTAAGAAAACATTGGTTTATATGCAGAAAATAGGGAGGGGGAGGGAGTAGGGAGTAAACAGTAGGATAAAGGATAGAGCCCAAAGGGAGAGAAGAGCAGCTGGATAGACAAAGGAGTTCATAATGATCTGCCTAGGAGGGTAAATAGCTGTTAATGGGAATTGTTAGTGACTGACAATAGGTGATGGCAGGCTATGTGATAAGAACATCTGGTGTGTGGGGTAGGGGGCTAGGGCATGAGAGAGTTTAGACCCTAATGTTATTGAACTCTATTGAGTTTGGAGGGCTGCAGGGTCCCCAAGTGGCAAATGAGGTGTTGTATTTCCAGATTGCGCTGAGGTTCGCTGGAACACTGTAGCAAGCCCGAGACAGAGATGTTGGTCAGGGAACAGGGCGGTGTGTTAAAGTGGCTGGTATATGAGGTCAGGGACAAGATGACAGTAATTAGTTTGAGAGGAGGACAGATCTTTGCTAAATACTTTGATTGCTGCAGCTCACATTTCCCTTATGCCAGCCACTAAAAAGATATGATTCGTGGTCTTTAAAATCTCCCCAACTCATAATGTTACGTCAGCCAGTTTAACTCACCTGAAAACAACACTAAGAACAAACCAAAACACGGACATAAGTGGAATATTAGAGAAAGAATCACAGAATAAGGCGGAAATAAAGAGCCAAAGATCTGCAAAGAGAAAATCTGATGAAAGGTCTAGGCCCGAAACGTCAAGCTTTCCTGCTCCTATGATGCTGCTTGGCCTGCTGTGTTCATCCAGCTCCACACCTTGTTATCTCGACTAAAAATATTGAGCAGTATCCGAAGCTTGGAAAGTTTAGGAAAGCTGATCTACACCATTTAAAGTTACTATGTTGTGTTATGATCACTGCTGATGGTGCTACTGGACAAGTCAGATCCCAGATTGAAATCCAGTTTAATAGATGATAAGTTTTTATTTGTTATTTAATGTTGTGGTTAGTCACTGAGGCATATTCACACAAGACTGTAGATTTTCTTTAACGACAGAACAGAAGTTTATTACCCAAGAAAGAAAAATAAAACAAACACGCTAAATAAATACATTTGGAATGATATCACAACACAGAATAAACAAAGGCTCAGCCTGTTTCCTAACATTGTTCATTAAGGAGGCTCAAGTCCAGAGAAATGGCACCTCTCCCTCAATTTACGGGGGTTCTGCTATAACGCATGTTACGGCAACGCCAATTGACCATAACACAATTGGCAATTAGGGGAACACTATTTCTAAAATGTGAGCTTGTGTTGGTTATCAAGCGCTTTCATTGAGTAGGCATCTTGCTGTCAGGAGCCCTTTGCTAATGATACCTACAGTGTACTTGTACAATGCTGTGATCCTGAGAGTCCCAGAGAAATTCTCCCTGTCTGCCTTCATTAAGACTGAAAAATAAGAAGGCAGCCGGTTATCAGGAAAAGTAGGGTGTGGGGAGAGTGAAAAACAGTATATCTAACTTACCTTGAGAGGAAACACTGTGAGACACAGCACCTGGGTACAACAGGGAGATCCAGCCGCCTATTTAAGTAATTAGTCAGATCATCGTTGACTTATGTTTCAACTTGATTTTCCCACTTTTGCTCCTTATCCTTCAATACCCTTGTAGTCTGGTGATAAGATCACTGAAGGAGTCTGAGTTGCCATGGCAACATCCACACATGTATATGTCACAGTCTGGATCTATAGATAGCGGTGGTAAAGTCTCCAATGTTCTTTTACTCTCACGACTGACCAGGAATCTCGTCCAATCTTACAATCTGCTACTGGCAGTGTTGGAAGAATTTGCTGATTGATACTCAATCACTTTGAGGTCGGTTGGCTCGCCAAGCTGGTTTGTTGTTCCACAGATGTTTCGTTACCACGCTGGGTAACATGATCAGTGCAGCCTCCAATGAAACGTCGGTGTGTTTTCCCACCTGGTATTTAAACTCTGGAGTCCGTTGAGAGGGATTACCTCTGTTCCAGTTTTCCTTCGTAGTGGAGAGTATGTGGGGTCAAGTTCTATATGTTTATCAATGGCTCTCTTCATGGAGTGCCAGGCTTCGAGGAATTCCTGTGCCTGTCTCTGCTTAGCTTGTCCCAGGATTTTGGTGTTGTCCCAGTCGAATTTGTGGTTCTCCTTATCCATGTGGTTTGAGATGAGTGAGTATTGGTCGTGTCTTTTTGTAGACCATTGGTGTTCATGTACTCTTGTTGTTAGTTTCCTTCCTGTTTGTCCGATAAAGTGTTTCTCACAGTCTCTGCAGGGGATCTTATAGATGACATTGGTCCTGTCCATGGCAGGGAGTGGGTCTTTAGTTCGGGTGAGCAGTTGATGTAGGCTTGTGTGCCACTCTGATACCCAGCGATCGTAGGAGTCTTGTGGTGAATTCTGATGTGTTCCTGATGCAGGGTAGTGTGATGAATGTGTTGGGGCATGTAGTATCTTCCTGATGTTGTTCGTATAGGCATCTTCTGACCCAGTTTTTTGGATATCCATTATCCTTGAAAACCTGGAAGAGGTATTCTTCCTCTTGGCGTAGTTCCGTGTTGTTGCAGTGTGTTGTGGACCATTTAAATAGTGTTCACACGCAGCTTCGTTTGTGTGTTTTGGGATGGTTACTGTTGAAGTTCAGTTCCTAGTCCGTGTGTGTGGCTTTTCTGCGTACTTTCGTTTGCGGTTCCCCATTTGTCTTGCGCTCTACCATGACATCCAGGAATGGGAGCTGTTTGTTCTTCTCCTCCTCTCTGTTGAATTTTTTTCCGGTGAGGGTATTGTTTATAAGTTTGTCTGTCTCCTCTAGTTTGGTCCGTTTAATGATGACAAAGGTGTCGTCCATGTAGCGTTTCCATAGTTTTGGCTTGATTAGTGGAAGGGCGACCTTTCTGGTCTTTGCATCACTGCCTCTGCTATGAGTCCAGAGATAGGTGATTTCATGGGTGTCCCATTGATTTGTTCGTATGTTTGCCATTGAAAGTGAAGTGGGTGGTGAGGCATAGGTCCAGTAGTTTGAGCATGTTGTCTGTGGAGATGATTTCACTGGGGTCTTGCCCTTGTTCCAGTAGTATGCCTGTTGATGTAAATAGGGCAGTGACATCAAATGATATCATGGTCTCTTCGTCGTCCGTCCTTATGTCTTTGATGGAGTTGAGGAATTCTTGGGCTGAGTCGATAGAGCGGGGAGACTTGTTGACTAGGTCCCTGAGTCTCCTTTGTACTTCCTTGGTTAATCTGTGTGATGGAGTGTCTGGTAGGGAGACTATAGGTCAAAGGGGTACTTCTAGTTTGTGCACTTACGGGAGGCTGTAGAATCGGGGTGTGTTGGTTCCTTTGGGTTTCATTCTCAAGAAGTCTGCTTTGTTGCTCTGTCCTGTCTAAGGCTTTTTCCGTGTCTGTCAGTTTCCTGTCAGAGGGGCTTCTTATCCAGGTGTCTGTTCTGTTGTCATTTTTGTGGGTAGGTGTGGCAAGCTTGTCTTGAAGGGTCTGTCTTTTTTGGTTCTTGTGGTCTGTTGGCTGATGTTAATGGCTCGTTCCATGTCAGTTGTCCAGTCTTGGTTGGTAGCTTCCAGGAATAACGTTTTTTGGCGCATAATTTCTCTGTTGTATTTGTGGAGCCGGTTGTGTGCGTTGTTTATCATTACCTTTACCATCTTGCAGCCATTTTGTTCTGCTATTTTGTGGGCTTGTGGGTTGTTGATGAGTGGTTTCTATCTAACACTGCGTGGTAATACCTGGTTCCTGAGGCATCCATGTAGGAAGTAGAGTTGTTCGCAGATTGCGCTCACCGCCACGGACAGGACCAATGTCATCTGTAAGATCCTCTGCAGAGACTGTAAGAAACCCTTCATCGGACAAACAGGAAGGAAACTAACAACGAGGGTACACGAACACCAATGGTCTACAAAAAGATACGACCAATACTCAGTCATCTCAATCCACATGGATAAGGAGAACCACAAATTCGACTGGGACAAAACCAAAATCCTGGGACAAGCTAAGCAGAGACAGGCACAGGAATTCTCGAAGCCTGGCACTCCACGAAGAAAGCCATTAATGAACACATAGAACTCAACCCCTTATACACTCTACTATAAAGGAAAACTGGAAGTGAGGCAATCCAGCTCAATGGACTCCAGAGTTTAAAAACCAGGCGGGAAAACACACCGACACTTCCTTGGAGGTTGTACTGATGATGTTACTCAGCATGGTAATGAAACATCTGCGGAACAACAAACCAGCTCGGCGAGGCAACCAACCTCAACACTCACGAGCCGAGCTACAAATCTACTTCAAAACCTTAAAGACTCAATCATTTTAGTCACATTGTGAATGCACCTTCCCTGGCAATTGAGTTCTGAGACAGGACTTGAAACTAGAACTTCTTGTTTACAAAGGCTTACACCTTTCACAACCTCAGAGTGTTACAAACAGCTTGACAGCCACTGAAGTATTTTTGAAGTGCAGTCATTGTAGAAAATATAGCAGTTAATTTTCAGACAATTTGAAGGTTCTTTCCACCCTCCAAAAGAAGAATGAAACTGTATTCTGAAGTTACATTTTTATTTCCAATTTAAAAAAAAGTCTTAACACTACATCAATGTTACATTAACAGTAATAATAACAGTAATAATTAACAGTAATAATAATTCACATTAAATGTACACCCGAGTTTCATAACTATAGTTTACCTATGCCCATTTTAATCATATTTTGCAAATATCTAATTAGATTTCTTTCTTGTAACCTTAAGTTTTAATTGATCAGCTTCAGGGATAAGGTCATTAGCATGATATTGCTTTTATGATGTTACATAGTCTGTAAATTATTCTGACAAACTGGGTAGCTGTACCCATAAAAACATTCTCTCATATTAAAGTATGAGCATCATTTGGCCACACAAGCTACCTTTCCAAATGAAGTGAAATATCTTTTAACTCTATCCTCAGCAATTTCATTATTTTTGTTCATTCAGGGATGTGGGTATCACTGACAGGACCAGCATTTATTGCCTATCCATAACTGCCTTTGAGAAGGTGATGATGAGCTGCCTTCTTGAACTCCTGCAGTCCATATGCTGTAACTTGACCCACAATGCTGGGAGTTCCAGAATATTGGCACAGCAACACTGAACGAAGGGTGATATGTTTCCAAGACAGGATGGTGAATAGCTTGGAAAGGAACTTGCAGGTGTTGGTGATCCCATGCAGCTCTTGTTCTTCTAGATGGTAGTGGTTGTGTGTTTGGAATATTCTGTCTATAGAAGCCTTGGTGAATTTCTTCAGAGCACCTTATAGATAGTAAACACTGCTGCTAATGGGCATTGGTGATGGAGGGAATGGATGTTTGTTGATGTAGTGCCAATCAAGCAAACTGATTTGTCCTGGGTGGTGTCAAGCTTCTTGAGTGTTGTTGATGCTGCATTCATCCAGGCAAGTTGGGAGTATTGCATCACACTCTTGAGCGGACAGGCTCTGGAGATTTAGGAAATAAGTTATTCACCACAGAATCCCTAGCCTTTGACCTGCTCCTGTAGGCACAGTATTTATATGGCTAATCGAGTTCAGTCAATGGTAACCACCAAGTTGTTGATCATGAAGGATTTATTGATTTGTAATATCATTGAATGTCAAGTGGCCATGATTACATTTCAATGGCAATTGCTTGGCACTTGTATGGTGCAAATGTTAATTGTGAGTTTTTAGCTCTTGCTCAATTTGGCCATGGACTATATTAGTATCTGAGCAGTCACAAATGGTGCTGAACATTGTGCAATCATCAGTGAATATCCCTACTTCTGACCTTATGATGCAGGGAAGGTCATTGATGAAGCAGCTAAAGATACTTGGCCTAGAGCACTACCTTGAGTAACTCCTGTAGAGATGTCCTGGACTTAGGCACTAACTATGGATTTTTAGTGAACAAGTTTCTCATTGGGATCAGAATCATCCTCCAAGTTACTACCTCTTCTTTTTATCTTTACTCTAAACTTATCTCTGGGCCAGTTTAACTTCCCTGTCTCTTTGGCATTCAAGCTATTTTTAATGCCATCTCCCTTTCCATTTCTCTCTGATTATCTTTGTCCTCTCCTTGCAATTCAAGCTCCCTTATTTCAAATTATCTTTTACTTTCTTCTTCCTTCCTTACCACTACACTTTTATTGTTTTCCTCTCATTTTTATTTCTCTTCCTTGCTCTCTCCTTGTAACTCAAGTTTCTTTTCCATTTCCGACTGAATCTTAGCTAGTTCTAGCTGAGACATTTCAATGCCAATTTTCCCCACTTCCAATTTCAAAATGTTCGGTAAAACACTTTAAATACCTCCCCCTTACAAGATTCAGCTTTTATTTCTATCTTTAATATAATGCTAACTCTTTCAGTTTAACCTTAGTCATAGATTTAAGATAGTTCATTGTCTTGTCATATACTCCCACAAAATTGTTAGCAACACACAAAGACATTTTCGTAGTCCTTTCATTACAGTTGTTTCAATCAACTGTAAACTACTTCTGCAAAAATGTGCCATTTTGGTTAATGGTTATGCTAACACTAAAACGAATTGCAGGGAATCAGAAAGCACTTTTCTTTAAGTATCTTGGTGTGAACTTCAACAGTACCAACTTGCTAAATGTTGTTAACATTCCCACGTGTGGCTGCACCTTCATTTGTAGAAAACTAATAAACAAATTGTTTCACGATAACAATTATAATCACCACTGGAAATGTCAGATGTGGTTTGGTGTTGTTTTGTAAGACGTTGTCCAGAAGCAGTTATTCATTCAGAGATTGGTTTGAGTAAACTGATCCTTCCGTTCACTGGCATTGGCTGGTTGAAGTATGTGCTCAATGAAGTGTCAAATCAAACAATTAGTCATCGATTTGCAGTGAATCTCTCTGTTCGACTGGGAGTGACAGACGTCGGGGCGCTGCTATCCTTTACGACCCTCCACTTGATCTATGTGAAGTTTGTTGATGGTACCATATATTCCCTTTGGTGAGATGTAGGTAACTTTGGGAGATTTTAAAATAACGTTAAATCTCATTGCTGTAGTCTCTGTGGCATTGATTTTTACCTATGTGCTCTGAGGATTGACTAGGATAATACAGTATAATGGAACCGATTTTACTCTACACACAGTGAAGAATAGTTCCCTTTTGTAGGGAAAGATTTTCCTTCTTCATATTTGGAGAGTATACGGAGTTTTGTATTGTTTGTAGCTGGATGCAACTATAATCTGCAGTAAGTCAAGAGAAGACTTCAGACACAGCCAGTGAGCCAAATTGGTTAAAGAGGTTGGAAAGCATTGCTGTACCAGATACTTTGTATACACGCAAATATTGCTTCAAGAAGACACAAATCTGTGGAATTATGAGTAACACGATATGAATTTATCTACTTGTGAGTATTGCAATTCCAACAAGATGCCTGTTCAGGGTGAAGAAATTGTTACTGTACAATTCTCAGCAAATGCTTCCCATCCTGATGACCTTCGTCTTCAATATAATGTAATTCAGGCATGGATGAATGCTATGGTGCACTCCAAAACAGACATTTTGATGATTCCTCTTGTAGTCTGTCTATTTGCCTCACTTTTGGCAACTCCTCTGGTCCTGCTGGCCATCTTTTCAAACAGCAGGCTTCGACAGGAGACCAGGTATCTGCTACTTGCCAATACTTTGGCTAATGATTTGATTTATTCAATACTGAACACCTCCATTGATGCCCTTAATGCCGCAGGTGTGGGAATGCCTAAAGTTGTTTGCGAAACGCTCTTGTATGTGCTAACAGTGGCTTATTGTAATGGGATCCTGACAGTCACAGCCATGGTGGTGGACACTTATGTGGCTGTGGGTTGGCCTCTTCGTTACACCTCACTTCTACCACACACCCGAACCCTTAAAATCATCGTTTGTATATGGATTATCTCTGCCCTCGCACCATCCATCGTCTACATAATAACACTGGGAACTCAACAGAATCCATTCTCCACATTGTCAATTTGTATTTTACCTTTGATATTTGTGCTCTCCGTCCTTCATTCATCTCTGTCAAAAATTTATTACAGTTTCACAGTAATCTACTTTCTAATATGTTTAATACTGATCTTCGGTTGCTATGTCATGTTATACCGCAAAACAAGGTCGTCAGGAATATGGGCTGGAAACTCCAGGGCTAGACAGACCTATGTCATCAATTCAGTGCTGTTCATTTTTTATTTCTTTCCGTTGATTGTACTGGTGACTGGGGGTGCACTCCAAGAACTGCATCTGATTTCCTATATGACGGGACTTTGGATCACGCTGTCAATGGCAAATATGCTAATGATGTTACCCAAGGCAATTTCTCCATACGTTTATGCATTCAGGTATCGAGAAGTCACAAAAACAATCTGGTCTTTATCGATGCTAAGGCATGTTCGACGAGTAAGTCCAACTGATTAGTGCATTAGACCAAGCAAATTGGCCAGTGTTCGACTTCATTAAGCAAAACCTTCTTTTATCAGTGAAAATAGTCAAAGGATTGTCTTTGTCTTTAAGATACGTCCGGGGAAATATCCTATAAACTGGCTGCAAATACACTTACAGAACAGAATTCAACTTACGAATTGAAGGCAGGGAATTTAACAGTTTTTTTTTCACATAAGTAACCTGTAAAATATTGCTGTAAAGGCAGCAATGTTACTGAAGCTGCTTGTCTTATATTGACAGGACAAATGCAATTATGCTAAATTTTAAATGATCACCATGATTTATAGAAAAGATTGCTGATTGGTTAGCAGGTTGACTAACTGAGCAGGCACTGCCATGGAGAAAGTAATGTGCACCTCTAAGCTCACCAAACTCCCTGGCAGTTGAAAATAGACCTTTCCAGCACCTTTTTCTGTTGTGATATAATTTGTTGTGATTGTTTGAAATTTGCATTCTTGTATTTCTCCTGAAGAGTGTGAGATGGAAACCTTTGATGACATTTATCTTTCCAGCAATACTCAGGTCCTGCATTGCCAAAGGAATTTGTAAAGTTATTATCCACAACACAGCTCCAGAGAGAAAGTTGTATCAGAGATAAAAGGTACTGCAGATGCTGGAGAATCCAGCCCCGTTCATCCAGCCCCATGCTTGTTATTCCAGAGAGAAAGTGTTCAGTTTGTTGTTATTAGATCATGACCCTTCAGATTTGTGTGATTCCCCCTTAAGAAAACTAAGGCTGTATTTGGTAAAAAAATTGAACCAACCTCTCTGGAAAACCTTGCATCAGTAATGCCTGGTGAGAGACAGGAAAAGGCACGAGCACTTTTAAAGTTGGTCTCTCAGAATTGGCAATGTTCTTTTTCTTTGCAATCTTTCCATTTCAACCCAAATAAAACTTTTGTTCTTCAATTCTTCTTCTGCCACAATTCTTAGGGGCAATTGCAATAAGTGTTCTTGCCAGTACGGAGCTCCTGTCAGGACAGAGAGTCAAACGTTACAAATTAAGTTACAACAGGCATTCAGGCAGTGGTATGAATTCCACTTAATTGTAAGTAAGTTAGCTCATTTGTCTGGACAACTGATATGTGATGCAAGATGATGCCAACAGCAGGGGTTCATGAAGGCCTACCATCACATATTGCCCCACACTCATGGAGTGGTATCCCTCAAGCAATCTGTGACTAATTGTCTATCTCTCTCTGATGGAGAGATATGCCCATGGTCCTTTGCAGTGCAGGATTAATCTGAGAGGGAAGCCGTCCCACATACGACTTTTTTAAAATTCATTCATGGGATGTGGGTATTGCTGGCTAGGCCAGCATTTATTGCACATTCCTAATTGCCCAGGGGCAGTTAAGAGTCAACAACATTGCCAGACCAGGTAAGGATTTTGCTCACATGAGTGAACCAACACAATCAATTTGTGGTTATTAGACTCTTAATTCCAGATGTTTATTGAATTCAAATTCCACCATTTGCCATGGTGGGATTCAAACCCAGATCTGCAGAATATTACTTGGGTTTCTGGATTAACAGTCCAGCAATAATACCGGTAGGCCATCACATCCCCATACTCACGTGAGGCAGGTTCAGTCAGACCCAAAAATCCAAGTGAAACATAATCTCCTGCAAAATGTTTATTCAGTTCAGCACTCCACAGCTAACAATTGCATCTCAGAACAGCAAAGTGATTAGCCTGGCCACATTGTTCATGACCATGAGGTTGTATTACCTCTGAACACCATCAATCACACACATGAACGCAAGTTATTTAGTAACTTGTCTTTAAAAGAGCTTGACAAATTACTTAAAGTGGCAAAAAGATAAGCTCACTTTCTGGAAACTTCTTTAGTTAATACTCAGCAATCATCAGAGGTAATTTATAGTGAAGTATTGATTTGTCTATGTAACCTTTGATGCTTGTTTTGTCAAAGGAATCTTTAGTTATATTTATGTTTACACACGTCAATGAATCACTCATTTACTCAGTTTTGTGTTAGCAATTGTGACCATATGTCAATTAATCACTCATTTACTCAGCTTTGTGTTAGTGAATGTGACCAATAAATAGTGTTTAGTCCATGAGTTTTGGTGTGTCTCCATCCTTGACAAATTGATGAGAAACATTTAACTCCCTCAGTTAATAGTTTGGAAACACCACATCAGTGAATTGAATTAATTTTGATCTGGACTGGGTTACCCATAAAACCATTTAACAAGCTGGATCATCTTTCGACCTGTGCTGAGAGATAAGCCCTAACAGTTCTTTAGTGTGGAATTTAAGGAGACAGCTGACGATTTTCCCAGCTTCTCAACATACGTTTATCACATCACTGAAGGCCAGCTTTCTTACCCTCCACTGTTACCCTGTAACACTACTGCTACATGTTGGCGAGGGAACAACCATCTCCAATAAGAGACAACCTAACCGGACAGGTACTTAGTAGTGAAGCATCACATTTTGTGATGTCACATAATTGTCTTAAATGTTCTGACCTGTCTGGTCTGGAATCTGTGTCATAGTACAGCACGCACGCACCCCTCACCCCCCCAACCTTTTCCCTTTGAAAACATGGGAATCCTTTTCTGACGATGTGCATGGATGCATACACGTAATTCATCTAGTCCAGTTACAGTCATCTCAACTTGGTGTGTATCTTCACACTGCCATCTGCAATCTCCTTTCACAAACGGATGTATATAATTTGTCGTAGATATTATCTGGCACGATTTCTTCATTATCCAAGTCAACAGCTATTGTAACTGGTTGTGGTTGATGCAATTCCAATATCTCATCTTTTTTTTTCCGAACTTGATCGTTGTTCATTGCAATGTCACATAATCTAGGTTGGGTACAATGATGTGGTATCTTTCCCTGAAAATTTGTTGGTCTTGTGTGTTTTGTCTCGGTTCATCTTGGAATAATTGTCTGTGTGCTCACTGATCATGTTCATGTATCATTTTCTCCTTTCATTCAAAAATTGTGTGGTGCACATGTGATTTTGTTGATGAGAGTGTGGTTATGTAAGACTCTTGTTTCCCAAACATAAGATCTGCCACGGGAGGGAAACTATTGCTTAGAGGAGAAACATAACTTTCTGACAATCTTGGTGATCATTTTACATGAGTGACCCTGGATTTTACAGTATGAAGTGTGCCTTCCACAAGATGAGCAGGCTAGGTGGATTGGCCATGCTAAATTGCCCATAGCGTTCAGGGGTGTGTGGGTTATCGGGGATGGGTCTGGATGGGATGCTCCAAGGGTCGGTGTGGACTTGTTGGGCCGAAGAGCCTGTTTCCACACTGTAGGGATTCTAATTCTAATACTAAAAAATTCTAAAAGACTGTTTCATTGAGGGTAGTGAGAGGGAGAAGTAATATGTTAGTACCCCATTTCCTGCACAAGTCTTGAAAGAATGTACGAGTATACTATGGACCAAATGTACTGAAGATGGCAGTCAGTGTGTCAACAGACATTGCATTTGTGGTATCTTTGAATTGTTGCTCAAAGGTAAATTTGCTGAAACAATAATCAGAATGTAGTTGTGTCCTTTACGTAGAGAATATCAGTCACTATCTTACTGCACAACACGGAAGGAATTTCATTTGAGGGAGATCATAAAATCGCTATGGTATGGAAACAGGCCATTCGGCCCATCAAGTTGGCACCACCTCTCCGAAGACCATCTCACTCAGACCTATCCCCCTGACCTATTCCTGTAACCCTGTATCCACCGTAGCCACCACCCCCAACCCACGCATCCCCGGACACCACAGGCAATTTAGCGTGGCCAATCTATTTAACTTGTGCATCTTTATACTGTGGGAGGAAACCGGAGCACCCAGAGGAAACCCAAGCAGACAAAACAAGAGTGTGCAAACCCCACCAAGACAGTCACCAAAGTCTGGAATCAAATCAGTCCCTGGTGCTGGGAGGCTGTGGTGCTAATCACTGAGCTACCTTGATGCTCCACTATGAGATTGTTGAGTTTGCTGGAGTTCACGTCATTCGTATGCCTTTATTAGTTGATTGATGTCCCTATTAATATTAACGTTAACAGATTCACTGGCCAAGCTCTTTGTTTCTCTCTGCACGTATGTGACCTATATTTATACGGTCTAGAATGTCTCAACTAAGAGAGTTTGTGGAAATATATTCCCTGCAATAATACTTTCTAGGAGAGCCCTAATTTGTCCCTGAATGACCAGAAAAAGTCTACTAACTCGGGAACCTGATGGATATGTCCAGGCCATCTGCTGATGATGATCTTTTTGAGGTGCTATAGCTGGCCAACATGTGCTGTAGCTTGCTGTATCTGCTATGTTTGGCTGTAATCAAAATGCACGAGATTGACTTTATATTAACTTCTGGTTCAAATTCAATAATATCCCTTAATGGTTCTAAAACAATGTCCTTGCTCTCTGAGGGTTTTGGAGTTGAGCTAAGACCATCACAAATGGTCAGTTGGGAACCTAGGTTTCGAAATTGTACCCCTGGATTTTTGTAAATATTTGGTGGAATTTGGAGTGTTGTGTGTCATCTTTTTCTCCTTATCTGAGGAGGGATGGTCTGGCTACAGAGGGAGATCAAAAAAGTTTACCAGACTGATTCCTGGGATATCAGGAATGATGGATAAAGAGAGTCTAGATTGGTTAGGACTATATTCACTGGAGTTTAGAAGAATGAGGTGGGATGTCATAGAAACCCATAAAATTTTAACAGGACTAGACAGGGTAAATGAAGGAAGGCTGTTCCTGATGACTGGTGAGTACAGAACTAGGGGTAACAGTCTAAGGGTATGGAGTAAGCTGTTTTGGACTTAAATGTGGAGAAATGTCTTATCCAGAAAGTGGTTTGCCTAAGGAATTCTCTGCCACAGAAAGTGATCAAGGTTAAAACTTTGAATGTTTTCAGGAAGAAGTTAGATATAGTACTTAGGGCTAAAGAGATCAAAGGGTGTGGGAAGAAAGTGGGAACAGGGTATGGAGACCTGGAAATCAATATTTCTTGTATTGATCACACCATGCTGTGCCAGTTTCTTTAATGTAGCTTATGATATTTACACCAGTGTCAATGTTGGCATATAGAGCATGTTGTCCTTTTGGAATATATGTCTTGGATGGGGGTAAAGGCTTCAATTTTTCTGATGCATCCATGTGGAGCGTCAGATCTGTCTGGGGTCCTTGAGCAGTAAGATTGCAGTTATCTCTTGGACACAGTTGACATGTTTGTATGTGGCAGGGATAAAACTTTGAAAGTTTACTTGACGTTGTTCCATGATTGACTGTTCTTCACGCGCTGCATCCTGTTATACTTTGGGTTTCTGTGGGTGATTGGAAATCTGACACATTTTAGCCTAATGCTCACTGGCAGAATGAAGCTTGCATATGTCACTAAATGCTAAACAATACCTTGCTGGCAAAGATAAGCCACACCTCATACAAATTTAGATGTTCTATTGACTCTGTAAATGGCTGCAATATCTTGTAGATGCTGCTGGCTTGCTACAATTGCTTCAAACCCGTGTCCACCTTCTAACAAAACATTAATGATATGTTCCTATTTCAAGTTTGTTCAAAAATGCTTTTTGGAAAGATCTGCTGGGCGTAGAAGCAATGAGGTGCACTCAGTGAAATTATATTCCATACATTTGCATCCACACATGCTGAAAAACAAATTGGTCATTTCACCCACCATTGGTGGTATGACATGAAATTTGCATATCCTGAAATAGGCTCAAATTTTAATAAACTTCCATAAACTGAAAACATTTGTCAGGATCTTTGTGCTCATCATTAGGATTACTGAAGGATTTTATCCTACTTAACACTTCAGTGCCCAAAGTGAGAAGATATTTGACTTCCTGTCATTCTTTGTCAGGTTTCTGCTGAAATTCTGACAGAATGTAAAAGACGTGCCAATCCACGTTCAGAATTTTGTTTTCCATCTTTGATTTATGGCCTTATGCTCTTTAAAACGCTAAGGTAAGAATCTACACGGCGGAGGAATACTTTTGTGTTTTTGTTGGATTTTCTGCCCTTTCTTAGTTGTATGCTGTGGCCCCTTTAAGAACAAAAGGCTTTTAGTAGCAAGCATTAGTCTGTAGGTGGCATTCACACAAAAAAGGAATGTTGACATGATTTTCATGCCAAATTGGAGAAAGAAAATGGTGGCATTGACAGATGTCTGGACACAGGTAAGCCTTTTAAATATTGAAACCTTTTTAGTGTTTTTTCTAACATGTTTTCATCCAGCAATGCTTTAGAGTTGTCCCTTCAGGAACATGTAAAACCAGCAGCAGACTCATGTCCATTTTTAAGAGAGAAAGATAGAGTACTTACTGTGCTTTAGTACAGGCTTGCAATCATCGGGATTAAGTTTTACATCCTTATTGTATTACTTCAATTTTGTTTGTAGTTGATCATGAAAGAAAGAGTAACTTTCATGTGGATGCAGATGTGGACAGGCCTTTTAATGAGAACTGTGATAACAGGTGTGTTTTTTTATGTATATTAATATTTTTGGGGATTCATACTTTAAGCCATTAGTATGAGTGCATTGATCTATTTTGTGAAGGGGTTTAATAATTAACCAGCTCAGGCTTCCCACAAATATACTTTTAAAACAGTGTGTGCCTCCTGTGGTGTAAATGGAAGTTTGTTTATATTGTGGGAGTTTATAAACGGAGAGAGAAAACATTGAAAGGTATTAACTTTCTTTTGGGTAGAGAATAATCAAAGATTGATTTTGGCTTAGAAACTCCAGAGATTGGAAAGATTTTAAGTAGTTTGAATGAGACCTGACTGAAGTTAGAAGTAAATATAGTCCCGCTGGAAAAGGGTGATTAGTCAGAGCAGTTAAAGCAATAAGTTACCTCAGTGAAAGAATGCAGTGAAAACTTGTTCTGAGAGCTTCCAGACCAGAGGTGTTTTGTTAGAAATCTTCATTGGTTATGCAAAGCTGAGAAAGTCTAAAATATCGGTTGTGTGAGGATTTAAGGGAAAGGCTTCAAAGTTCACAGCAAGGAACTGAGAATACAACAGTTAAGTCAAACCCACAGCTCAACAGGGAAGAAATTTCTCTGAACTGTTTTCAGTGACTGCAAAATGATGGCGCTGGGGAATAGAAGTGATTTTGTTTTTCTGTGTTTTGAAAATTTTCAGCTGTTTAATATGTAGATAGATTTGCTTGTTTTATCTTATTTATGAGTAATAAACTTCTGTTTTATTACTAAACCCAAATCTGCAGCTTTGTGTGTTTATATTTCAGTAAAAGGTTGCCAAGTTAAATTAAGGAGAAACAAATCATGACCTATCAAGCCAGATTTATTCTAGATTCTGTCTTATCCACTAATAACATTAACTGGGATTGTATCAGTTCTTAATCTCCGTCTTCACAAAGGAGAAGGATGATGACATTCTAGTTAAAGAGGAGGAGTGTGAACTATTAAATATGGCAAGCAAAATGAGAGAGAAAATTGGAGTCTGGAGGTACTGACTCCTTGAAGATGGATAAATCATCAGGACTATGTGGATTGTATCCAAGGCTACTAAAGAAAGTAAGGAGGATATGCTGGCTTTTCTATTTTCCAATCCTCACCAGATAAAGGCAAGGTACTGGTGCACTGGGGATCTGAGAACTTTGCACCATTGTGCAAGGGATAGGAGCCAGTTAGCTCAGTTGTCTGAATGGCCACTTTGTATTATAAAGTGATGGTATGGATTCAATTTCCACACTGGCCGAAGTTTCCATGAAGGACTCTCCTTCTCAATCACTCCCTTGCCTACTACCATCAGTCATCTTTCTCTCGAATAAGAGAGCAGCCTTGTGGTCTGGTACAACAATGGTGACGTTACTTTTACCTAAGGGATAGGCCAAATAATTATAAGCTGGTCAGTCTGACTTTGCTGATGTGCAAATTATTTGAATCAATTCTGAGAGACAGGATAAACTGTCACTTAAAAAGGCACAGATTAATCTGTGACAGCATGGGTTTGATAAGGAAAGTTCATACCTTACTAACTTACTTGAATATTTTGAGGAAGTAACAAAGAGGATTGTTGCAAGTTGTGCAGTGGATATTTATGACATTGATTTTGGAAAGACATTTGATGAAGTTCCACCTGGCACACTGGTCAGAAAAGTTAAAGCTCACGGGAAAGAGGGGAATGTGGCAAGTTAAATCCAAAATTATTTCAGTGACAGGAAACGAAGCATAATGGTCAATGAATGTTTTTGTGAATGGAAGGAAGTTTACAGTGATATAGCACAGGGCTCACGATTGGATCCCAAAGTTGTTTTGGATACATATACATTAATGATCTAGATTTAAAATGTGGGAGACATGACTGGGAAATTTGAAAAAACACAAAAAATGGCTGCACTGTTAATGGTAAAGAGGCTAGTTGTCAACAACAAAATTATATTCATGGTTTGGTTGAGTTGGCAGAAAAGTGCAAATGGAATTCAATCCAGAGAAGTGTGAGGCAATGTAGTTGGGGTGCGTGAGGACGAATCAAAACTCGGAATACACTGTTAAAGGGTGAATATTGAGTGGAGAAGAGAAAATGAGAGATATTGGAGCATATGTCCACAGATCATTGAAGGTGACAGGAAGAGTTGTCGATGTACTGAAGAAAGTATATGGAATATTTTTCTTTGTTGGATGAGTTTTAGAATACAAGAACAAGATGCAATGCTGTAACTGTAAGAAATGGTAAATAATTTTCTGTATCATTTTGGTCATTGCATTTCAGGAAGGAGAGAATTGCTGTGGAAAGACTTCAGCAGAAATTCACAAGAACACTGCCAGTGCTAGAAGCTGTAGAGATGAGGAAAGATTGGTGAGACAAAAACAGAAGTTTTTGAAAGTGCTCAGCAGGTCTGGTAGCATCTGTGAAGAGAAGTCAAACTTAACATTTCAGGTTGAGTGACTCTTCCTCAGAACACCGGACCCAAAATGTTAACTCTGATTTCTCTCCCCAGATGCTGCCAGACCACCTGAGCTTTTCCAGCACTTTCTGTTTCTGTTTCTGATGTGCAGCATTCGCTGTTCTTTCAGTTGTCTTAAAGATTGGTGAGAGTCGATCTTCCTATAACAGAGGAGGCCAAGGGGCTATGTAATTGAGGTGTACAAAATTATGAGAAGACTAGATAGAGTAGACAGGAAGTAACTGTTTTCCGTCATGAGGCACAAAGTAGAGGGATTAGAGACGACGTAAGAAAAAGTATTTTTACTCAGAATCATAGAGTCATACAGCACGGAAACAGACTCTTTGGTCCAACCAGTCCATGCTGACCATGTTTCTAAATGAAACTAGTCTCACCTGCATGCTCTTGGCCTACATCCCTCCAAACCTTTCCTATTCATGAACTTATGTAAATGTTTTTTGAATGTGATAACTGTACCCGCATCCATCACTTTCTCTGGCAGATTATTCCACGCACAAACCACTGTGTAAATAAAAGTTGCCTCTCTTGTCTTTTTTAAAATCTTTCTCCTCTCATCTTAAAAATATGCCCCCCAGTTTTGAACTCCCCCACCCTTAGGAAAAGACCCTTGTCATTTACCTTATCTATGCCCCTCATGACTTTATAAACCTCAATAATGTCACCCCTTCAACCTCCTACGCTCCAGTGAGAAAAGTCCCAGGCTTTCCAGTCTATTTTTATATCTTAAACCCTCCATTCCCAGCAACATCCTGGTAAATGTTTTCTAAACTCTCTGCAGTTTAATAGTTTCTCATTTCCATCTTTTCGTTTCCAATCAATTTCCCAGGATTTTAGAAGGGGACAATTTACCATCAGGTGTGGTGTGTGTCTGGAATTTGATGCCCAGTTTCTTGGTGGAGACGGAAACACTCAATTAATTTAAGAGGTGCCTGAATGTACACCTAAGTGTTATAGTACAGACCTGGTGCTGGATGCTGTGATTTGAATGGCTGGTTCTTTTTGAGGCGACATAATGGACTGAATGGCTTTTTCTGTGCCACAGCTTTTCTATGGCTCTATGGTTCTAACTGTGTCAGTGATTATCTACTGGTATGCATCCCTGAGAATCGAGTGGAGCACAGTCTCAGGATTGAGCAACTGGGAGGTTGCTTCACTTCACTGGGCCTTAAATTCCACTATTCCTTTCCCTCTTTTACTTACCTAGCTTCCCTTTAAGGTATCCATGAAATTCACATCAACTTGCAAGAAATTTGATTTCTTATTGGATATATTTGTGACTATTATTATTTATACTTATGGCCCCTAATTTTAAGGGGTTCCCAAAATGAAACCATTCTCTCTACATTAATCCCATAAGAATTTTAACAATCTACATAATCTCAATCTCTGCTTAATCTTCTGTTTTATGGAGAAATTAGCTCAAACTTTTTCAGTTTTTTATGATAATGATAAACTTTCAGCTCTACTCTACCATCTATGTACATCATTTGTGTCTCTTGTACATGAGGAGTGACTCCTAGGATCCTTCAATCGCCATGAGTGTGGGAAGTTCATTCTGTTGGTACTTCACTCAGGTCACCTTTCAGCTTAAATTGCTTCCACCTTGTAGGCTGAAATTTCATATTGGGCAGGATTGTATCTGACAACTCACTCATATAATGTCTGTGCAAATTCACTCATGTCTTATTTTAATCAATGATAATTCTAAGTACATCTACTATGACGACTCACTGAGTAGCATGCTGGAATTCACGTTCCATTTCCAGATTCATCATAAAAGTTAAAGATTTTAAAATAAGTACACAAAAATTTCAATTTTATCTGACTTTCAGGCACATATTGATAGAAAACATGACCAAAGTTACTGTAGTTAGCAAGAGTTCAAATTTATTACAGGTAATTAGGCTCTGGCAGGTAGACAGTTATCAACCATTGGCATATTACACTACTAATTAAAACACTAATCTCCTTATAAACTCCATCTTCTACACACACACACACACACACACACACAGAGGCAGGGAAGAAAAACATGGATGGAGGGCAAAACTAGAAAAACAGTGAGTCACCTTTGTCCACAATTTCTTTTGAGTTCATTCTGGCTGTTCTGAAGTCGCTTTCTGGCTTTCCTTTTCTGAATGCTTCCCCTGGCTAATTCATTTGTAAAATGTCTCTGATTCATCAGTTAAAAGTCATATCTTACAGCAACTGCTGTTACAAAGATTAATGGGTTTTCTTCAGATTTAAAGGGAGTTTTGATGACAGAGAACAGAGACTCTACTCCTGTTCTGGTGGAGATCAAAACACATCCTTGTATTTTCTTCCAGCCCCATGTTGTTCAGATACCTGACAACCAATCACATGGCTGTTGGCAGCAAAAGAACCTTGCCATCAAAAACTGGTCACTCGTTCATTGACCAATCAATGTCTTGTTGCCATCCAGCCCTTGTATACAACCATCTTCAAACAACTATTTATGATGCTGGCCATGGATGTCAGGTTACTTGCCTTGCGTAACATGCAGCAATCCTTGCAAAACATTGTTTTTTTACAACTGCTCTTTCTCATTTCAGTCCATAATTTTAAAGGCAAGTAACCTGACATTCATGGTAGGCTTTGTGAGTAGCTGGACAAAAATGAAAAAGACACATTCTGTATATTGTCTGCCTGTTCATTGCATGGTTTCGTTTTCAAGGTCTAAGCAGTGGAACTCTACAAGATAGAAGGGCTTTGTCATTTTCTTCAATAGTGCAGGCAAAACTCAGCAAATTTGATAACAGGGTATCCTAAACATAGCATTCCTCTTCACTGTCACACGATGTTTTGCTACAAGTCAATTGAACTTGTTTACTGCTGACAGCACATCTTGACACAAGCAAAATATTGCACATATTGAGAATTTGAAACACAAACAGTTAAGTGCTGAAAATATTCAGTATTTCAGAATGTTCTTTCCTCCTTCCCGCCTTTACACTGCCTTTGTATTTGTTTAAAATCCAATATGCCTCCAAATTCTCCAATTTAGGTGATAGAGCACCCTAATCCGAAATGTTAGCTCTGGTTTTGTGCTCTCCATAGATGCTGACTATCCATTTCCAGCAGTTTCTGTCTCTCATATCTGTCCTTACATTTTTGTCTCTTTTTATTCGACTCAGCCAATTTGGACACAGCGGCAAACATTTAGAAATTGAGGGATACACAATGGAGAAAGAGTCATTGCCATGGCGACTGTTCGGGCAGAGCCTGTAGCTCCTGTGAATCAGTTCCAGGGTTGTTGCCACAGCAACCAAGAATATTTTGGTAAACCTAGTGATATTGAAGAGTGAGCTCTGTAATTAACACTGCAGCAACTGTTAGCCATTCAGGTTGCATTGAGGGGTTTCTCATTGTGCTTCACACTCATTGATAGTAACTATCTCCTCTTATGGCTGAATCTAGGAGATCAAAGGTGTCCTTTATGCTTCTGACTTGGGATGGCAATTGCAGCATGCTGCCCAAACAAAAAACACGATGGATGCTGTTAGTGGAGGAGGAAGACTGACAGGGGAGGGAGAGAACAGAGGGAACACCGAAGAGAATAAAGTAACTCAAGTTCAGTGGTTTTTTTTTTACATCTTTGGTTCCAATGGCATCCTGATCCCTCCAGCAGGAAAACTGCTCCATTTTGAAATGTGGGCTTCGTCAACATGCACTTATGGAACAGGACTCCCCTATAGCTCGTAGGCTTTACCTGAGTGTAAAAAGTGGGGGGAGGGGGTTGGTTAGGGGAGTGGGGAAAGGAGCCCAAGGAGGCTTCAGCTTGCACAGTTCTTGTGGAGCATACATGATGGTGGTCTTCCCCTGCGTCATCATGTTTCACGCTATGGGAACTGCTTTATATAGATATTTAGCATTATGGAGTCAAAATGGTACATCTGGGAGCAATTCAGTCCATCGAGTCCGTGCCAGCTCTATGTCGAGCAATTCAATAACTGGAGCACCCCATTTTCTCCCCATAACCCTGTAATTTGTTTCCCTGAAGTGCCCGTCCACTTTTTGCATGAAATCATTCATTATCTCTGCTTCTGCCACCCTCTTGGGCAACTGCTTGTGGCGCATAGCGCAGAGAAAAGCTTTTCTTCATATTGACCCTTTTATTTCGTTCCCAAAACCATAAATCTGTGTCCCTGAGCTCTTGTGGCAGTGTTCTTACCTGATTCAGGCAGCTTCCTCAGCTGCCCAATGTAAGGCCCTGATTAAAATTGCTGAGAAGTAGCAGCGATGTCAACCATTTTGATTTTTAATATTGCTACAACCCTGCTTCTCTGTGGCAGAGAGGCGATAAAGTTCCTAGTCTCAAAGAAAAATAACAATAAGCATTGGTTTGGAGCAGAGGAAAGGTAAATAGTCCATGCTTAAAGCCCTCCTACCAAAAGCACAATCTCCAAAGCATTAAAATTATCCCGAAAATCAATACCCTCCTACCCAAAATCTTCACTTACAAACATCAATCTACCCTTTAATATTCAGTTGTAACAATTTGTCCATCGGGACTGTTGATTGGAAACTAAGACATCAGCACTAAAAATTTCTAAAGACTTGAAAACCTTTGCTCTGATGTGTATCCTCCATAAAATGTTGTTTTATGCTGAGAGGCCCATGATAAAAAGTTCAAGTCAAATGAGATGTGATGAATGAGGAGATAGGAAACACCAAGCGTTGATTTTAACATTCTGAGAATTTAATTTTACTTTAAGGTGTTTTAAAAAAATACCTTGAGCCTCTTTTGGGCTTGTTGAACTCACATGCAGCCCTAACACTGCCAGCAGGACCTATTTCTGCACTCTAAATTCTAAGTGAATCAGAAGCCACAATTTCCCAGGCCGGATCTGCAAAATGCTATATATAAGCAGTGTACCGCAGATGCTCATGAGCTGAAATAGAGAAAAACAAAGAGCTGGAGAAATTCTGAAGGCCTGGCAGCATCTCTTCAGTCCAAAACTGAGTGACATTGGACTCAAAAATGTTAACTCTATTTCTCTCTCCGCAGATGCTGCCAGAGCTGCTGAGCTTCTCCAGCACTTTGTTTTTATTTCCGCAAAATGTTAGCTTGTGTTAAGCCAGAATATACACAAGTGCTGTGTAATGTGCTGTTCAAAATGCACATGGACCCTGTGTAAAATCTTATGCAATCTGGGAATGGCAAGAATAGAGCCTGATAGTAACACACCTTTTCTTTCGTGTATTAACTTAAAGTGGCCTTACTTGAGCTACGGACTTCAAATTGAAGAGGGACCGGATCGTGTTTGTGATTTCTCGATATCTCAGCCCATATACATAAGGGAGCATTGCCTTTGGCAGCATCAGTATGTTATTTGTGGATACAATGATCCAGAGAGCTGACTGGAACTGAATTAAATGCACCCAGAAAAGCACTCCACCTATTACCAACACTAAGAGAGGGGAAAAGTAACCAATTAACAGCACTGAATGGATAAGATAAGTGTGTCTTGCCCTTGATTTGCTAACCCATATCCCTGATTTTCTAGTCTTGCAGTATAGCATGACATAAAAACTTAAGATCATTATTAAACATATTAGAAAATATAAGAGTGCAAGACCATAAGAAATCTTTAACAAAAATAATCCGAGTGGACAAGACAAAAGCACTAATGGGGTCATGCACGTCAAGAAGTGGGAAAATGCCATCTCTTGTGTCCGCAGTATTATTATAAACAGAACAGAAGAACTACCAACAGAGACAATCCATATACAAGCTATGATCTTGATGGTCCTGGAACAGGGTAAAAGTGACGTATAACGAAGGGGCCAACTAATAGCCACATAAGTGTCCACTACTGTAGCAGTGATCGTTAGAATCCCATTCAAGTAAGCCACTGTTAGCAAGAACAAGAGCGTTTCACAAACGACTTTGGGCAGTCCAATAGCCGCTGCATTTAGGATGATAATGAATGTGTTTAGTATTGAAAAAAATAAGTCATTAGCTAACGTGTTGGCAAGTAGCAGATACCTGGTCTCCTGACGAAGTTTGCTATTTGAAAATATGGCCAAAAGAACCAGAGGAGTGGCCAGCAAAGAGGCAAAAAGACAGACTACTGGAGGAATGAGTAAGCCATCCATCCCTGAGTGCGGTATGTTGAGAAACCATTCCTGTGCCAGGTCATAAAGGGTACGGAGTTCTGTATGATTGGGAGACATTGTAGGGAATTGCACAGTAATGATTTCTTCCTCCAGATGAGAGACGTCATTGTTTAAATCACAATTTTCACGCTTAGATATATTCATTTTGTGTTGATTGAAGAACATTCACCTTTCCAAGGATTTCTGTTAGTTTGCATCTGGTGCAGCAAAATTTCCAAAATTTTTCAATCTATTTAATGCAATGACTTGGGATAAATCCCTTTTTCTGCATGTTTGTGGCAGGGAAACCAAAAATTATAGACTGTAACCAAATGCAAGTAATACCTGTAAACTCTCCAAGCATGAAGAAAGCAAATTCTTCAGGACAACTCTGTTTCTGTGTACACCACAATCCCAATTTTAAAATATTGTCTTGTTTCGTTTTCAGAACCATGTGTAAAGGAGTCAATCTTGCAGGAGCTTAAAACAGCAAAGTGTTTCAGACTTGTTCCAGTGCCATCCAGATCTTGTCCATCTACATTGCTCTCATAAGGCCATCAATGGATTATGTAGGTGCTGATCCTTGTAGGAAGGCAAGGCATATCCTTATGGAGAGTACCAGATCTGTTGCTCTCCCTTCAGCTGAGATTTGAGCAGAGACTCACTACAGCTCATTGCTGTGTTTCCCCTTCTCTGCAATATTATCTTTGCCGAAAGCCTTGTTTGATTTGACACTTCAGTGAACATGCAGCATGCATGCCCAGGCCCAATGAACAATAAGTTCTGTTTACACACACCAGATACTGAATAGACATTACTCGGTTCTGAATCCGTTGACAAAGGGAATTCACTTTGAATATGAGCCAGTGGCAAATACATACTGAAAGAAGCAGGATATGCAGACAATGACAGATGGAATTTGATGCAGAGAAGTGTGAGTTGATGCATTTTGGTAGAAGGAATGGGAAGATGCCATATGAACATATCGTTACATTGTAGACACCATGCAGAAACATAATGTCCTTGGGCCATATTTGCATTGGTCTTCAAAGGGGGCAGGACATTTGAGAGGATGGTTAGCAAAGCATAGGGGATCATGAGCTTCATAGGTCAGGGCTTTGCTTGCAGGAGAATGGAACTTGTGCTGCTTACAGTAACACATACAGGTCTGATCACCACATTTTAGGAAATATATGGAGGTCCTTAAGAGGCTGCCAAGGAGAATCACCAGAACGATTCCTGGGATGTATAGATTTTAATTACAAAGATAGGTTGAAAGGCTATTCTCCTTGACCAAAAGAAATCGAGGGGAGATTTGATAGACGTATGCAAGATTATGACAAGTTTAGATAAGGTGGACAAGGAAGAATTAATCTCGCTAGATGGTTGTTCAAGGACTAGGGTACTCAGATTTAAGATATTGGATGAGTGATACAGTTTTTTTTTGAAAGTTATCATTGAACACAGGTGTGGTGAAAACAGAAAATGTCAATGATTTCAAAAGGAACTTGAAAAGGAAATTGACGGAAATAAGCTTGTAGGATTCAAGCGCAGGAGTAGGATAGACTGGATTGCTCCATGGGGAGCCGGCATGGACTTAACAGGCTGAATAGCCTCCTTCAGGGGAATAAATGATTCAAACACTCTAATTTGGGAATATTGCAATTTTGCAATTTCAGAAACAAAGTGTAAGATCAGGTCACCAGGTAATTGATTGACAGACTGAAACAAAGGAACAGGTTGGATAAAACGTTGATTGAAAGATGCTGTTGAACCAAGAACATGTGCCAAAGCAGATCGAGTACTCCACAATCAATGGGCACCGCAAGAAAGTAGCTGCTTGATTGTTGGTAACTCATCTAGTGACTCTCTGCATGTCTTTTCAGTTTGACTAGCTTTGACCGTGTTAGACTTTTGACCCCACAGGGAATGTCTTGCTGTTAGTTTCGTTCAAATGTCAATTAATTCACACTCTGTGTCTTTCAGTCAATTTGAGCACCTATTGAGGCCCAACTGATATATTACTCTGATGAATCAATCACTGTCCAGGCTATGGTCTGATTTTTTCAAACAACAAAATGAGAACTAAGTGAAGACAAGTGTGCAGAATAAGTGGGACATGATGACTAGTCATGTCAGTTATAAACTTGCCACTCACTTGTACAGAGGCCACTGATATTGCAGTGTAACAGTTTCTGCTTGACCAGAACCTAATCCCAATAAACTCAAGTGGATTATTATTGGGAAATCCTACAGAAAACAGTGTGATGTGTTCAAAGGAGCACTTGATACAGTCAAGTACTCACAAAATGCTCCCCTTTCGTAGTCAGGTAACTTTGGTCAACAGATTAGCTCTTATATGGTATAAAGTTAGAAGAAGAGGCTCACTCAAATGCAAAGAAAGAATGGAAATCCAGAGGACTCCAAGTTTTAAAAAGTAACAAAGGGATGTTGTTATGATCCCAGAATGAAACCTGACTCCATCAGATTCTATCAGAGATAATAGGAACTGCAGATGCTAGAGAAGCTTTCCTGCTCCTGTGATGCTGCTTGGCCTGCTGTGTTCATCAATGAGATTCTAACTTTGTTTTCTTTCTTTAACTGTGGATGTTGGTTAATAAATACATTCACATGAGGCTGCCAGTGTACTTTTAACACAAAGAATAAAAGAAATATTCCACAAAAAAAATCACACTGGGCAAAAGAAAGATTTAATTACAAAAGGACTCAAACTCACATTATACCTTTTATCCCAGCAAAGTACTTACAAACATCCAAAAGCTGAGTGAAGATTCAACATTATTTTTATGTTAAGGCCCCTTGCTCAGATTCAGGATGGGATAATTGGAACTGGTTTCCTAATAGCAAATATCTGTGCAGTCACCCAATACCTTTTCCCTTCATCTGGTCTCTCTCACTGAGATGCTTGAAACAAGCTACAACTAAACTCACCGCTGTGTTTAATGATATGAATCCCATAACCTCAGCCACCAAGCCACCATGCTCTATGGCATACCTCCACATAGGCTGACTGGCTTTCTGGATTTTTCTGTTTCTCTATGTCTCTGGACTTCTGTTACTAGACAACAGAAGTTTTTTTTAATGTATTGAACTGTTTACCTCCCCGCCTCTTCAAGCCAATGTTGCAAAACCTCATTAAAATGCACATAGACAAAACAGACTTCCTTATGCTACTCACAGAACAAGTCTCAAATTAAACAGAACTACGTTTATCTTTTCTTAATTCACAAAACTAAAATTCAACTCCAAATTATACATTGTTCTTACCATTACACGGGAGGATGAAAGAGCTGCAATGAACAACACAGAAAGACTTGCAACAGTAACAGTGCAAGGTTTTATAATTGTAAAAAGCAGAGTACAGTGATTAAAGGAAATGAAGGCCCATTATATCCAAATTCCTGTGATACTGTAATTGCCAGTGAGGATATGCGGACTTGTTAAAATTGGCTTGGCATCATTTCATAGTAGAAAAAGAGGTTAAAATGTATGTGCAAAGGAGACTGGAAATTAATCAACTTGGATGAATCTATTGGATTTAATATGCAATAAAGATGTGGTAATTTGGAAACTAATGAAACTTAAGGTAAAATGATTTCAAGTGCCTTTGATTTCAGGGCATTGAGAAAAATAAGTAGAAGAAGTGGTGGAGACAATTGCTATAATTCTACAAAGGTCTTTTGATTCAGGAATTATTGGACAATAAAGTTGCATGAGTTAGGCCTGTAATCTCATATGGGAGTAACTTATTAGAGTCATAGTGACTGAATGCAAACCATCTGGAACTGATCAGAGAGAGTCAGCATGGATTTGCGATGGGCCAGTCTTGTCTGATTAGTTGAATTATTTGAATTTTTAACCAACATGTTGAAGATAGGCATCTATGGATATTTTCTATGTGGACTTGAAGGTCCTCTACACAAAACGTTATCAATAAAAAATGGTAGGACCCCTACAACATGGGTTGAAAATTGGTTCGAATGTGGGGAATGGAGTAATGTTAGACTGGCGATAAACAGAAATGTGACAAATGGCATTCTCAAAGTACTTGGAAGTAGAGTTCAGCTTATACTGATTTTATTAATGGCCTGATAGAAGGATTGGAAGTTGGACATTCAAATGGTACTAAGTCAAGAGGTTTAGAAAAGTATTTCAAATGGAAACCAAAGTTACAAAGAGTTATAGATAGAATAACTGAGTGGACTAAACTGTGACAATGTGGAGTAGTGTGTGGTAATCCAATCCCAGACAGGTCAGAATATAGATACATTCTCTCAAAACTGGCAACCTTGGGACCAACGCTGCCCTGGATTTTGGATTTTGCCGGATATCAGATGAGGCTCCTTCACCAGTCAGTGTTTCAGATCGTTGTGGTTCAGTCACTTGGAGCACAGGAAAAAACAGGCACACAGGTAGCTAAACGGATATCATGCAGCACCTGAGATAACAAGGCGTGGGGCTGGATGAACACAGCAGGCCAAGCAGCATCATAGGAGCAGGAAAGCTTGACGTTTCGGGCCCAGACCCTTCATCAGGAAT
>JAHRHZ010000268.1:4349086-4465978 GCA_024137785.1 Ginglymostoma cirratum
TCTAGGCCCGAAACGTCAAGCTTTCCTGCTCCTATGATGCCGCTTGGCCTGCCGTGTTCATCCAGCCCCATGCTTGTTATCTCACCTCCAACTAGTTGCTTCTTTAGCTTGCTGATTTTTCTCACAAAATGTACTTTATGAATCAAACATGTCAACAAATTCATTCCAAAAATATTTCAATTCAAAAATGACATGATTTGCAAGAAAATTAAATATGTATGATTTGTAACAGCCTTCATACCTAGCAAAATATGTTTCATGTCTGAAATGTAGCTCAAGGGCAAAACATTACAAAAGTGCAATAGATATAAAATTCTTGTGACGCCATGTTTCACTCTGCAGTGCCTCAATATATCTTCAACACTCTTTTGAATTACAATGTACATTCTCTGCCAGGTACAATGCCCAAGAGGTGTTACAGTTCACAGCTCCTCAGTGAGCTATGGCTGAAAGGACCTATTCACCACTGAATTTCTGCAGTGGTTGCCCCAAGCTTTAGAGCATCCCTCAGCATTATTGGACTTTGCAAAGTGTCAGTCAACACCAAGACAGTGGACTGAAAGACCAGCAGGTTTCAGGCAAACCGAAGAACATCTTTCCCTGAATGGATAGTCCTTCCAGCATAGTTGAAGTTTGTCTCAGTGAGCATCCCTGGGAACAGCCACAGAGCCCTGAGTCACAGAGCTACTCAGAATGAACTATGATAAAAACCATTACATCTCTCCCCAGTCCTTCTTCCCAAGGGTACACTCCACAAAGAGGCGGTCAATAGTCTCTTGCCCACTAGAGCTATCTTAAGAGCAACGTGTCAAGAATTTGCAGGAGGGATCTGACAGAAAGGGCCATTCTCACCACCAGCCAAGCTAGACATCGGTGCTTCTTTGTAAGTTCTGACGGTTTGGCATTCTGCTGAATGACTCTGATTGTCCACTCAAGGAACCATCCGAAAGAAATCTTTTCACCACAAGGCCTTGAGGACATTGGGTGCTGACCATGGCCTGACTGCATAAACCATGAGGGACAGGTAGCGTTCAGCAGCAGTGTGGCCAGACCCATCCTTCACTACCCTGAAGAATGGTTGAACCTCACAACATAGTGAGATTTGGTGCCTGTGCACAACTTGATGCAGCGCACACAAAGTGGTCATCAGAATGAGACCAACGTTGGGTATGTGCTTCCCCTCTTTACTTATTGTGTCACTGTGAAAATGGTCTGCTTTCGACCTCCAGATAAACTGGAAGAAGCTAAGGTGTTCGCCATGGTGTAGAAGCGGGGAATGGGTCAGACCCAAACTATGCCCAGCAACACTGAGATCGTCTCCTTGTAAATTTTAGCACACAGTCCAGATCTTTCGATTATATCCTCAACTTTATTGGTTAATCTGACCGTTCGGAGAAGGGAAAAATGTTTTCTGAGCCCATGTCCTAAAGATAGTGGCCTCACTCTTTCCTTTGGCTCCTGAGGCCAGATTCAACTGGTCGCAGATGCTATGCAGACTCTGCACCGACAGCAGAAAGAGGTTAATATTGTCCATGTGGAGGGCGCACTTGACCTGAGAACCTCCGCTCCCTGGGATTGTTATCCCTTTTATGCTCATGTACGTCCTGAGGAATTTGACAAAAAATGTTCTAGACTCTACGCAAACAAACAAACACAAACCAAATAAACAGGGGAAAGATGGCAATTGTGTCTGACCCTAGATTTGATCAGAAATCATTCTGATTTGCACCCATTGCTTGAAAATATGCAACATCAGAATTTTTTTCCAATCCTGACTGCTTAGACGATCTTGAAAACCATTGTTGGGGAGTTCTAAATCACAGCACCCTCTGCTACTAAGGATCTCATCGCTTTGACTGAACTGGTTTCTGCAATCAGAAAATACATTAGCAATAATCTACGAGATAGTAGGAACAGCAGATGCTGGAATCTGAAATAACAAGGTGTAGAGCTGAATGAACACAGCAAGCCAGGCAGCATCAGAGGAGCAGGAAAGCTGACATTCCAGGCCTAGTTCATCCAGCTCTACACCTTGTTATATTAGCGAAAATCTACTTGGGGGTGACATTTGCTAATCATGTAGTTAAAAGTATGCGATCTGGTTTGGAAATGCTGTCTTTGGCTCACTGTTCTGATCAACGCTCCTTCTAAGCTGTGTGGCTTTGCAGATAGATTGGGGATCTGCGTAGGTATACCCAATGCCATTCCCAGCATTGACCCTTGGTTTTGGGAGTTGCTGTCACATTAGTTCTCAAGAGAGCTGCAGATCAGAAAATTAGACAGAAGGTAGCTTCTGACCTCTTAGAAAAAAAGTCAGATCTCCACAGTACTGAAAGGTAAAGTCCATTTTACCTCCACTTTAGAACTTAAACTCTCAAACAATCACAATATATTGGAAAACTTCATCAAAGGCACCTTGGTCTCTTCCCTGCTTTTAGTCGGTTCCCAACCCTGCAAATTAGGTGTCATCACAACCCTCGGGCCACTTGTGTGTTATATATTTCAAAATAGCTCTGTGGCACTGACGTTAAAGTGGGGCAGAACAGAAACCAAAACCCAGAAATTATCTCAGCATCAGATTCCCATGATTTTGAAAATCCAGCCCGAGGTCAGTTCCTCAACACTGTTGGTACAGCAGACTCAGAACTTTCTTTCAGTTGTGTGAGAGAAATTTGTCTTTCCACAATGAAGATTAAAGTACAATTCTGGTCCCACAGACATAAAGATGGGGTTGCCTCAGGCACACTGCATGTGTACAGTGTATGGCAGAGACTGTTTGATTGTAAACTTCCTCAGAACTGGTCCACTGCTGTAGCTTTGCAGGAAATGAACAATGTTCAAGTAGAAATAAAGAGATGAACAGGAACAGCATGGAGAAAGTCAGGTCACGTATCACCAGTAGCCCTAATGGAGAACCCTGGAAAGCTAATTGATTTTAATGAGTGAACACTAGAGGCATTTGCATGATATCTTAAAGTTCATTACTTGGGAAATGTAGAATTTTCACAGTAAAACTGGTAAGCCTTCTAGGGAAAGTAATAAAAAGAGGCATGTCGTATGAAGGCATTAAGCCTTTGCTTATAGCAAACTCTTAGCTTTGCTTAGCATTTCTTTACAGTGAATAATTAACTGGGCTCTGAAAACCAAAGTTGGTTGGTTCACGAATGGGAAGAATGGCACTGAAAAAAAATAATTTGCTAGAGAGCTTCAAAAAATATTTTTAGACCTTCGCAGAAAAAGAAGCAATCAGCTCAATTAGCAGGTAATAAATACATTTTTTTTCAATCAGTTAGCCAGTCGTTGTCAGGAAAACATTAGGGAAAGCGGAATGTGCGCATTAACAGAGGGTGAGTTGTTTGTTTTTGTGTGACTAATCCATCTGTTCACTGCCATGGACCCAGCATGAAAACATATTCATCAACTGCAAGGAATTAAAGAGCTACACTTACTCTGGAGTTTCAGAGAGAAGAGGACGTTTCCGAGGGTTCTGCAGCTAATTGTGTTTGGATTGGTTGAGGGGGCTTCCATGCTGTTAATACTCAGAGTGAAAGTTTGCACACAACATTGGCCATCTGGATGTTGAGCGCAGTTATATAGAGAGGTGCAGTGTGTGTTGTGTCTTCCCTCTCATAGTAGGACGTTTTGGACATTACACATCTGCTTCCTTTGGGAAATATGTGCAATATGGTTTGGAGGTCCATGTGGGATGAATAGCATAACTGAATGAAGTTTGGTAAAGAAAAGAAGAGATTCTAATCATGTGGGATCACTATCCCTTTGTCTAAAGGATAAAGAAGACAACCGATGTTTGAAAATTCGCTAAATGCAGCAGGATGTCTGTACTTGACGCTGAGTGTACTTATCATTTCCCCACCAATGTCTCATCAACAGGGCTCCCAAACTCTACCACTGCCTCTGGTACATTTGCTGAAATATATGTACAGTGGATTCAGGCTTTGCTGCACAACCGAGCCAGGCTGATCATCATCCCTGGAGCTATCTGCTTCTTCGCATCTTTGGTAGCCAGTCCGCTAATTCTAGTGGCCATTTTTACCAGCAGCAGCCTCTGCCAAGAACCCAGGTACCTGCTGCTCAGCAACACCTTGATCAGCGACTTGATTTATTTGGTGATAAACTTCTGCATCCAGCTTTGTAACATTTCCCAGCTCAGCGCTCCTAAGTTGGTGTGTGAATTGCTGCTTTTTACTTTAACGACCGCAAGCTGCTGTGGCTTACTGACAACCACAAGCATGGTAATAGACACCTACTTAGCTATTAACTGGCCTCTGCATTATATCACACTCTTTCCCCCCTCCAGGGCTGTCAGAGTCGTCATATTTATATGGATTATGGTTGCATTTCCACAGTTCATCATCACCGCAGTGATGCTAACAACCCAACAGTCTCCATTCTGCAAGCTGACATTCTGCGAGATAGACTACGTTTTCTTGATAGCCCCGCATGGTGCAATCCTCACCCAACTCTTTTATGGCTTGCTCATAGCCCTGTTGTTATCATGTGTGTGCTTGCTGCTGAGCTGCTACTTCATGTTGTACTGGAAGACACGGAATTCCGGCATCTGGAGAGGCTTCTCCTCCAGGGCAAGGCTCACCTTTCTCATGCACTCTGTTGTCTTTGCCTTTTACTTCTGTTCGATGTTACTGATGGTCGTGGAAAGGATTTTTTATAATTGCGGCATGGTCAAATTTGAGACGGTCATTTTCATAGCCCGCACCATGTCTAATATAATAATGATGGCACCAAAAGCCCTGGCTCCTTACTTGTATGGAATGAGGTACAGAGAATTAGCAAAGGTTATCAAATCTTACTTCTTTTTAAAATATGTCAATCAGGTGGGACCCATACATTAAACCCATGAGAACACAAAATCTGTCAAGCCCCCTCAGGTCTGTCAGACTGCACTGAAACTCAACTATGATTGTAATGAATATTGTACGGTTATACATGTGTCTCATTGTCTATTTTAAATGCACTAAAATATAGCTGATAATAAGTGATTATAAAACATACCAGCAATATGAAAAACATAAACCGTCTCATGTATGAGTGAATGTCTCTTGGCTTTGCTCATGATAAGTTAGATTGAAAGGGGAAAAAAAGCACTTGCATTTATATAGTGTCCTTCATGACCTCAAGATGTCCCATATTGCTTTATAACCAACTAAAAAGCCCTGAAATGAAGTTACTGTTGTAGTGTCATTAACTGATAACCAATTTGCCCACTGTAAGCTCTCACAACCAGCAATTAAATAAATGATCAGATAATCTGCTTTCAGTAAAGATAAAGCCACCATTGACCCAAGGAGGCATTGGCTGATTTCTTATAAGAGAGAGAGATGATAGTTAGTGATTTAGCCTGAGGGTCACCATGCCTCAAGCAGTGAGTGAGGTTAAGCAGGTAGGACCTCCATGGTATCCTCAATCAATATACAAACTGAACCCACATAGTTGGTGTCACTCTGTAATCATGGACCATCCATCTAGCCAACCGAGCTAACCAACCTCCTATTGTTTTAGGTATTGGTTGTGAGATAAATGTTGGCAGGACACCAAGAGCACACCCCTGCTCTTTGAATACTCCCATTGGAGGACACGGTGGTGACAGATGTAATTTACCAACCACTGTGAGAGAATAACCATGACATGGTTTTCAGTTGTGGGGTTAATCACCGTGTTTGACCTGATTTTTGCCAGGTAGATGAGTTTAGTGTGTGTCACATGAGTGTGTGAGATCCACATTGTGAAAGAAGTGGGAGGGTGCTAGGAAGGCAACATTGAACAGAAAATTTAGACTAGAAGGGAATAGTAGAAACTCGCTTAAACCTGAGCAGATGTGATGAAAAATCATTTCTTCCGTCTGAGCATCAGGCTTCCCGTGGAGCTCCATCTGGTGGAACCTGATGACCTGACAAGAGCCAATGATATCTTGTAGGCTATTTTACCATTTGTTTTCAGGCAGCCATGCTCCTCATCCACTTATAGGCCTGTCTGAAAATTGGCGGATATTTAGAATTAATGTGTCAGTAAATCAAATTGGTACAGCATGGAAACAAGCCAAGTAAGCTCAGACGTAACATAACCATTGACAGAACCAGAAATGCAATATATAAAGAGATAACACAGTGTGGAGCTGGAGGAACACAGCAGGCCAAGCAGCATCAGAGGAGCAGGAAAGTTGACCTAAACTTTCCTGCTCCTCTGATGCTGCCTGGCCTACTGTGCTCCTCCAGCTCCACACTGTGTTAGCTCTGACTCCAGCATCGGCAGTTCTTACTATCTCTGGGTGCAATGTATAAACATACGATTGAGAGCTGGCATTAGCGATTCAGCTTCTTGAGCTGGTTTCGTCGTTCAATGAGGTTATGGCTGATCTGATTGAACCTCTGGTAACCTTTCATCCTCTTGTTTGACAAGAATCTATCTACCTCTGCCTTACAAATATTCAAAGCTTCCACCACCTTTTCAAGGAGAGAATTCCAAAGAATCATGACCCATTGTGAGAAAATAACACTCCTAATCCCTGTCTTAAATGGGCAACCCCTTATTTTCAAAGGTCTCAATTCTCCCACAAGACAAAATGTCACTCTCCACATACACCCTGTCAAGACCTCACGGGAAGCTTAAATGTTTCAGTGACGTCACTTCTAACTCTTCTAAACTCCAGTATATATTAGCCCAGCCTGCCCTCTATTTTCTCATAAGACAACCTGCTCATTTCTGGTATAACTGTGGTAAATCTCTCTGAACTGCTTCCAATACAGTAACATCTTCTTTAAATAAGGAATCCGATGCTGTGCACGTTGCTCCAGATGCAATCTCGCTAGTATAGCGTGCAGCATAACCTCCATACTTTTAGGAACAAAAGCAGAAGTTGCTGGAAGCTCAGCAGGTCTGGCAGCATGTGTGAAGAAAACATCAGAGTTAACATTTTAGGTCAGGTGACCTTTCCTCAGAACTGATGGTAGCTGGGAAAATCTTGGTTAATATGCAGATAAATACTTTTAGATTCACTTCTCTTTGCAATTGATGATATTATTTGATTGATATTCCTAATTACCTGTTATACTTGCATGCTACCCTTTTGTGATTCATGCCTGAGGACACTCAGATCCCTCTGCATTCCTGAGCTACCAGAAAGGACTCCTTTTGTGGTTCGGCATTCTGTGGTGACTGGCTTTCACCCTGGTTTCCTAAAGCATCTGCACTACACACGTGCACCATAAGACACAAATGTGATGGTATACCACTTACAACTCCTCAGATACTGAAGCAGCCCATTTCCACATGCAACAAGTCTTGGACAATATCTAGGCTTCGGCTGAAAAATGGCAAGTAATAATTGTGCCATACAAATACCAGGCAATAATATTCTCAAAATAAAGACAGTCTAGACACTACCCTTTGACAGTCAATGGTTTAACCACCATTGAGTTCCCCATTATCAACATTTGGGGGTTCGCATTATCTAGCAGATAAAATGCAAGATGAATTGTCGATTTGTTACAACCCTGATTACAATAATGTATGTTATGATTTAGCCAGGTGCCAGCAAATCTTTAAAATTTAAAGCAGACAAGGATCAAGTTCAAAGCATTTGCTAATGGAATGAAATGGCACAGTTCCAGGGTTTTGAACAAACAATAATAAACTTCACTGTACAAAGTTAGAACAAAAATCTGATATTTATAGAACATATTCAGAATTAACTTGAAGTAAATGGTGGACCTAACAAAATCTGCCGAATGAGCAAATTCATTCATGGCAGACTACACGGATTCGTCAGCAAACCATACAGTACCTGAATAGTAAGAACTGCCGATGCTGGAGTCAGAGATAATGCAGCGTGGAGCTGGAGGGACACAGCAGGCCAGGCAGCATCAGAGGAGCAGGAAATTTGACGTTTCGGGTCGGGACCCTTCAGCTTACCTGCTCCTCTGATGCTGCCTGGACCACAGTACCTGGACATGTCCTGGTGGTTTATCTTCCTTTCCTGCGACTACGCTGCTCTAGATTCTTGACACTACACTCCAACACTTACTCTTTTGTTCGAGCCCAGTATTTCCAAAAACAGCTAGCTTCATTAAGCTAGTACTGTCCCCGTTCTTTTTGTTCCTCAGCTCCTACCTTACTGAGTTGCACCAAACAGTTATTGTTTGAGGGCTTTCAACTGCCACTTTTACTAACTGAACTGTTAGCAGCAGATAGCTTCTTCTGATCCCTCACTGTAACACCTAGCTCCCTATTGACTCCTAAAACTTCTCTGTGAGTTCAGACTGTGCAGAACTATTTAACTGCTCTGGGACTTCTTGCTGAGCCCCAACCATGCAGAATCCCTGTATTCATTTGTATTCTCAGCAATCCAGCTAATTATTTTGTTTCTTCAGGGACCGTGCTTATGTCTTCTAACTCTAACAGTGGAATTTGAATAAGTCTTCATGGCCATTGAACTGTTTTCAGTAATCTATGACAAAAACAGCTACTCTGTTGCAATGCAGGATTGAGTGTAAATGACATATCTTGGAATATTAAGTTCCCTGAATGTTACATTGTTCATCGACTTCTGGCATACACTGTACAAATTGGATCCAAAGAAACAAAGATTCAACCACATCTCTTCCCTTGGAACAAAGAAAGCTTCACAATAGTGAAGTTTTTTTTTTACAATGGCTTTGAAAATACAACAGTACTTATTTTCATAATCTTGCAGCAAATTGCTTACAGGTTTTACAGATAACCCTTTCATTTATACATTTGCTTAGACCAAATTAACAAACTTCTAAAAACAACTCAAATAGAACTGTGCACATGTTACAAGTTGGATTAGCAAAATTTCAGCATCACAACATGAACATAGCTCAATGCCTACATTCCTTTTCTTACACACTTTCCTACAACACTGGCCAGTGCATCAACAATTAAGTTGTCTTTCTGAATTAAGAGTTATTTATTGTCACATGTGTCCAGAAAGTTACAGCAAAAAGTGTTTTGCTGCCACAATCCAGTGCCGTTCCAAGTCACGAAAAGAATAAAAAGAAATGACATAAATAGAGTTCACCTTCAGTACAGGAGGTCCCCAGGGCTTCTGCAAGGCGTCCCAGGCCTCAAGGAGTCAACTTGCTTAGGTCCACTGCAGCCACGGGTCCCTGATTCCAGGCACCATCACCGCCGCAGCCGACGACCAGCCAAGCACAGCTCCAGCTTCCCCATGACATCAGGCGGTGCAGAAAAGAAGGAAAAAAGCGAAAGAGAAAGACAAAAAAGGAGAGAAAGAGAAGGATATGGCCAGCCTGGAGTGGACAGGCTCAGGAGCCTGAACACTACCTACTGAGCTGGTGCTGCCACCTGCAATATACAGGTTTTGTTTTCTTTATTCATTCACAGGATGAGGGCATCATTTATTGCCCTTCCCTAATTGCCCAGAAGGCAGCTAAGAGTTAACCACATTGCTGTGGGTCTGGAGTCACATGTAGGCCAGACCAGGTAAGGGTGGCAGTTTCCTTCCCTAAAGGACATTAGTGAACCAGAGGGGTTTTTCCTCAACAATCAGCAATGATTCTGGTTGTCATTAGATTCCTAATTCCAGACATTCATTAAATTCAAATTCCACCATCTGCCGTGGCGGGATTTGAACCTGGGTCCTCTGAATGTTATCTGGGTCTCTGGCTTAACAGTCCGGCGATAATACCATTAGGCCATCGTCTCCCCCCTAACAATAGTCCCACCAACAAGAAAAAGGGGTTTATTTGATTAGTGTAATATTTCCTACATCAACCTGATGTAGAACTAATGATATTCACCCTGTCTGATAACTGCATGATGACATATATGTCATAAGCTGTTCAGCTGCGTCAACCTGACATTTCTCTGGAAGGTGATGCAGCATCCTGTGTAAATTTCCTAACGGCCTCATACTGGCTAACGTTGTTTTGGAGGGGTGGTTTGGTTTGTGTTTGAGAACTCTCCAGCTCTGTGCCTCCTCGTGTGACACCTCCAGTATGTTCATATTGTCATCTTTCTTTTCAATAACTGAAATGTGATCGCTGATGTACAAGCTTCCTGGTCACAATGGGTTTTTAACATTTTTATATGACAATCCTGTTAACAATATCTTCCGTCTGCAGCACTAATATCGTAATATATCCCATGGAGACTATTTTTAGGCCCACTAAACCTAGCATTCAGACTCCCCAGACAAAGTGATAGGGAAAATAATTTATTCCCAAACAGGATGGTTTGTGCTTTGGCTGTGTTACCTGCTAAGCTAGTCATTATTGAGAAACTCTTAAGTTGTTACTGCGCTACAGTGCGAGCTTTCAAAAGGCTTTCTTGAACGTTGGACACATAATTCAAAGAAATATTTTTTTTTCTGGGCCATGATTCGTTCTTTAATGAGCTTGAATGTTCACAGCACTTAGTACCCATAGACTAGCTCAAAGGGACTGATTCCTTAAATATAGAACATAGAACAGTACAGCACAGGAACAGGCCCTTCGGCCCACCATGGCTGTGCTAATCATGATACCATATCAAATGTAGTGATTGAGACCAGGTGGATCTATTGATGTTGAGATCCTTGGTTGGGTTTGTTAACCAGGGCCAGTCAGGAAGCCCTGGCTGACAGACATAAACAGAGATTTCAGAATCTCCTCAGTTCAGGGGACTGACTCCGAGCTGGCTGGCCACAGCCAGTGTACTGCACACATGTAAATAAAGGGTGACTTGGTGCTGTGATACCAGACCAATCCCACCTGCCTGCCCATGGTCTATATCTGTCTATTCCCTGGCTGTTCACATGTCTGTCTGGATGCCTCTTAAATGTTGCTACCTGATCTTCTACCACCTCTCCCGGCAGTATGATGCAGCCACTTACCTACCCTCTGTATGAAACAATTTGCCTCGCACATCTCCTTTAAACTTTCCTGTCTCACCTCGAAACTACGTCCCCCTAGTTTTTGACATGCCCACCCTGGGAAAAAAGACTCAGAATATCCATCCTATCCATGCCTCATTTACCTTTTCCATTCAAGACAGTATCATCCCTCCCTTTAGTAAATACAAACATAACTTAGACTATGGCATTTCATGATCAGCCAGAAAGGAAGCAAGACCGTTTTACTCAGCTTTTATACTGTTCTGGCCTGCTATCTATTGTTCATGCCTCAGCTCTATAGTTGTGGTTTAGGAACGTCTCCAAAACATCTCAGTCAAGATTTATGTTACAAAAGTTCTGAAATGACCACTTGCAGGACGTTTCAGTAAATACGATTTCACAGAATGCTGGTTTCTCAGCCTGCACTCAGTCCTGCACTGGTGAAAATAACAGAGGCTGGAAATGAGGGTAGGACTTCCACATCCATTTTGTTTTACTGCCATTTGGTCTTGAATGAGACCATTAAATTCCATCCCTTAGTCTTCATCTAAAGCGGGGGGATAGTGAATCAGGGTGCAGGGGCATAATTCCGCACTATTAGAATCGCACAGAAATCCTGATTGACACGTGATACAATGACATTATATTATTAATTATTAAATATGGTATCACATGGTCGTTTGGTAAAAGGAGACTTAGCTTTAGAGTACGTTCTGTACAGTAGCAGGCTGAGGATTATTGAGATGCAAACTGAGATGTTACAGTGCCGCAAAAGGTAGAATGGTGTAATTGTAGGTGTGAAATTATTACTATAGATGGAGGCAGTGACCCAGTGGTGTTGTCACTAGACTAGTAATCCAGAGATCTAAGTAAATGCTGGTCCAGCCAGTGTCACCCAGATCCCCTGAGTGCGTTAAAAATATGCAACAGTACACGAGTGATGGCATTCATTACCATATTTCTGTCAATAAAGTGGGATTGCACCAACACCTATTGGCCAAATTCTGTGTTTAGCATGTCACTGGGCTTTGCTTGTGGAGAAAACTTCCATTATAACTCATTACATAATGATTTTTCCTGTTAAAAATTGCCATGAAAAGTGTAACCACCAATCACAGCAAAAAACAAGCATTCAGGTCAGGAAATGCAAGGTTTCTGGTATAATAAATGACAAATCACCACCTACATCTTTGGATTTAGTGCCTAATTTATACTGAAGGCTGTATTGTATAATACATCCAACTTAATATCAAATGCTACAGCGTTTGGATATTTTTATGAGTGTGGGTCTTTAATAGATGCCTTCTGGAGCTCAATAGTATTTGTCACATGTTCAGGGCATTTTACGTTTATGTGAGATAATTTTCCAATTTCTACTGGCACAGTATCATAACCTGGTGATATAACAATTGCATCCCATTTCAATCAGAGCCAGATATTCATGTAATAACGTGATCTTCAATCTCTCTTGCAAGAGACAGAGCAAGCGCTTGATGAGATGAGGCTTGAAAAGAATTTGTAAACTGTTTTAATTTGCAGAGAATGAACATACAAAGCAACATTATGACCCGATTCACTTAGTTCAACTAATTGAATGTAGTGTTTTAGTTCCAACCTACCTTGGCTTGTGAAGAGAGTGGCAGCGGGTCAGTACGGAGTGAGGCGGTCAGTTGGCCAGTACAGAGTGGGACGGTCAGTGGTCAGTGAGCCAGTACGGAGTGGGACAGTACGCAGTGGGACGGTCAGTGGTCAGTAGACCAGTACGGGGAGAGGCGGTCGGTAGGCCTGTATGGAGTGGGACGGTCAGTGGGCCAGTACAGAGTGGGACAGGCAGTGGTCAGTAGGCCAGTACGAAGTGAGATGGTCAGCGGGCCAGGACGGATTGAGGCAGTCAGTAGGCTAGTACGGAGTGGGATGGTCAGTGGTCAGTAGGCAGTACGGAGTGAGACGGTCAGTAGGCCAGTACGGAGTGGGACGCGCGGTGGGCCAGTAGGCAGTACGGAGTGAGACGGTCAGCGGGCCGGTATGGAGTGGGACGGTCAGTAGGCCAGTACGGAGTGGGACAGTCAGTGGTCAGTAGGCCAGTATGGAGTTAGATGGTCAGCAGGCCAGTGCAGAGCGGGGCAGGCAGTGGTCAGAAGGCCAGTACAAAGTGAGACAGTCAGCGGGCCAGTACAGAGTGAGGCGGTCAGTAAGCCAGTATGGAGTGGGACGGTCAGTGGTTAGCAGGCCAGTACGGAGTGGGTTGGTCAGTAGGCCAGTATGGAGTGAGGCGGTCAGTAGGCCAGAACGGAGTGGGACGGTCAGCAGGCCAGTACAGAGTGGGACAGTCAGTGGTCAGTAGGCCAGTACAAAGTTGGACTGTCAAGGGCCAGTACGGAGTGAGGCGGTCAGTGGTCAGTAGGCAGTATGGAGTGAGACAGTCAGCAGGCCAGTACGGATTGGGACGGTCAGTGGTCAGTAGACAGTACGGAGTGAGGCGGTCAGTGGTCAGTAGGCAGTATGGAGTGAGACAGTCAGCAGGCCAGTACGGATTGGGATGGTCAGTGGTCAGTAGGCCAGCATGGAGTGAGACGGTCAGTGGTCAGTAGGCAGTACGGAGTGAGACGGTCAGCGGGCCAGTACAGAGTGGGACGGTCATTGGTCAGTAGGCCAGTACGGAGTAAGTGGTCAGTACAAATTGAGACGGTCAGCGGACCAGTTCAGAGTGAGGCGGTCAGTAGGCCAGTGTGGAGTGGGATGGGCAGTGGTCAGTACAGAGTGTGATGGCCAGTGGTCAGTAGGCCAGTATGGAGTGGGACAGTCAGTAGGCCAGTACGGAGTGGGACGGTCAGCAAGCCAGTATGGAGTGAGGCAGTCAGTGGGCCAGTACGGAATGGGACAGTCAGCAGTCAGTAGGCCAGTACGGAGTGAGACAGTCAGTACGCCAGTACGGAGTGAGACGATCAGTGGGCCAGTATGGAGTGGGACGGTCAGCGGGCCAGTATGGAGTGAAGCGGTCAGTTGGCCAGTACGGAATGGGACGGTGAGACGGTCAGTAGGCCAGTACGGAGTGGGACGGTCAGTGGTCAGCAGTCCAGTACGGAGTGGGACGGTCAGTGGTCAGCAGTCCAGTACAGAGTGAGGCGGTCAGTAGGCCAGTATGGAGTGGGACGATCAGCGGTCAGTAGACCAGTACGGAGTGGGATAGTCAGCGGGCCAGTACGGAGTGCGACAGTCAGTGGTCAGCAGGCCAGTACGGAGTGAGACAGCCAGTGGGCCAGTACAGAGTGAGGTGGTCAGTCGGCCAGAACAGAGTGTGACAGTCAGTAGGCCGTATGGAGTTGGACAGTCAGCAGGCCAGTACGGAATGGGATGGTCAACGGTCAGTAGGGAGTGAGACGGTCAGCAGTCAGTAGACCAGTACACAGTGGGACAGTCAGTAGGCCGGTACGGAGTGGGATGGTCAACGGTCAGTACGGAGTGAGACGGTCAGCAGTCAGTAGACCAGTACACAGTGGGACAGTCAGTAGGCCGGTACGGAGTGGGATGGTCAGTAGGTCAGTGTGGAGTGAGACAGTCAGTGGTCAGTACAGTGTGGGACAGTCAGTAGGCAGTACAGAGTGGGACGGTCAGTGGTCAGTAGGCCTGCAGGGTGTGGGACAGTCAGCGGGCCAATATGGAGTGAATGGTCAGTAGGCAGTACGGAGTGAGACGGTCGATAGGCCAGTACGGAGTGGGATGGTCAGTGGTCAGTGGGCCAGGATGGGGCAGGGCAGTCAGCGATTGGTATGCCCATGCCAAGTGAGGTAGCCAGCGGTTGCAGAGCCAGAGTGGAACAGCCAGCGGGGCAGAGGCCCAGACGGATTGGCGAGCAGACTGGGGCCTGGTGTAGTCAGCCTGTCACAGATCTCAAGCCCTGCAATGCAGGGAAAGCGAGACCATGTGTGGAAATTCCGCAGTGTGGAGAGACTGTAGGCTATAGAAGGACTGTAATACTTACCTTTTAACTTCTTTTATCTTCTTTATGTGTACTATGAAGAATTGTAATGTAGAACTTTTAGCGTTTCTCTTTACTTCTCTACTTTTGCACCTGATCTATTTGAGTATCTAAGATTTGCGCCTCAGTACTTTGTACCTAAGATGGCACCTTGTGTGGTGACATTGTACACATTTCACTTTACTCTTTTACTTTGTACATGAGTACACTTGACAATAAACCTAATTCCAATTCTAAGTCTACAATTTGTATTTTGAGTAACAGTGGAAGAATAATTAAAACCATGCTTCATGTCAGTAGGTCACTTTGTTAAACTTAAACTAACTTCGAATTGTCCAGATAGTGTATCCTTGATGCAATTTTCATATAGAACCCAATTCTTCCTCCGTTTTACCTTTCAGTCCAGTCTAATTGGTCGAATACCTGCATTTTATCTCATGCTGTTATTTCCCAGAAAGAGGAGGAACAGTTTTCCACTGCAATGGAAGTGAAGGGATTGTTGGTGTTTTCGTTATCAAAACAGACTAATGGGTTTCCTATCTCCAGTTTATGAGGCTACATGATTAAAGTGAACTCATTAGAATTCTAATAGCTTTTATCTCAAGAGTCCTTTTTAATGTGCATTAAGGAACATTTTTTAATTCAGAACATTTCCAATACCTTCTTGCCAAATCCTTCTCGTGGAAAACTAGAAGAAGATCCAGAAAACCTAACATTGATATACTGTGTATTTAGTCAATACTTACCATATGCCCAGCATCAATTATATAATACTCCTTAACTGAGTACTTAAGATGTACTGGGCCTGTGTCTGCATGGCACAATATAGTCCAATTTTCTTTTCATAATTACATAATGAGGCTGTTTAAAAGACATTCTGACTCAGTATTCGATACATATTGTAGTCTCTTGTACCATACATCCTTGAGTCTCAATATCCAATATGTTCTGACCCTATGTTATACATCAAGTTGAATCAATAACAAGCTTTTTATCGAAGAAGACAATGTTGTTGGTTGTCAGGTGGTAAACCTGTAATGATCGTATCGTTGGTGTCATTTATCCACATTAGTATTGATACAGAAAGATCTCTTGATATCTGCCAGACATATCACAATCTGGAAAAGAATAACACAGAACTAAATCTACCTTTTGAAATTCACAGTCTATGTTAAACAAAAAAAGCAAACACCTTGAGAATGTAACCTCTATGTATAGCGCCCCCCATATGTAACAATATTAATATGGCCTTCCTGAGGTCAGTGCTCAAATCTGGTCACAGCACTCCAACTCTGGCTAGCATTCTATGCAACTGTAGCATAGCTTCCTCCCTTTTGTCTTGTGGCCCCTTACGATAATGATGATGGCTATTAAAGAAGAATAAAGAATAGTTTTAAAATAGGAATAAAAGTGAAAGTGGTTTAACCCACAAGTTCAGGTGAGGTAGCATGCACTGTCATCTTGCTGTCATGGAAGACATTCAGGCATCATCATGACTACAGAGCACACCATTTCTTTAGCCTTTTCCACCTGCTCTCGGGCTTTCAGATCTGATAGCCCAGTTACCAAGCGAATGTTGCTTAGTGAATGGTTAACTGGCCAAGAACCCAGCTACAGGTAGCTTAAACACTCTGTGATTTAAGGCATCTAATACATAGTCTCTGTGCAACCACAAGGTGCATGAAACACTAAATGATGGAGAGATACTTCTATTGAACGAATAAACAGCTTAATTAATCTTCATCACTTTCTTGTCAGCCTGTTTTCCACAGGAACAAAATAATAGAGATTTCAGTTTAAATCCAGGCATGCTGCAATGTATATCTCTCCTTTTTTTATACAGCATCTTGTCAGCCATGGAATATGATGGCCACGTTGCTTGAAAAGAAAGGAACACAGTTTAAACTGAGATAATGAAGGAGGATTTCTAAGGCTCTAGAGTAGATTTGTAGCTCAGGTTGTGGATGTTGTGAAGGAGGATATTTGGAATAACAGAGACAATGAGCCCAATGAGAGTATCCTGCTAAAAGAAACATGACTAAAAGAGTAACCCTGGGATAAGGGACTGAACAGAGTCTGAGATCGCGAAGGCAGCAGACAGTCTGGGATAACAGAGACAGAGAGAGTGAGAGAATGAGTTTGGAATAATGGACCAAAAAAGCATGTGATAATGGAAGGTCTGTGATCATGGCGAGCAGAGTTTGAGATGATAATAGAGATAGAATGAATCTGGGATAACAGCGTGTGAACTGAGGACCAAAGAAATAAATGAACCTGTCACGGTGGGAAATTTGACACTAGAGTGACAGTAAAACAGATAACAGATTGATCTCAGAAAAGTAGAAGGATAAAGCAGAATAATCCTGGAATAACAGAGAAATGAGCGGAGGTGAATCCAGAATAACAGCTAGCAGAGAAAACCTGGAAGAATAACAAGAAATCTATGTTTACATTGTGTCTTTAATCAAAGACAATGCCTCCAGGGTGCTGCTCAGAATTCAGGACTGAGTCACTTACTGTGATATTAAAGATAGAATTAAAGAGCTGAAAATACTTCAAGTTAGGTAGTAACTGAGTTAACTCTTTCTTTTAACAATAACATTTCATCAGAACAGGTTTAAATGATATTAACTCAGATAACAAAAGCTTGTTGAAAGACACTGTTTTTGTGGTAACAAGCATGGGGCTGGATGAACACAGCAGGTCAAGCAGCATCATAGGAGCAGGAAAACTTGACTTTTCGGGCCTAGACCCTTCATCAGAAAAAACCCTCCCCCATTTCTAATGAAGGGTCTAGGCCCGAAACGTCAAGCTTTCCTGCTCCTATGATGCTGCTTGGCCTGCTGTGTTCATCCAGCCACACACCTTGTTATCTCGGATGCTCCAGCATCTGCAGTACCTTTTATCTCTGATACCGTTTTTGTGGAGTATGTTAACAGTGAGCAAAGGGGAGACATTTAGGGAAGAAATTAGGAATTTTGGCAATTGATGGAATAGTCATCACGGTGGAAGCGTTTAAAATTGAAGAGTCAGAAATACAGGAGTTTGAAGGATTGTGAGACTGGACGAGATCATGGAGGATAATGATGATTACGGAGAGATTTGAAAATGAGGATTAAAACTTTAAAATTGACATATTGCTTAACTGGGGAGCCAGTGTCGATCAGCGTGCACGGGGACGATCATTTGTCTGAGTTGTCATTTATTGTTCAAGGTGAGCATCCATTGGGATTTTTGGTAGGGGTTCAGTCAGTATGTAGATGACTGCTGAGGTCAACCTGTGCCCACAAGGTTGTGATGCCAGTAGCACAGAAGCTGGGGATTTCCTCCCCTTGTGTTTTCTCTCTGCCTCGGATAGAATTGGCTTTCGTAGGAAGTTGCATCATTTTTATTTGGAGATAATAAGAACTGCACATGCTGGAGTCAGAGATAACACAATGTGGAGCCGGAGGAACACAGCAGGCCAAGCAGCATCATTTATTTGGTTGTGCAATATACAGTAGTGAAGGTCCCACAGGACTCAGGATAATTATCAGGACTCCCAAGTGAAGGCTTCAGTGTGTTTTTGGTTTCACTCATTCATGGGATGTGGGTATTGCTGACGGGGTCAGTATTTATGTTCTGCCCCTAGTTACCGTTGATAAGGTGGTATTGGGCTGCTTTCTTGAACCACTATAGCGTAGGCAGACCCACAATACCATAAGGATTTTGACTCAGTGACGCTGCAGGAACAGAGATGTATTTCTGAGTCAGAATGCTGAGTGGCTTGGTGAAGGCGGTGGTCTTCCTACGTATCTGCTACCTTTGTACTTCTAGATGAAGGTGTTCAGGGTTTTAGCAGTTGTTCTCATTAGCACTTCCTCTGAATTCCATGAAAATACATGCCATGCTTAAGTTCTCCAGAGGGGATTTACTTTTGTCAATAAGTGTTAGATATTCTGGCTACATAATCTGTTGTGACTGTCTCGATGAGATGGAGATGTTTGACAGGGCAGCTCAGATGAATACCTCAACTATTTTGTCCTGCCATCTGCTCTTCCGAAGGCAGCTCCAGTTGAAGTGTTTAAGCTTCTCAGCTTGACACTGATGCACAGTCCAACTCTCATGGGTATACAGCAGATTGGGCAGGATTTGGTGGCACGGTGGCTCAGTGGTTAGCACTGCTACCTCACAGCACCAGGGACTCTCAATTCCAGCCTCGGGTGACTGTCTGTGTGGAGTTTGCACGTTCTCCTTGTGTCTCTGGGTGCTCTGGTTTCTTCCCACAGTCCAAAGGTGTGCAGGTTAGGTGGCTTGGGTGTGGGAAATTGCCCATAGTGTCCAAGGAAGCGTAGGTTAGATGGCATTAACCATGGGAAATGCAGGGTTACAAGGATAGGATGGGGGGTGAGTCTGGGAGGGATGGTCTCCAGAGAATTGGTGTGGAGACTTGTTGGGCCAAATGGCCTGTTTCCACATTGTAGGGATTCTTTAAAAAAAAAGACTATTGCACTACAGACTTACAGCTAAAGTGACAAATTCGGTCCTCCTTTTTCCGCTAAGGTTCAAAAGCTGCATTTACTTTGAACCATTCTTGCAAGCTATCTCACCAAAAGAGAGACAGCTCAAGAGATGGTGCTGCTCAGAGAAGTGATCACAATGAATGCCTGCCCAGCAACAGAACACGAGAAGCTGATGGTATCTCGTCGCGGGTCTACAGGGTCAGAGGTCAGCGGTGTGAGTTAAAGCATGGGCATCAAAGTTTTGGATGACCTCGCATTTACAAAAAGAAGATTGTAGCGACCAGCCCAGACTCTATTGTAAAAGCCAAGCCCCAGAGATGACACAAATTGAATGAAGGTTTCAAGGCTAAACGGGTCTGGAGTTCAGAAGAGTCAGAGATGACTTAATTGAAATGTATAGAATCCTGAGGAGACTTGACCGGTTGTATGTTGAAAGGGTGTTTCCTCTTGTGGGAGAATATAGGACTAGGAGTGGCAGTTTAAAAATAAGCGGCGCCCATTCAAGACGGAGATGAGGAAACATTTTCACTCCGAAGGTAGTGAGTCTTTGGAATTTCCTTCCTCAAAAAGGCAGTAGGTGTGGAATCTTTAAATATTTTTAAGGCAGAGGTAGATAGATTCTTGATGACTAAGGGATGAAAGATGATGTGGAATATGCAGGAATGTAGAATTGACGTTAAAACCAGATCAGCCATGACTTTATAGGAATAGAGGAGCAGGATTGTACGACCAGTGGCCTGCTCCTTTTCATTTGTTCATATGTTCGTAAGGTTGATGTCAGACAATGCTTTGGAGGTGAAAATAGTCAGTCTTCTGACAGCATGGATAGCTGTTCTCTGGGCAAAACATAGTACCAAAGTTACAAACAATTTGCTTCAGCCTCTGAGTTGCCAGAGAGGTGGATGGAGTTGGTGGCGAGGGAACGGAAACTCATGTGTACAGATCTGCCAGCTGGGAGACAAATATTTCATATGCAAAACTCCAAAGGAAGTGTGCGTATGAGATTTATCCATAGTACAATGCAACAAATGTAATAACATATCAATCATTCTTATAATCTAGTAAATTCTACCTCTCCTAGGTCACTCCATTTCACTGGTGCAATGTTAAAATAGTGTGTGATTCAGCTCCCACACTTCAACTGCATTCCCATTGTATAATGTCAACAGATTCCTAATTGAGTTGTCAATCAAACAATGCAGCATTCAGATAAGCACTGAAAAGTAGCTCTAACATTACTTTCAGGGACGCACATTAAGTGGCCTGTTGGACGTACACCTGTAAAACACAATTTTCTCACTCATATAAAACTGCTCATCTCCTAATTTACCTTGAGCATCATGATGGGTGGTTCAGAGGTGCGTATCTATCTTTGTATATAAATAAAATGAACCATATCTCCAGTAATTTATAAAACATATTTACATTTTCAAGACCGTTCTCGACAATACTTCTAATAAGACATCGATTAATCTGTTCCAGGCCTGGCCTCTGAGCAGAAGAACATGAGGTAGAATGGTTTTTGAACATTTCAACCCAGTCTGAATGTTGTCCGTATTGGATTTGGCAGTTGTTCCAGATTTTGAACATGTCCCAGTGCGAAGAGGAGGCAGGAGCAACAATATTGGTAGGCAAACAATTAAAGTTGATGGCCTAAAATGCCACTAGACTCAAAGTAGAATCTGAAGAACATTGAGCACCATTATATATAAAAAAACTTTGCCATGGGAAGATAATTGATAATGGGGAATTGATCACCTGCTTTACTGGGCTCACTTGTGTCATTGAGTGTCAGTCTGAGATTTCTTGGCCTCTAGCCAGACCTTCACTCTCCAACTCGAGTAACACAATGCACCTTAGCATTCTGTTGTTGGGCCAGGCTACACACCACTGAGACACACATGCAACCATGCGCAACCCATTCACATTCCCTTTCCTGGCATTGGTGACCTCGGGTTAGTATGGGACACCTTGCCACCCTTAAATCAGCAGGGACCTAAAGTTGTGACTTCTACAAGGATAAAGACAGCAAGTGCAATGGGAACAGCATCCCTTCCAAGTCAGACAACATCGACCACTGGAGATAGTTTGGGCTCTGATCTGCTTATCACGTGCACGCGATGAGTTCTCATTATAAGTAGTCTCTTGACTGCTTCTGCCAGTTCTCTATACCTCAAACCACAAAGGGAAGGGCACAGTAGTCACCGGAACATCATGAAAACATGAACGTTGATGAAGTGGAGTCATATTCTATCACTGAGGCTGATGAGGTGTGAATTTCTGAACACAATCTCAAAGTTAAAAATCAAACAGGGGATGAAGTACAGAAAGGGGACAATCCCATGTATTAGCAGAGTCAATCTCGTCCTGGATTTGAGAATGTCCCAGATGCTCCAGCTTGACAGCATGGCGTAGCAGTATAGTACAATTGGGAAAAAGGAGCAAAATGCCGGAAATGTTGATTTCTAATGTTAGACAGTGGCCAAAACAGCTCAAACCTGAGAACGGCAACATCTTGTGACCGTGAGTCAAAGCCGATTGCTTTTGCCAGGCTTGGAGTTAGCAAGATGCACGAGTACATTGATGCTAGAATCCAAATCAGGGTCACAGATTTAACGGTTCGTGATGGGGAGATGAGCGACAAGTAACGCAGTGGGAAGCTACAGGCTACGTAGGTGTCAATCATCATAACTGCAATGGGAATGACACTGCTCAATTCAGACATGGTTCATCCAATAACTGCAACATCACATACCAGTGTGGGAATGCACTGCTGTGCTGATATGCTGATAAGGCTGTGGACGCTATGTTCTCCAGTAGCACATACCTTGTCTCCTGGCAAAACCATCTTGTTAACTCATTAAGCACCACAAGCAGTGGGTTAGCCAACAACGTGCCTGCCAGACGCACAGCCAGAGAGATGAGGACCATGTTTAAATGCTGTTGAAGCATGCTTCTAATGGAGATGGTGCAGACCTGACTGCTGTTGGTGGCATTGAAAAGTCTAATGTCCAGCAAGATCACGGAGAAGTTGTGATCCCAAGGAAAGCCATTGTGCTTCCAGTCTGATTGGGACAGCATTGGGAAATACCAACTTCTCAGCTTGATGCCATGATCTCCTGTAGACTTTTCAATTGCTGACTCTTGATACACTTTCTCCCACCTAAAGCACTTGGGTTACAAAATGGAATTTCAGCCATTTGCAACGATGCTGTTACATTGCTTGTTCTACTGTGCACTATTTCTCTTTCTTCCCTGGTTGACATCCAGATTTCATCCCATCCTAGATCGATAGGCATTAGGGCATCATTTGCCACTTGACTTTTGCCTCTTGGTCGCTGTGAATAAGCATTGATTGAAATTTAAAGGCAAAGTCAGTAGAAAAAAAATGCTCTCAAGTTTCACACCTTGTGGGAATTTGAAAGAGAGATTCAAAGACAAAATGGTAACGAAAAATTAGAATTCCTCAAGTCATCTTGCCAGCACAATTCAATTGATTTATGCTCACCATTTATTTGTAATTTCTATTTTAAAAAGTGTGCAATGATGAAGCTAAGGACAGTGCATGACATCGGTAGATCTTTGTTGGACATGTTTATCAAGGGAAATGGGGCAAAGAGAGGTCTTGGGATGTAGTAGGTGAGCTGTGCCTAACAAGTGATGAAACATGTTGTGTATTAACCATCAAACCCTCCCATCACAGCCCAGAGGATAGGTGATTGGAGAGGTCAAACATGCTCCTCTGATGCTGCCTGACCTGCTGAGTTCTTCCAGCTCCACTCTGTATTGACTCTGACTCCAGCACCTGCAGTTCTTGCTATCTCCAAGCCTATTGCTCTTGCTTTATCTTGACGCCTTGACAGGACAGAGTTAGGAGAAGAAGAAGATGCAAGTTCAGTGAGTGATTGAGTGAACACACAGGTGAAGCAGAATTTCCCAGCCTGGCTGCAGTTTTTCACCTGAATTGTTAGAAACAGGCTTTCTACCAACACCAATTTGAAGTCTGCTGCTTCTCTGCTCTGAGGCATATCTCCAGCTGCAAAGTATGTTTACGTACAAGTGGAAAAGTAAGTTAGGAGCTAAAGGGCAGTGACCCACTAAAGTAGCAGAAATTCTGGAAACTCTGAAAGTCTTAACTCAGCGGTAGCTCATAGCAAGAGGTAGTGACAGTAAAGAACTCACTCCCTCATTTTTCTCTGCACTCCCTCCCATTTCCCATCACTTTCTGATTTCCAACTCTTAGCTTGTCTCTTCCACACAAACTTTCTGTTCTGACGAAGAGTCACTGGACTGGGAACGTTAACTCTGCTTTCTTCCTACAGATGTTGCTAGACCTCTGGCAATTTCTGTTTTTTGTGTCTCCCACGGAAATGATTGGGCTGACTATTAATTCGCACACATTCGCATCTCATTCCATCTTAAGCAGTAAGGTTAACAAACAAAAAAAAAATGAAGCCCATTAAAAATGGAATGTTTCCAGCCAGTGCAACCATGCATTAGCTGTACACAAAGTAAATTAAGATTTTCACTCAGCTGACTGAACTGAGCTGGTGGTAAAGTGCATTTAGAAATGGAGTCATTGTTAAGTAAACCTTTCAGTAGCCAATCACCTCCTGGGTGGAAATGGGGCTACTTCAGTAAATATTGCTGCTATTGACACATTAGGAAATGAAGTGATAACACTATTGTCATCACACCTGAATAACCAGGCAAGGCTATCTCTGCCATAGTTACCAAGCAAATATATATTACAACAGGTACCATGTATGCTCGTGTAAATTATTGCCACTGATAAGTGCAGTTACAGGTGTGGACGACAGCAAAGAAAAGTGGGGTGGGGGAATTAGAGGAATTGTGCAGACCGACAACACAGTACCAACACTGCAGGAGAAGACAGCCACTGGCAGCCATCTTAAAACTTGGTCTACTATACAAAGGTTCCCTATGAAGATGTGTCAAACATTGACCAGCAGGCAGTTAATAACATTTGGCTCTTTCAGCAATATTACCAGGGAAACATGTTTCCTGGAAAAGATGATTTCAATACCTCTATTTCAACAACAACCACTGTATTCAAATCTTTAACTTTGTGATAGATAGCCCACAATCCAAATTTGACATAATTAATGTTGATGATGTGTTGGTTACCGTTAAGGACATAGAACATAGAACAGTACAGCACAGTACAGGACTTTCGGCCCATAATGTTGTGCTGACCTATTATCCTACTAAGATCAATCTACCCTGTATACCCTACATTTTACTATCCTCCATGTGCCTATCCAAGAGTCACTCAAAAGTCTCTAGAGTATCTGACTCCACTACCACTGCTGGCAGCGCGTTCCACACACCCACCACTCTCTGTGTGAAGAACCTACCTCTGACATCTCCCCTATACCTTCCTCCAAACACCTTAACATTATGCCCCTCGTAATAGTCATTTCCACCCTGGGAAAAAGATGATATGCAGGTGGAGGGCATCAATTAAGTACTCGAGAACATGTAAAGAGTGACATGATGGCACAGTGATAGTGTCCCTACCCCTGAGCCAGAAGACCCAGATGTTTTGATGAAGGGTCATCAACCTGAAATGTTAACTCTGTTTCTTTCTTCGCATAGACTGGCTGAGCTGCTGCGTATTTCCACCACTTGGAGTTCTTATTTCAGATTTGCAGTATTTCCAGCATGTGCAGTACTGTCCCTTTGTAAAAGCTGATTAGTGGTTCAGGAGTGTGTTCTTACCAGCATCAGCTATGGATCGTTTGGTCACACACGTGTTGAAACAAGAACGTTGCGTGTTCACATCTCACTCTGGAGCTTGAGCAGAGGATGTATTCCAGTGAGAGTATTGCTCTATAAAAGGTGCTGTTTTGTCATGTGAGAAATTAAACTGAGGTTCCCATTTGCCACTTCAGGCAGATATTAAAGATACCATTCTACTGTTTCAATGTAGAACAGGGGAGTTATCCTGGTCTAATGTTTGTCTCTCAATGAGCGTCACAAGAACAGATTATCTGGTCATTGTGGGATCTTGCTGTGCACAAACTCTTTGCTGTGTTTTCCCTAGCACCAGAGTGACCACACTCCAAAAGTATTGTAAATGGACATTCAGACATCATGTAGTTCTGGAAAGTGCTGGAAAAATGTAAATGTTTTTCTTTCTTTACATTGTGAATGTTCAATACATAGAACAAGCTCTTCCACTGAGGCACTGAGGTCATGAGAGGTCTCGGAGATGTGAGGATATTCAAGGTAAAATGTAAAAGTAGGCAGGTCTAGCCAAGATTATACAAGGCACTATTCAGACCACAGTTGGAATACTGTGAACAATTTGGGCCTTCTTATCAAAGAAAAGATGCATTGGCTTTGGAGGCACTCCAAAGCAGGTTTACTGGGTTGTTTCTGGGTATATAAGGACTGTATTTTGAGGAGAGGCTAAGTAGATTGGGTTTGTCCTCATTGGAGCTTAGAGGAATGTGAGGCGACTTCATTGAAACACAGAAGATTCTTCTGGGGCTTGACAGGGTAGATGTGGAGAGGTTGTTTCCCCTGTGGGAGCATCTAGGACCAGAGGGCATAACCTTAGAATGAGGAACCACCCATTTAAGTTATGAGACAATGAAGAATTTCTTCTCTTAGAGAGTGGTGAACCTGTGGAAATCTTTACAGCGGATAGCTGTTGAGACTGGATTATTAAGGAAATTCAAGCCTGGGCATAAGATTTCTAATCATTGAGGGAATCAGCTATCCGTTTGGAATATTGCTATATGCCCACTTCTCTCAGAAATCAAGGCATGCCTTCCAAGGGGTTGCAATTTTCTGATGAAGGGTCTAGGCCCGAAATGTCAAGCTTTCCTGCTCCTATGATGCTGCTTGGCCTGCTGTGTTCATCCAGCTTCACACCTTGTTATCTCGGATTCTCCAGCATCTGCAGTACCTATTATCTCGGTTGCAATCATTGTTGGATTGCCACTCGATTCGAACTTTATTCAGACTCAATCTGATCTGCAGTTCTTATCAGGATTTCAGAGTCTGGCTTTCTGAGAATTATGGAGCTGAGCATCTAGCAGGGATCGCCTGGTAGCTCAGTGGTTAGCACTGCTGCTTCACAGTGCCAGAGATATGGGTTCAATTCTACACTCGGGTGGCTGTCTGTGTGGAGTTTGCACATTCTCCTTGTGCCTGTGTGGGTTTCCTTCTGCATTCCAAAGGCGTACAGGCCAGGTGGACTAGCTATGGGAAATGCAGGGATAGAATGGAGGGGTGGGATGCTCTTCAGAGGGTCAGTGTGGACTTCATAGTGTGAATGGTCTGCTTCCACGTTGCAGTGATTCTGTGATGATTCAATCACAACATTGTAGCGGCAAGGAGAGGACATGAAAGGAGCCTTTTGTTTTACAGGGCTTATGGTAAGCTGAAAGCTTCACTGCATCAGTCTTCATGCACTAGTGAATGGGTGAATATAATGAAGGGGTGAGTGAACGAATGACTGGTTAGGTGTGATGAGCGAGATGATACACGTGCGAGCTGGTAGTTGTATGAGCACATAGGTGGGTAGGTTGGTGGGTGTGATGGTAGTTGGGCAGGATGAGGTGGATTGGGGCAATTGGATCAGGTTGCTTGGGTAATTCAGATTTTGATGGGTAGTGAGGTGATTGGGGCATAGCTGGCAGTGAGAAGATGGAGGGAGGGTGCTGTGTGGTAGCCAAGTACTCACAAGAGTTCTTGCTGTCTAACATTTCCTGGATAACCACCCTAGGAAATAAGTCCAAAATCTCTGTTTTAGTTCAGAGTCAGGGACAGTTGTGCTGGGGAATTGGCAATCTGAGGTTGAAAAGTAGATTGGCTCATCTCAGGGGTCCTGAGGTGCCTCTTCGATCCAGGAGTGGGTGGATTTGGCCTGGGTATCACAAAGCATTGAGGCATGGAAAATTACTCCACACTCAAGTGGTTCTGTCTTTTTGATTACACTGAGGATAGACACATTAAATCATCCTTCCACAACACACTGGTGTGTGAGGGCACTGCTGAGCACTATCACATTCCCTGTGTGAAACCAAAACTTCAGCAAAGGGTTGGAGGGTCTGGAATTGGTAAAATTCCCCTGATTTCAGGTATCAACCTTGACAAACCTGTGACAAAAGCAAATTACTACGAATGCTGGAGATCTAAAACACAACAGAAAGCGCTGGAGAAACCCAGTACCTGTGGAGAAAAAAACTGAGTCCTACATGACTCTCATTCAGAACAAAAAGGTGCTGGAGAAATGATGGGATAGTAAGAACTGCCGATGCTGGAGTCAGAGGTAACACAGTGTGGAGCTGGAGGAACGCAGCAGGCCAGGCAGCATCAGAGGAGAAGGAAAGCTGACGTTTCGGGTCGGGACCCTTCTTCAGAGCCTTTTTCTGAAGAAGGGTCCTGACCCGAAATGTCAGCTTTCCTGCTCCTATGATGCTGCTTGACCTGCTGTGTTCATCCAGCCCCATGCTTGTTATCTGGGGGTGGCGCTGTAGTGTCAGAGGTATAACCTTTCAGGTGAGGCATTCATTTACACCTGATCTTCCCTCTCAGGTAATGTAAATAATCTGGTTTGACGTGCAGGGGAGCTCTCCAGATGTTCTGGTCAATATTTAGCACTCAACCAATACCATTAAAACAGATCGAATGATCATTATCTCACTGCTTTTTGTAGCACCTTGGTATGTGCGATCTGGTTGCTTTGCTTCCTATATTACAGCAGTGACTGTGCTACATTGTGTTTGAAGTACTTTGGAAATATTCAAGAACAGAGGAATATGGAGAATTTCAACATAGTAGGTGGGAAGAGGTCAAAGCCCTGGGGAAAGTGGAACATACAGTAACACAGGAATAAGGATAGGCCATTCATCCCCTCAATTCTGTTCTTAATTCAGTTCGATTGACCCCAACTTTGCAGTTAGCTTGACATGTCAGCAATCCTGGCCGACATAGTGCATAGAGATGTACAGCACAGAAACCGACCCTTCGGTCCAACTCGTCCACGCTGACCAGATATCCTAAGTTAATCTAGTCCCATTTGCCAGCATTTGGCCCACACCCCTCTGAGCCCTTCCTATTCATATACCCATCCATTTCTGGATAATCCAAGATGGAGGATGGGGGAAAGAAAATGATGGCTGTAAGAGCTACTCCGTTTTCTTTCAGTGTTGGAGCAGATTTCCTCGATTTCTTGGAGCAGTAATTACTATTTTATAAACGGTTGCATTTTTTTTTGGAACCTTGGGGAGAAAAAGATCAAAACAATGATACTTTAAAATGGGAGGAAAGATGGAGAGCAGGGACCACGTGGGAGGTGAAAGAAAAATGGAGCAGAGAACCTGCACAGACCAGGCAGTGAACTTTCACAGCTGACTACCTGTGCTGAGTACTTACAAGCATCGCTGGACATCAACGTTCGGTCTAAGAAAAATAAACAAACAGTAAAATTCACCGCTGACCTTGGAGAGACATCACTGAAGAACGTGAGCTCTCCAGATTTACTGGCTGCAGTGAGAATTTCTAAAGTTTGGCCCATTGATGAAACGTTGTCGCTGTATCCAAATCCATCACCTCCTCAGGAAGTTCATTCCACACACGAACCACTCTCTGTGTAAATAATTGCCCCTCGTGTCTTTTTTCAGTCTTTCTCCTCTCATTTTAAAAATAATTCCAACTAATCTTGAAATCCCCCCCCACCCTAGGGAAAAGACACCTGCCATTCACCTTATTCCTACCCCTCATGATTTTATATACCTATATAAGATCACCTCTCAACCTCCTAAACTCCAGTGAAAGAGTCCCAAACTAGCCAGCCTCTCCTTTTAACTTAAACCCTGCATTCCTGGCAACTTCCTGGTAAATCTCTTCTGAACGTGTGAGAAAATATTTGGACAGGCTGGACATATTTGGAGTCCAGATCTGCTTGAAATATATATGGTCCCGAGGGAGCTTGACAGAGTGGATGCTGAAAGGATGTTTCCCCTTGTAAGATAGTCTTGCACCAGGGAACACAGTTGAAAAATAAGGGGAGTCCCATTTAAGATGGAGATGAGGAGTGAAAAAAAAGAAAAAGAATAAAATAGAAAAAGAAAATGAAAAAGAAAAATCCTGTCAGCTTTTGGCAGTCTTTGGAACTGTTTTGCCTAGAGGAAGGCAGAGTTATGAAATATTTTTAAGGAGAGAGAGTAGATTCTTGACTAACCAGGGAACAAAAGGATATCAGGGGTACGCAGCTTAGTGAAGGTGAGGCCACTATCAGATCACCCACGAACTTATTGAATGGATAAACAGGTTTGAGGGGCTGAATGGCCTACTCCTGCCCCTAATTCTTTTGTTCATGCATTTGTACATATATCACTAGATGAAGACACAGCCATCTCCTCAAAAGTAGGCATGTATTTTTCTTTATAAATACCTTTAAAAACTTTGAGCACTTTTTATAACTTTTACAAACTTTGAAATACTTTTAAACACCATGACCAATTTGCAAAACTTTTAAATACAATTAAACACTTTAACAAGCTCCGATCTCATGGAACTCTTTAGCTGAACCTACAATTTGTTTTCTTCTCTGGGTTCTGCTATTTTACCATCCAATTAGTTTGCATTACTTTTATTGCCCTTGAAACTTTATTAAAGTATAATGTTTTATATCTCTTGAGATGTTTTCACCCTTTCGTTTTAATTCCATTTACTGCCCGTGTATTTTTTTAATTTAAACTTCAGCCCAGATATCCCTTGTGGTTCTCCCAGGAGGCTTAATGTGTCTCCCTCCTTCCTTCTCCCAACCTCTCCCTCTTTTCCCCATGGATGGGCTTGGAATTGGGTAGATGGCACCTTGCTCTGTGTATAAGTGGAGAGGGCCAACAGCATGGGGGTCAATGTGGGCATCGAGTGCCCAGAGCTGGGACAAGGCTGCCAGGCACAAGCAGTGGAAATGACTGTTGCTATTAGACTAGGGCTTAAGCTGGTCAAGAGACTGAGGGAAAGACATGACTTTAACCCTTGCAACCAGACTCAACCCAACAAAGTGTAACCTGTGTGAGACACTTCAGCTGTTGGCTGGCTGTATGAATAGGGTCTGTGGCATAAAGGTAAGTCTGAACTCAAATTCGCATGAAACCACATCGATATTGTACAAATATGCATTTAAAAGGATCTGAAGTACAATTAATTAGGAATTTAAAAACAAAGGTTTGGCAAATGGAGATGGAGGGAACATGTCACAGAGATGTCTAATGTCTTTGAGGGTTTTATAGTATCTAACACATGGCTAATCTGTTCATCATCAGGTTTTACACCTGCTAATTTAAATAGCGTTAAATCCAGTGTTATTTGTGGGCAATCAGCCCAAATTCATGCAGTATATCTAACTCCCTGCCACTTTACAAAATAACTCAGCGGGGCCATCATCAGAGGAGCACATTCTCAAATACCACAACCTCTTTTTGGTGCTGTAAGTCTGTGCTCTCTCTTCCCCACTCACAACAGCTTCATTACTTTTAGCGCCACATTATGGTTGATCCGTACCTTTAGCCTAATTACTTGCTCAGCTTGGTTCCTTCATACCCTTGCCTACCAGCTTAGTCTATATAATTTACCTCTTTCAGCCAGTGTTGGACCCTCTCAATATATCTCTCACATGTTGACTCTACATCCCTCTGTTTCCGAAGTGTTTCCATTACATCATATTGTTTATTCACTGTGCATCCTCTAAATCTAGTGTGTAGCTGCTTTACAAACCAAACAAATCTGCAAAGAATCTTATCAAGTTTCCAAATATTTTGACAAGGCAGTGTTTGTCCCACAAGGTTCAACAGCAAAAATGGCATAGTCATGTCTCTGGTAACATCCAGAGACAGTGGACCATCAGGACCGGAAATTGTTTCTTAGAATGCATCCAATTAGTGGGATAGAAACTCAGGACAGTGCGGACTTTTGTAATCCTTGAGTCAGGAAGCGAGTAGGGTTTCCTGCTGTCATACGGAGACAGCTCCTGGAACGATGCGGCGGATGTGCGTGTAGGATTTCCGAACAGTGACACTACCATGGTGCGAGACCCCACGGGGCAAAACGCATTCCTCTGTCAGCTTCTGCTTCTCTGTGTCCCAACACAACACGGTGGCAATGACCTCATTCTTCTCGTCACGCCCCCCGGTAATGAACAGCTTGTTGTTGCATGCCGCGATCCCACAGCTGGCACGTTCATGGCCAAACTGGGTGACCAGGGTCCATAGGTCCTCCGTAGGGTTGTAGCAGTAGAGAGCCTTCATTGCACCACCTCGAGAAAGAAAGAAAGAGATAGCACGCCATTAAGAACAGCACATAAAAGTGACTGTCCTGGAAATCGAGGAAGGAGGTTTGCTCCAGGCCTACCCCAGCTTAGTATTCAATAATAACAATGTAATGGAAACTGAAGGGAGATCAATGGTACCCCCTCAGGTACCACTTATCTTGGCCATGATTACACCAATAACTCAGATCACCCTCCAACTACAACCCCTCATCTTTTGACCACACCTCACCTCCACCTACCCACTTTGCTATATCCCTCACCTTCACCTAACCACTTCACCATATCCTTCACCCTCACCTACCCACTTCACCATAATCCTCACCCCTTTTCTTCACCAGAATCACATTAAACCTTCCCTTGATAACACAGTGTGGAGCTGGAGGAACACAGCAGGCCAGGCAGCATCAGAGGAGCAGGAAAGTTGCTGTTGCGCATCGGTATCCTTTCTGAAGAAGGGTCCCGACCCAAAACGTCAACTTTCCTGCTCCTCTGATGCTGCCTGGCCTGCTGTGTTCCTCCAGCTCCACACTGTGTTATCTCTGACTCCAACATCTGCAGTTCTTACTGTCTCTGAGTGAGTTAAACCTTCCCTTGACTTGTCCACATTGTCCATCTCAAGGTCATTTTGGGTGATTTATTTGCTACATGATTGTCCCTTCATGCCTTCTTCTGTCCTTTTGAAATTAGAAGTTATACTCCTGCCATTAAAAGCCACATTGTAAAAACAGCCCCTCCCAGCAGTAATTCTGGTGCCTGTTTTGGGTTTACTAACTGATCCATCTGACAGACACAAAGGAGAGAAACTGATCCCATGAGATTATTATGAAGAAGCTGCTTCAGGAACAGAGATAAAAGGTATTGCAGATGCTGGAGAATCCGAGATAACAAGCATGGGGCTGGATGAACACAGCAGGTCAAGCAGCATCATAGGAGCAGGAAAACTTGACGTTTCGGGCCTAAACCCTTCATCAGAAAGGGTTGAAAGAAAACCCTTCATTTTCTGATGAAGGGTTTAGGCCCGAAACGTCAAGTTTTCAGGAACAGAGAGTTGGCCAGAGGGTGGCGCTGTCGTTCACTCTAAGCTGAAGTAAGGGTCTAGGCCCGAAACGTCAAGCCTTCCTGCTCCTCTGGTGCTGCTTGGCCTGCTGTGTTCATCCAGCTCCACACCTTGTTATCCCATAACCAAGGCCAGCTTTTCCAGCAGCTATTGCTAAAACGGCAGAGATGTACAGATTTCACAGTTGGCAAGTTCAGAAACACGACAAATAGCTTCAGAAACATCTGATACAGCCCAATAGGTCAGGCAGAAAGAAGTACATACAACTTATTAAAGTCTACTACAACTGAAACACAGGGCTGAATTTTACCAGCCCCCAGGAGACAAAGAGTGAGACGAGGCATCTTGTACAATGGGGGCAGAAGGCACTAGCGCAAGTGGGGAGGCCAGTGTCTGTGGGTCCTTTCGATTTTTGTGGAATTTTAGGCTGCCTTAATTAGATTATCCCTAAACTGTCAAAATGTAGGAGAGCACTAGTCATCATCATAGAATCCCTACAGTGTGGGAACAAGCCCTTTGGCCCAACCAGTCCACACCGACCCTCAGACATCCCACCCAGACCAATCTCCCTATAACCCACCTAAGCTACACATCCCTGAACACTACAGGCAATTTAGCATGGCCAATCCACCTAGCCTGCATATCTTTGGACCGTGGGAGGAAGCCAGAGCAAACCCACACAGACACAGGGAGAATGTGCAAACTCCACACAGACAGTCACCCAAGGGTGGAATTGAACCCAGGTCCCTGGCACAGTGAGGCAGTAGCGCTAACCGCTTGCCACTGTGCTGCCCTCAAGTTCATGAAGTCTACCTTCACAATATTATCCTAGGATCTGCTATCTTCTAGTAGGTTCGCATTGAATCCTTTCAAAGGCCAAGGTATTCAGCTTGAAATAAGACATCCAAATGTGGACGTAGTATTTCAGGTGAAGTCAGATTATGGCTCCATACAACAGAAGCATCATTCCATTCCTTAAACACAGAAAGCTAGCACACAGAGGCAGCAGGGAATCAGGAAGCCTAATGGAATGTGGGCCCTTAATTTCAAGGGAGTTGGAGTATAAGAGTAAGGGAGGTCTTACTGCAACTGTATAAGGTGCTGGTGAGACCACATCTGGAGTATTGAGAGTAGTTTTGGTCCCCTTATGTAAGGAAAGGTATTATTTCATTGGAAGCAGTTCAGAGAAGGTTTGCTAGGGTGATCCCTGGTATGGAGGGATTGTCTTCTGAGCAAAGGCTAAGCAGGTTTGGACTGTTTCATTGGAGTTTAGAAGATCTCATTGAAATCTGTGGGATTCTTAAAGGGTTTGACAGGATAAATGCTGAGAAGATGTTTCCCCTCTTGGGAGAGTCTTGGACAAGAGGGCATAGACTCAAAATAAAGGGACACCAAATTTAAGACTGAGATGAGAAGAAATTTCTTCCCTCAGAGGGTTGAGATTCCTTGGATCTCCTTACCACAGAGAGCTGTCGGGGCAAGGTGTATATTTAAGGCTGAGATGGATTCTAGATCGGAAGGGAACCAAGGATTATGGGGAAAGGATGTGAAAGTTGATGTGAGAAGTGTCGGATCAGCTATGATCCTACTGAATGGCAAAGCAGGCTGGACGGGTCGAATGGCCTATTCCTGTTCCTGAGATAATAGGGACTGCAGATGCTGGAGCAGAGATAATAGGAACTGCAGATGCTGGAGCACAGATATTACCATCCCCGCCTCTTTGACTTGTCTGTCTCCTTTCCACCTATCTTTTCCTCTATCCATCTTCTATCCGCAGCCCCCCCAATTTATTTCAGAAGCCTCTTCCCCTCCGCCATTTCTGATGAAGGGTCTAGGCCCGAAACGTCAAGCTTTCCTGCTCCTATGATGCTGCTTGGCCTGCTGTGTTCATCCAGCTCTACACCTTGTTATTCCTGTTCCTGTTTGTTATGGTTCTATGGTTTTTGTTCTCCAGCTTCCTTGAGACAAAGATCATGATCAGAACCATGGAAAAGGTATGGCATAGAATGATACCATTCAGCCCACTATGCCTGAGGTTCATTCCAGTGGGTGTTTTTGTCACTTTTTGTGGCTTGTATGTTAACACCTACATTCTTTTCCTCCTTCACAGTGTCTCTTACCACTTGGAAAATATTTCTGAAAATACTTGTTTTTAATGGAGCCAGAAGGGGATGGCTTCATGCTTTCCCATATTGAACACCATCCACCCAGTTCTGTCCACCTGTTTGTGTCACTTTGCAACTTTTTGCTTCCAATTCTCTCTGTGGCCTGAACCTGTTTATGGGCACCTTGTCAAGGAGCACACCCATGGGGAGCTGCCCTCATCTGCCATCCAGTCACATTTCACCAAAATAATTCGAAACATCTAATTACTGTAGAGGTTGGAAACCTTAATCATATTTAATTGTGTGTGCAATTGTCAATTAAAATATGTTTCACCAAATGTGTGTTCTGTTTGAGATGTTGAAGTAAATTATAAGGAATTCTGTTCACTGGTGGATTAACATATGTTAACCTATCAACATATTAATATTCCACACTTCGCTCAGGACAGAGGCTGTGGTATTTTATCACAGAATAGGATATCAAAGTTCCAAAGAAAAGCTTACTTGACAGTTTATCAAACGTCCTTGTCATTTTTACCTGGTTAGAAATTTAATCATTTGCAGGCCTCAAGCTATCTGTATGTTTTCATGATCACGGTCGGTCAAATTCGATAAGAAAGATGCTGCCCTTTACAAATGTGAAATTCCTTATGTCTATTCCACATCTGATACAAGCACACGCAAATATCAGCAGAGGATCAGTCTGAAGCCTTTGTAGTGAGTGTTGGCTCAATCCCCCTTGTGTATTGACGTGGATTTGTATGGTTTGCGATTTTACTTGTTATTTTAGTTATCAAGTACAAATTTACAATCCCAAGAGGTAGTTCCCTTATTTGCTGAATTTGTCTGTCATCCAGTCTGTAAGGGCCACACCTCAGCGAAGTGCCATATTGTTTTAAGTCTCTCCACAACAGAAGGAATGGTTTACACTGCGGTGTCAGGGGTGAGTGTTAGTGGCAATGGGCCCTGTCTTTTCCTCAAACACTTTCACGAGAACTGCTGTCACTGTGGGTGTCATTGGTCAAATGGGGCTCATCAGAAGGAACTTGTTGGTGGCATTCCCGCTTTTCCACTGTTTGATCCGAAGGGCATGTTTATCAATTCATTCATTCATTGCACAGCTAAGAGTCTCTATTGGAAGGATAAGGAGGCCATCCTGGGGCTTTTTCTGCCATAGACATCAGGGTGGAGGTTGGAAGGCAGTGCGGTTCCCATTGCCACAGTCTTACCCAAATAAATCTCAACACCGCCACATAGGGGAGGACACTAATTTCCGCCCAACGTTTGAATAGTTTCCTGAGTTTGAGAATGTGTTTGCCAGCAACAACTTGCATGGAAATAGCACCCTTAATGTATCGTCACAGAAGAATAATAGGACAGAAAAATGACACCAAGTAGGGAACAAAGGCCCAAAGCAATGCATAGTCACAGTGATAGAGAGGTATGTTTTAAGTAGCATCTTAAGGGAGAAAGAATAGACAAAGAGGTTTGAGGATCCATTAATGGATGGCCATGTTTGGAACCAAGGCCATTGAAGACATGTCTGCCAATGGCAAGTTAAGGATGGAGTTGCAAATGGCCAGGCTGCAAGGACTATAGTGATCATAAGCTCTGGAAGAGGTAGACCACTTAAGACAGGGCAATCTTCAGCCTGATGTTTGTGCATCTTAGGAATTCTCAACCTCAGAGTACTGTAGGTGTTTAGCTTTTCCATTCGGTGAGGTTGGGTTTCAAGGACTAAGGGAATTAAGAGAAATGGATATGGGGTGAGCCAGCAGTGTTAATGCAGAAATTCAGCCATGATGTCCTGAACTAGAGCAAGCTCAAACGTCCATGTGGTTTACTCCTGCGTTGATTGCTTCTGGTCTTACCTCAGAGGAGGAGGTCACAGGGAAACGATGAGATCATGAACCAATTTTGAACCTGAGAATGCAAATTTTAAGTACAAGCTGTTGCCAGACAGGAAGTCTGCAAGCATAAGTGGTGCTTTGTGAATGGACCTTGCAGTTTTAGGATACATGGGGGTGAAATCAAGCTAATGAAAGGTTGGTGATGGAGGATGGAAGTGCCAGAGAGAAGAGCATTACTTGAACAGCACAGAGACAGGTTAGAATTAACGATCAGTCCCTGATAAAAGAAGCCCATGGTTGGCAAGTGCAGCTTTTGGGTGTAGGTGGAACAGCTGTTTGCAAGAGGTGGGAAGATTCCCGCACTACTTAAGGTCCACAACAGCTGCTGACGTGGGGAGCGGAAGTGAAAGTGATTGAGCAAACAATAATATGCAGAAGAAATATGATGAAACAATAATAAAAGCAGATGTCTAAAAGTATTAGTCAACTCCAGCTTTAAGACAAGATGTTCTACAAAGAAAACTGTAGAAATTAGGAAGTGACAGATCAAAATGGCTGTGAAACAGAGGTAGCAGAGCAGTGTGGACACATTTATCTTTCAATAAATGTCAAAGAGACCTGAATACAGCTTGAAATTTTCAATATTTTCCTTTGTTTGTTATTTATTTATTCACAGAATGTGAATGTTGGTGTTTGGGCCAGCGTTTGTTTCCCATTCCCAACTGACCTGGGGAAGGTGGTGCTGAGCCACATCCTTAAACCCCAATAATTTGTTTGCTGTAGGTAGACCCACAATGCCCTTAGGGAAGGAATTCTGGGATTTTGACCCAGCAACACAGAAGCAAGACCAAATATGTCCGAGTCAGGTGAACATCTGTTTGATGTGGAAGGTCTTCTTAGGCCTGGGTGAACATCTGTTTGATGTGGAAGGTCTTCTTAGGCCTGGGATGGGAGTGAGTGGGGATGTGTAGGGGCAGGTGTAGCACTTGCTTCGGTTGCAGGGAAAAGTGCCGGGTGTGGTGGGGCTGGAGGGGAGTGTGGAGTGGACAAGGGAGTCACGGAGAAAGTAGTCCCTCCAGACTATGTCCTGACACATTTCAACTCTGGAAAAAGGTTCTGACCATCAACCCTATTTATGCATCTCTTAATTTTATAGATTTCTGCCCTCAGCCTCTGCCGGTCCAGAGAAAACAACTCGAGTGTTTCTAGCCTTTCCTTATAGCTCATTCCCTCTAATCAGGGCAGCATCCTGGTAAACCTGTTCTGCACTCTCTCCAAAGCCCCCACATCCTCTCTGTAATGTGGTGACCAGAATTGAACGCAATACTCTAAGTGTGGCCTAAACAAAGTCTTGTAAAGCTGCAACATAATGTCCTGAGATAACACGGTGTGGAGCTGGATGAACACAGCAGGCCAAGCAGCATCAGAGGAGCAGGAAAGCTGACATTTCGGGTCGAGACCCTTCTTCAGAAATGGGGAAGGGGAAGGGGATTCTGAAATAAATAGGGAGAGAGGGGGAGGCGGATAGAAGATGGATAGAGGAGGAGATAGGTGGAGAGGAGACAGACAGGTCAAAGAGGTGGGATTGGAGCCAGTAAAGGTGAGTGTAGGTGGGGAGTTAGGGAGGGGATAGGTCGGTCCAGGGAGGACGGAGAGGTCAAGGGGGCGGGATGAGGTTAGCGGGTAGGAGATGGGGATGGGGCTTGAGGTGGGAGGAATGGTTAGGGAGGCAGGGACGAGCTGGGCTGGTTTTGGGATGTGGTCGGGGTAGGGGAGATTTTGAAGCTTGTGAAGTCCACATTGATACCCTTGGGCTGCAGGGTTCCCAAGCGAAATATGAGATGCTGTTCCTGCAGCTTTCGGGTGGTGTCATTGTGGCTATGCAGGAGGCCCACGATGGACATGTCATCCGAGGAGTGGTGGTGGGGGAGTTGAAATGGTTCGCAACTGGGAGGTGCAGTTGTTTGTTGCGAACTGAGCGTAGGTGATCCACAAAGCGGTCCCCAAGCCTCCGCTTGGTTTCCCCGATGTACAGGAGGCCACAACGGGAACAGCGGATACAGTATATCACATTAGCAGATGCGCAGGTGAACATCTGTTTGATGTGGAAGGTCTTCTTAGGCCTGGGATGGGAGTGAGTGGGGATGTGTAGGGGCAGGTGTAGCACTTGCTTCGGTTGCAGGGAAAAGTGCCGGGTGTGGTGGGGCTGGAGGGGAGTGTGGAGTGGACAAGGGAGTCACGGAGAAAGTAGTCCCTCCAGAAAGCAGATAAGGGTGGGGAGGGAAAAATGTCTTTGGTGGTGGGGTCGGACTGCAGATGGCGGAAATGTCGGAGGATGATGTGTTGGATTTGGAGGTTGGTGGGGTGGTACACAAGGACGAGTGGGATTCTGTTTTGGTTATTATAGCAGGTAGGGGGTGTGAGGGATGAGTTGCAGGAAATGCGGGAAATGCGGGAGACACGGTCGAGGGCATTTTCGATCACTGTGGAGGGGAAGTTGCGGTCCTTGAAAAACGAGGACATCTGGGATGTTCGGGAGTGGAATGCCTCATCTCGGGAGCAGATGCGGTGGAGGCGAAGGGAGTGGGAATAGGGGATGGCCTTTTTACAGGAAGGTGGGCGAGAGGAGGAGTATTCTAGGTAGCTGTGGGAGTCGGTGAGCTTAAAATGGATATCGGTTTCCAGGTGGATGCCAGAGATGGAGACAGAGAGATCCAGGAAGGAGAGAGAGGTGTTAGAGATGGTCCAGGTGAACTTAAGGTTGGGGTGGAAGGTGTTAGTGAAGTGGATGAACTGTTTGAGCTCCTCGTGGGAGCACGAGGCAGTGCCGAAACAGTCATCAATGTAACGGAGGAAGAGATAGGGGATACGGCCAGTGTACCCATGGAAGAGGGAATGTTCCACGTATCCTACAAAGAGGCAGGCATAGCTTGGGCCCATGCGGGTACCCATGGCCACCCCCTTTGTCTGTAAGAAGTGGGAGGAATAATGCCACCCGAAAGCTGCAGGAACAGCATCTCATATTTCGCTTGGGAACCCTGCAGCCCAAGGGTATCAATGTGGACTTCACAAGCTTCAAAATCTCCCCTCCCCCGACCGCATCCCAAAACCTACCCAGCTAGTCCCTGCCTCCCTAATCATTCCTCCCACGTCAAGCCCCACCCCCATCTCCTACCCACTAACCTAATCCCGCCTCCTTGACCTGTCCGTCCTCCCTGGACCGACCTATCCCCTCCCTAACTCCCTACCTACATTCACCTTCACTGGCTCTAATGCCGCCTCTTTAACCTGTCTGTCTCCTCTGACCCTATCTTCTCCTTTATCCATCTTCTATCCGCCTCCCCCTCTCTCCCTATTTATTTCAGAATCCCCTTCCCCTTCCCCATTTCTGAAGAAGGGTCTCGACCCGAAATGTCAGCTTTCCTGCTCCTCTGATGCTGCTTGGCCTGCTGTGTTCATCCAGCTCCACACCGTGTTATCTCAGATTCTCCAGCATTGGCAGTTCCTACTATCTCTGTAACATAACGTCCTGACACTTTTAATTGATTTCCTGACCAATAAAGCAAGCATACCATATGCTTTACCACCCTACCTTCTTGAGTGGCACTTTCAGGGAGCTATGGACTTGAACCTGAAGATCCCACTCTACATCAATGCTGTTCAGGGTCCTGTATATTTTTCCTTAACATTTGATCTCCCAAAGTGCAGAACCTCACATTTATTTGGATTAAACTCCATCTACCATTTCTCAGCCTATATCTGCAACTGATCTATATTCCATTGTATCCTTTGACAACCTTCTACGTTATCCACAACTCCACCGATCTTTGTATCATCTGCAAACTTACTAACCCACCCATCTACATTTTCATCCAAGTCACTTATATATGATCACAAACAGCAGAGGTCCCAATATGGATCTTGGGTTCAGAAGGTGCTGCCTAGGGACCCTTGGTGAATTTCTGCAGTGCATCTTTTAGATTGTACACTTTGCTGCTACTGTGTTGATAATGCAAAGAATGAAGGTTAAAGATAGTGAACGGGATAACATTCAGGCAAGCTCCTTTTTTCCCTGACTGGTGTTTGGCTTCTTGAGTATTATTGGAGCTGCAATCATCCAGGCAAAGTGGGGAGTATTCCAACACACTCCTGAATTGCACCTCATGAATGGTGGACAGGATTTTGGGGAGTGAGAATGGGCAAAATTTCCAGATTCTTGTAGCAACAGTATTTACGTGGCAAATCCAATGTATTGATAGTGAGAAATTCAGTGATGGTGATGCCATTGAGTGTCAAGGGGCAACGATAGATTCTCTTTTGTTGGAAGTGGACAATCCGAGCACTTGCTTGCAGTGAATGTTACTTGCCACTTATCAGTCCAAGTCTGAATGACATCCAGGTCTTGCTGCACATGGACACTATCTTCAATATCTGAGGAGTTGGGAATCGTGCTGAATATTATGCAATGAACAAAGTATATCCAACACTTCTGACCTTATGATGGAAGGTAGGTCATTGATGGAGATGGTTGAGCCTAGGACACTCACCTGAGGAACTCCTGCAGAGATGTTCTGGAGCTGAGATCTTTGACATCCAACAATCTCAATTGTTGGTGCTGCTCCCTGCATGCCCTCCTGCCCTATTCGTTGAACACAGGGTTGGTCCCCAGTTTGATGGTAATCGTAGAGGAGGAGATATGCCACTTGGTGGCTGAGCTAAATTCTGTTACTGCCAATGGCCCACAGCACCTCATGGATGCCCAGTTCTGAGTTGCTAGATTCATTCAACATCTATTGCATTGAGCACAGTGGTGGTGCTACACAACACGATTCTCAATGTGAAGATGGGACTTCATCTCCACAAAGACTGTGCATTGTTCACTCCGATCATGACAGTCATGGACATGTGAGCCAGTGAGGCCAAGGTCAAGTTCATTTTTCCCTCTTGTTTGTTCCCTCACCATCTGCCACAGACCCAGTCTAGCAGTTATGTACTTGAGGACTCAGTCAATTTTGTAAGGAATAGTGCTAATGAGCCACCCTTGGTGATGGATGTTTAAATGGCTCACCCAGAGTACATTCTGTACATTCCACCACAAGTGCTTCTTCCAATTGGTGTTTAACATGGAGGAGAATAGATTTATCAACTGGCAGGGTCTGTGGAGTTCGGAAAGGGGAGGTGGAACTGTATTTGGTAATCAGCAGGTGGATACCTTGCCTACGTTTGACCTAATGCTATGAAACATCATAAGATCTGAAATCAATTTTGAATACATCCCAGGACATTTTGTAGGTCTGTCTCTACTGGATATCACTATGCCACCGACTCTAGCAAGTCTGTCCTACTAGTGGAACAGGACATATCTAAGAATGATAATAATACTGTCTGGGATACAGGGTCATAGAGTTGTACAACACAGAAACAGACACTTTGGTCCAACTTGTCCATGCTGACCCAATGTCTGAAATTAATCTAGTCCCATTTGCCAGCATTTGGCCCATATCCCTCTAGTCCCTTCCTATTCATGTACCCATCCAGATGCCTTTTAAATGTTGTAATTGTACCAGCCTCCACCACTTCCTCTGGCAGCTCATTCTATATGTGCACCACCCTCGTGAAAACATTGCTCCTTAGGTCCCTTTTAAATCTTTCCCTTCTCATCTTAAACCTATGCCCTCAAATTTTGGAGTCCCCTACCCTGGGAAAAAGACCTTGGCTATTCACCTTATCCATGGCCCTCATGATTTTATAAACCTCTATAAGGTCACCCCTCAGCCTCTGACAGTCCAAGGAAAATAACCCCAGTCTGCTCAGCCTCTCCTTGCAGCTCAAATCCTCCAACCCCAGCAACATCCCGGTAAATCTTAAATATAATCATACCTTACAGACAATGTCAGGCTGATTATTGTTTAACTGATTAATATAAGAGCTGTCCCAAATTTGGACCCTAAATGTTAGTAAAGTGGATGTAAAAGGGTCAACAAGGTATTTAAGAAGGGAATCTGCCATTGTTACCTGGTCTGGTCTACATGAGATTCCAGACCCACAGCAATGTGTTTGACCATTAGCCATCCTCTGAAATGGGCCACTTAGTTAAGAAGAGTGACAAAAACAGGCCTTGCCAGCAATGCCCACATCCCATGTAAGAATATTTAAAAAAACATACTGAGCATAGCATATATCTGAAACATTTGCTTCCATTTTGAGCTTGATAATACGTCAAGGTGTCAATGCTTCTGGGTCAAAGGGGATAAAATGAAGTTCAAATAAAAGTCAGCCATGATCTAAGTGAATGGCTAAACGCCCTTTTCATGTTCTGAAACATTCTCCTTAAACAGAAGGTTGCACCCAAACTCTTTATCTAGATCTTAACATCTACACTCACGACACGCCCTCCCACAGTAAAGCAGCACAGTCCACATACCTACAACATAAATGTGATCATTGAATGTAACGGCATTGATGCACTTGGCTTCAACAGGCATCGGTGACTTGAGGCTCCATTTATTGACTGTTGGGTCGTAGCACTGCGTTCTGTCAGTGGCCAGCTTGCCATTGGGTCCTCCTCCAATCACGTAGAGTTTCTTCTGATAAGTGGTGGCCGCAAACGAGCTCACATTTATGAGGAGTGGAACCACCTGCAGGAGAGGAAATCATTTGAGTCTCGCTCAACCAATGCCCAAATTGAAAGGACACCTTTGGGAATAAGCGTTGTAACTGATCGAAAAAAGTAAGAGATAAAATATATATTGAGTGTTTCTCTCATGCCTTCAGCTTCTCTCCACCACCCTTCTTCGCAGCCAACTCTCTCCCTGCCAAACCTCAAGGCCACTCTAGCCCTCCCTCCATCCCCAGGTCTGAGAGAAGTGGTGAAACTCCATACGGTATCAATAAAGAGTGAATGACCTGGCATTACAGAAAGTGTGGGCCACAACAACACCCGACTCTACTGAACAATGATGAAAGTTACGTATGTCCTGTTCACAAAAGACAAATCTAGGAAAGATCCAATGCCTGCTTCATCAGTTTATTGACAAACTTTGTTTCCACAGATACTGCCTGACTTGCTGAATATTTCTAACACTCTTTGTTTTTATAACGGTAAGTTAGATTCTCTAGCAGATCTGTTCAGCTACAGGTTCCACAGCTTGAAGTTGAGGCCTGGAAACAGGCCCAGACTAAATCCTGACCCATACCTCGAGCAAGGTTAAAGAAGAGGAAGCACTAATTTAGTATAATTATACCTCAAATGTCTGTCATTTCAGGCAAGATGCTTTGGGACGTCTTCAGATCACTCCTACAATACTTTTATTATTCCCTGAAACTGAAACAAGTCACGATGTGTGGATTTGAACAACTTATTGGGTTGTTTTTTATCAAGAAACTGCTTAGCATTATATCCATGATAAAGTGTTCTATTTTTGTTTCTGGACAATTGTATTCATCAGGTCATTTCTGGATCAGAAAATTGTGAGAACCAGTCTTCCCCCAGGATGTGTGCGCCTAACCTAGGTGGATATTTTGGTGCTGCATTGTCAGAGGTACTGTCTTTTAAATAAAATGTTAGACTCAGGGCCTTAACTGCCCTCTAAGGAGCATCTAAAATACCTTGACTTGCACAAGTTGACTGCTGTGGCTTAAATTACATTACAACAGCGATTACGTTTAGGGGGTACTCCAATGGGTGTGAAACACTTTGGCACATTCAGAGGAAGCCATGTATCTAATGATCCAACTCATGTGACAGAAAAATTGTGACACCAGATATAACAGGTGAAATGTACAGAAAATACACAGCATACAAGAAAAATCACATTGTACTCTTGACTGACGTTAACCTGGAAGATACAGCAGAGATGAAAGCAAAATACCGCAAACGCTGCAGAGCTGAAATAAAAACAGAAAGTGCTAAAGAACCTGTGCGGGTCTGGTATCATCTGAGCAGAGAGAAACGGAGTTAATGTTTCGAGCCTCATACGACTCTTCTTCAGAATGCAACATACATGCTGGGTTCGATAGATACCTCTGACCAGCAATTGTGAAACGGGTCATATGCTTCCACACTGTTGAGACGGGAAATGCCATCAAAGCCGCCTACTGCATACACCTTGCCGCTCAGAACTGCCATCTTGTGGCGCCACCTTCCAGTGTTTAAATATTCAACCTGAATCCACTTATTTAAGGAGGCATTGTACTTCCACACTTCATGCTGCGTCTCTTTACCACCTGCAAAGCACCACAGAAAGAGAAACCTTAGTCCTGTAACTCCACTTAACGCTTGACCTTTCTCTTTTCCCAAGGTTATTTCTTTATTTTTCTAATTGATTCCTATGATCTGTAATACTGGACCTTTTATTTCTTTATTTTCCCTAAAAATTTGGACTTAAGAATTTGTACCTTGGTACCCTAGTACCTACGATGGCACCATAAGTGGCAACTTGTAAACTTTTCCCCATTTGAGTATATGCGACAATAAAGCTGATCCTAATCCCAATTCTAATTTCTCCTGAAAGGAATCTCTGGCTGTCACAGGTCTTGAACTCGGGACCCCGTGGCTGAAAAATACATTGTATCTCCCAAAGAAAGCGAATTCCCTGGCCTGTCGCTCACACACTGAGAAATATCAGGCTCCTTCAACAGTCTGCCACAGTGCTCCTCAATCGTTTTCCCACTGAGACCCCATTATGAGACTTGAAAATTGTCATGATCCCTCCCTGAGAGAATGGGGGCCTCTTAGAGAGAGACAGCATGGTTGTTATAACTCAGTCAAGAGTTACATGGTGGTTATTGCTGTCTCAGAGTTCAAGACCCCAACAATTCAGGTCTCTAGCCTACTGTGGGTCCCAACCCCCACTTTGGGAAAACCCAGTCTGCTATCATGGTGCATCCTGAAATACTCACTTATACGTGGAACAATTCCAAGGACAAAAACCTGACTAATGTAGCCAGGAATGTTCCAGGTTTGATTCCTAGTCCGTGCTAGTAGGTAGCAGAGGCAACAATGGAGGAGACAGAATGGGCTCAAGCACAGTTGGACAATGTTCAGGGTACAGGTAATATCAGCTAAGACTTTCCCGTCCAGATGGAAAGTGTACACGTTGCAGGTTGGGTCGGTGCAGATGCCTCTCTGTCTCCAGACAACTCCTTTCCACCCACCCACCAATCAAGAAGCTAAAGTTGACACAAACCGACATAACTCACGGGCATGAAAAACCATAGAATTCCTACTGTGTGGGCTATTCGGACCATTGAGTCCACACTAAGCCTCCAAACAGCATCCCAGCCACACCAACCCTCACTACTCCCCATCCCTGTAACCCTGAATTTCCCATGGATATCCCTGGTCACTGTGGGTCAATTTAGCATGGCCAATCCACCTAACCTGCACATCTTTGGACCGTGGGAGGAAACTTGAGCACCCAGAGAAAACCCATGCAAAATCAGGGAGAGTGTGCAAACTCCACACAGACAGTCACCCAAGAGTGGAATCCAACCCTGGAGCTGTGAGGCAGCAGTGCTAACCACTGAGCCACGGTGCCACTCACAGTCGCTTGGCTGAGCTGCTGGACACAGCAGCCATTGGACTGGACCCTGGTGAACAGCGAGGAATTGCAGAGGAGTAGAGGGATTTGGAAATCTAGACACATAGGTAACTGAAAGCTGGGGGACAGGTACAAAAAGAAATCAAACAGACTAATCAAATGTCAGCCTTCATCTCAGAGTGGCTGGAATAGAAAGGGCAGAAAATAATGCTTCAGTGAATCGGGCCCCTTATGGAATATTGTGCTGCATTCTGGGCATTGAGTCCCAGTTAAGCTATAGTAGATTTGAAAGATGTACAATGCATGTTCAGCAGAACAATGCTAAGACTTGGAGAGTTACATTATGAGGACAGATATCAGGATGGCATATATGGTCTGGTAAAATAGACCAGTGCGCAGCAGATGAAATTTAAAGCAGAGAAATGTGTGGTCTGGTAGGAAGAGTGGAAAGGCTAGTTTGACCTAAACTGTTCTAAACATGATGCAGAATCACAGAGACCTTGGAGTGCATGCACACAAATCTTTGAAATGGCTGGCAATGTTGAGAAAGCTGATTAAAGAAAAGAATAATGGAACAATGATATAATGTACATAGAGCAAGCATGTTATCCTGAACCTTTATAAATCACTAACTGATTCAGACTCAGCTGGAGTACTGCGGCCAATACTAGACACTCTCTTTAGGGAAGATGTCAAGACAGTGAAAAGTCAGCACTGTTTGGAGCTGGAGGAACACAGCAGGTCAGGCAGCATCAGAGCAGTAGGAAAGTCTACATTTCGGGTCAGGACTCTTCTTTAAAAACGATTTTTTCTGTGTCCAGAGCCTCCAAAAAACGTTTTTCTCTGCATCTGCAGATCTTGCTATCTCTGAGTGACTTAGGCCAGTGGAGAGGCTGGCGAGTTGCAAGAATGGTGCTAGGGATGGGATGGAGATGGCAGAGTGGCTGGGGTTGTTCTCTTTTGAGCAGCAAGTGTTAGGGAGAAATTTAAGCAAGGTGATCAAAATCATCCAGAGTTTTGATAGGGTAAATGAGGAGGAACTTGTATTGACAGCAAAAGCAGCAGCTGGACAATACAGAATGAAGAAGGGTGGCAAATGAACCGAAGGCAACATGGGTAGAATTCTCTACATGTAGCACTTCTCTTAGTACTGAGCTGAAGTGTCAGCCTAAATCGATGTACACAAGTCTCTCACATGGGACTTCAACTTTCTGATTCAGAGCTAATGATCTATGGCTGACTGAAGGGAATTTTATTTTAAAAATGTGAAGGAGGAGAAGGGCTGTGGGGAAAAGCGAGGAGCTAATGAGATAATGATCAAAGAGCTGACACAGGCACAGTAAACTGAATAGCTTCCTTCTGTGTTCCATCATCCCATGATTCAATAACAGATGGCATGGCTGTGTAACCACTTCAGTTCAGGAGGTTGTGAGTTGATTTGATTGCGGTGAGTAAAATGACGAAAGAATTTGGTTAGAGTAGATACAGAGAAGATGTGGGCTGGATTTTGACACATTCCAAAGCCAGCCAATTTCACAGAGTTAATATAACCCCGAATTCTCCCAGTGAGGGAATACAACCTTCAAATGAGAGCTTGGACATTCAGGAATACAGTCAGGTAATACCACTTCATACAAAGAATAGTGGAAATCTGGAGCCATCTTTCCAGAAGGTTTTGGATATTGGAGCATTGTCAAGAATGAGGGCAACAGATTTTTATTAGGCAAGGGCGTCAAAGGTAGATAAATAAAGTGGAGGTACAAATCAGCCATGATCAGATTACCAGTTGGTTGAGGCTTGGTGTCATATTTGACACTGAGATAAGCTTCTGACCAATTCTACAAAGTCCACCCATTTCCACCTTGTAACACTGTCCATCCCCACACCTGCCTGAGCTCATCTATTGTTGACTTCCTCACCAGGCCGAGGTTGACTTTAAACCTGACTATTATAAAACATATCCGAGTTTCATCCCACCTACTCCCTGCATAATTCGAAGGTTAACTAAAGTTTTCTGTCTGTGTCCAGGATCATTGCCAAACCCTATTCATCCATTACCCCATGCTCACCAGTCTACATTGGCTTCCATTTAATCAATACCTCACTTTTAAAATTCTTATCCTTGTATGCAAAACCAGTTATAGCTTGGTCTGTCCCCCATCTGTATAATGTCCTCCAGTCCTACAACCGTCCAACTATTCTGCACTCCTCTACTTCTTGCCTTCCTCACATCCCTGATTTTTTAAATCCCTCCACCATTGGTGAAGTTCCATTTCCATTTTCTATGTTTCTTTCAATGTTTTCCATCTCTAGCCAATTTGTATGGAACAGCCACTAAGTTTATTTTAAAGAAAGCAGTTAAACTATTTACTGTACTGCTGGAAACAGGAATCAAACACGTGTTATCTTTTTAACTTCTGAATTGCTTTGTTTGTTGAGATGAGAGTTTATGCTGGCTGACACAGCGTATATCTCCCATTGCATTGTCCTGTTGAGGATTGGGAACAGAGCAGTGGTAATGACACTTGACTAGCAATCCAGCAACTCCAGACCAATGTTCCAGGAATACAGGTTTGAATCCTACCAAGGCAAATGATGACATGTGAATTCGATTATAAAAAAACCTGAAATAAAAAGAAATCAAGTCTAAAGATGTCAATTGCCATTTCTGGTTCACTAATGCCCTTTAGGAAAGGAAATTTACCATCCCTAACTGGTCTGGCCTACACGTGACTCCAGACTCACAGCAATGTGGTTCACTCTTACCTGCACTCCGGGCATTATGGATGGGCAATTAATGCTGGCTTGGCCAGTGATGCCAATATCTCTACAAGCGATTTTTTTAAAGAAACACTCCAAGGGAAAGTGCAGCTTACATACAGAGTGAAGCTCCATCTACACTATCCCATCTAATCCCATACTGATCTGCACTGAGGTTGTTCACAGGTTTGGGAATGTTGGAAATGCAAAGTGACTGTTCCCCACGGCTCACCTTGGTGAGGGCAGAATAAGCAAATGCAAAGGACCATCCCAGCAGGGAGCGATGAGCAGATGGTTCTAAGCTCACGACTCACCCGAGATGTAGACTTCATTCCGAAATGTGATACAGGCAAACTCCACCCACTTCTTGTTCTCACTCTCTACTTCCAGCTCGGTGATAGGCAGCTTGGCCACTTCCAGGCGGCTTCGTCGGAGTGGGTCTAAACAGGTCACCTCCGACACAAACTTCTCATCCTTGGTGCAGCCGCCAATTATCATGAAGACCTCTGACTGGAACTCCTGCATTCTGGGTTTCGTTCTCTCTGAGATAATCTGCAACCAGTGAGAGAAACGGCCAAGAGTTAAAGCAGATGTACGTTTCCTTTGTTCAGACCCAGGTTACCATGAAACAGGATTGAAATTAGCCTCTTCACTTTCCATCTTAGGGAGGCCACAGCTTGAGTATTGTGTGCAGTTTCAGTCTCCTAGTCTGAGGAAGGACACTCTTGCTATTGAGGGAGTCCAGCAAAGGTTCACCAGACTGATTCCTGGGATGGCAGTACTGACATATGAGGGAAGACTGGTTCGACTGGGCTTGTTTTCACTGGAATTTAGAAGAATGAGTGGGAGCAGGGGGTTCTCATAGAAACATATAAAATCCTGATGGGACTGGACAGGCTGGATGCGGGAAGAAGAATGTTCCCAGTGTTGGGGAAGTCCAGATCATGGGGTCGCCGTCTAAGAACAAGGGGTGAGCCATTCAGGACTGAGATGAGGAAGAATTCCTTCACTGAGACAGTTGTGAACCTGTGAAATTCTCTCCCACAGGAAGCTGTTGGGGCCAATTTGTTAGGTACATTCAAGAGAGAGCTGGATGTGCAGCTCAAGGAGTCAAGGGGTATGGGGGAAGAGGGCGGGAATGGGATTCTAAGATTGCATGATCAACTATGATGATATTGAAAGGTGGTGTAGGCTTAAAGAGCTGAAAGGCCTACTCCTGCACCTATTTTCTATATTTCTGTCTTACAAAGGCTTCACCTTCAATCCCTGAGCTGATCACCGAATAGCTTCAAGCACTGACATTAGAATTGGCCTCGTGTGAGGATCATGGTTCTGCCTCTGAGACAGAAGATGTGAGTTCATGTTCCACTCCAGAAACTTCAAGACACAACCTAGGCTAAAAGTAATCATTTTGAGGTAGCGCTACACTGTGGCATCCACAGTCAAGTACTGGACTCTGAGAAGAAGGCAGCAAGTCTTTACCAGAGAGAGATGTACTGCCTCGCTGAATGTTGTATGATGCAAATAAAAGGAACTTTGTTGACATCTATCTGAGTCAGACCATATAATTACTCTTAAGTGAAGATAACCTTCCTAATACAGTTGCATGTCTGTAATACAGTTAATCCCAGAGACATCCAAATAGTGGAACCAAACCACTTAGCTTTAACCTCACTACTGCTGACCATTCCAATGTTCCCCTCACACCTAAAACTCTCTGTAAACTTCAGCTCCTCCATCTTTTGACCATTTCTGAACTCTGACTAAGTCCTCTCATCCGTCACCGCTGTACTGGCCAAACGGATTGGTTCCTGTTGTATAGCGATTCCGCATACTTAAAATTCTCAAACATATTTTCTATAATTCCAGCCAATTCTGGAATAGCGAGACCATACGCCTTAACCTTCTTCTGACTGACTCGCTCTCTCTCTCTACCTATCTAACGGTCTTTCCAGCAATTGTTGTAGGAATTCTTACTCAGGGTTTTTCTGTGATTGTCTGTACCTTTCTGTGATTGGCTCTGCACAGAGGTTGTTTCAGGGCCGTGTTTTGAGGGCTTTCTGTTGTTAAAGTAAGAAAACAAAGACGTTGCGGATTCTGGAAATCTGAAACAAAAACAGAAGCGGCTGGAGAAACTCAGCAGGTCCGGCAGCATCTGCGGGGAGAATATAGAGTCAACGTTTTGGGTCCAGTGACCCTTCTTTCGAATTTGAGAGCCAGTTCCGAAGAAGGGTCATTGGACCTGAAATGTTAACTCTCCTTTCTCTGTTCAAGTTAAGATATCCTGTTGCTTTTGAGGGCCTGCTGATTTTGAGGCTTTGAGACCTAACCAGAGGCCTTTTCAGGTCCCTGCTGTATTTTAAGGCTACGCTGTTTTTGAAGCTTTCCTTGTTTTGAGACCTCTCCTTGTCAGTATCATGGACTAAAATCTATATTCTGTCATTATTAATGTGGTTGAACAGTATGACCTGCTGCTATGGCAGTCATGATAATGAAAAACTTCTACAGTCTTTCCTGATAGGCCCTTAGAGTACTGCTTTGAAACCTTGTTGGTTGGGCTTGCTGGCTTAAGGCCTCATTGGTTTTGAGGGGTTTTTTTAGGTTTTGCCCATTTTGAGATATTACTGGTTTTCTTTCTACCACAGGTCCAGTTTTGAATAACCCAATTAGTTTAAGATCTGCAGCTCGATGTCCTAAATAACCCAGATATTTATTGACTCACTGATATCAGGAATACAAAATGGAGTCTGCTGAATACATACTGTGGCCAAAAACCAAGCAGGGATGCCCTATCTGAGGGAGGTCTAATGATGAGTGAGGGCCAGCATGCACAGGAGCACTGAACAAATGGCTTAAGAGCATCACTGGCCTGTGCTGAGATTTATTTAAACACAAGGACACAACTCTGTCCCACTGCTCCATTTTGTCCCTCAGGCTCTGGTTTTCAGCTCACATTTTGTGCAGGCCATGATCCTGCTCACAGTGGTTGGCTCCTGCAATGCATCAGGAGTAATGTGGACCCCCAGGCTTGCCCCTGTGCTGTTGGAAGCTCCTCTACCTCTTTATAATTCCTCTTTCAGTTCTGAACAGCTTTTAGATTTAGTTACAAATGTTGACACAGCTAAAGGCTGCAAAAGCTCTGAGTCTTGTCAATTTTTTTCACCGTTTTCCACACACGGCATGGGAGAAGGAGTATGGTGACATTTCAGTGAAAATAAATTTCTTGTTGGATATGGTTATTGAACTGAGCTCCGTCAATGACACTTACTACCACTAAATATTTTGCACACCAAAAAATAGGAATGGAGATGAATGCTCGAATAATAAGTAATTTGCAGTTGCACTAAAAGTGACCCATTATGTTCTTTCAGCCCTCATTTCCACTTGTTGTACATCGTCTATTTCCCTACAATTTTCTTTCTCTTTCTATCACTCTGTCACACACATATAAGAAAACAAACTAACATGTATTATCTTCGGTTTTAGGATGTGATTTTGGTTCAATCATAACCAATTTCCGGCCTTGAGGTTCTGCTCTCAATATGTCTCAGTGTTTTGGCTTTTGAGAACTGATCTTTATTTTCTGGTGTCCCTAACATTGGGTCAATTTTAATATGCAAAGGGAGGTCCTACGCATTTCTCAGGACCCTTATGCAATATTTATCAAAATATAAGTGGACTGTTCACCATGTATGTTCAAACTAGCTTTCCCAGGTCCACAATGATTCTAACTTGCAATCCTTAACTTACTTCCACAGCTATTTGGATGTATGTGCACGACATAATTTAGTTAGGACAACTTGACGTAAGCACAAAGTATTGTTAGGATTGCTTGACACAAGCTGGAAATTTTCTGAATGGAATTAAGCGTTGCCACAGTTACAAAGGGATGAATTAGTTCAAAGATAACGGAAAATGTGAGATCATGAGCTCATCATGGCAATGTAAAAAAATCTCAGAGAGATTTTAAAGACAGGAACTAAAACTATAGCATAAAAATAAGGTAAGAACAAGAAAGGCAGAGGCAGCAACTGAGTAAAAATCAAATATGACTCAGTTCAGCTACACTTGTGATTTCTCACACGTTGAGTTAGATTTTTTCTCTATTAGTAAGGGACCTCCTAACAGCAAGTATGCAAAGGTATTGTAGGTTTTTATGGTATAGCACCGTGAACCAGGAGGCATGGGTTCAAGTCCTACCTGCTCCTGAGGTATGTAATAACATCTCTGATGATGATTAAAATAACTAAAAGGATATCATTTGGAGTCTTATTGTGCTATTGTAGTGTCCCTACTACCTGTGGGCCAGGAAACCAGGGTTCAAGCCCCATCTGCTTCAGAGGTGTTCCATAACACATTTGGATAGGTTAATTAAAAATATCACTAAAGATGTCATTTACATGTAGTGTCAGTGAACTTTCTGTGATGATATACTGGCAAGGCGCAGTCTAATGCATATGAACTCAAATTCCATCATTGCAATTCGTGGAATTTAAGTTCAGTTCATCATAGTAGAATATAAAGTGAGTCTCAATAACAATGGACATGTAATTGTCATTGACTTTGCAAAACTCCATCCATGCACTCAGGAAGGAAATCATCATGCCCTATCTGGTCTGGCCTACATGTTATTCCAGACACTCTGAAATGGCCGAACAAAGTCACTCAGTCCAAGGGGCAATTAGAGATGGGCAGTAAATGCTGAGCTTGTCAGAGGCACCCACCCATGTGCCATGAAGGAATATAAACAAACTTTACTAACATATCTTTACTAACATATCACTGACTCAAGTTTCTTAGAACCATGATGGCTATGGTTTATGCAACCACTACAGTTTGCAGGGGGCCTCAGTGTCGGGGTGCAATTATTAAGATGAAGCCCAGAGGCTGACTTTTGGAAGATCGTTGGACTGACCTCTGAGGGTGCAGGCTGCAGCAGTATCACCTATTTCAGGTTTATTTCAGCGTTAATTACCCCACTTTCTTAATATGAAACCAAGAACTGCGGATGCTAGAAATCTGAAACAAAAATAGAAACTACTAGAAAATTGTAATAGGTCTATCGAATGAAAGCAGAGTTAACATTTTGGGTCCAGTGAGCCCTCTTCAGGCCCGTCACTTTCTCATTTTCTCACCCTGTTTCCATTTTTTCCCTCTGCCTCACATTTTCTCCGATTTCTTTTTTATCGCACATTCTTTCAGTTTATTCCTTTGTGTCATTGTCTCACTTGTTCTCTCTCCAGATTTCCTACTCTCACTCACTTCTCATTTGTGCAGTTATTTTGTGGTCCCCAACTCGGTAACTTTTCATTCTCATTTCATCGTGCTGACCAGGCTCTTGAGTTTACATGCTTGTTTAGGTTGGACACAGTCCTTCCTGTCAAGCCACAAGCCGCTGTGATGTTAGTTCAGCTCTGACTTTGTTTTAACAAGTTTCCTCCCAGCTTTCCTGAAGGTGCCTTCTGGATAGCAACAGCTCACAGCAGTTTGTGAGCAAGTGAACATCGTGTGTCAGATGACAATATACAGTCAAAATGGAAAAGGTGTAAATCCTCAATAAACAAAAGGATTAATGAGTTCAGACAAGTGGATATTAAAAGCTAGTTACTGGAAGCAAGGCATGATTGAAAATCTCAATGGAGTACCAGAAAGTTTAGACCAAGAATCCTTTCAAATATCAAGTCACCGATGAAAGCAAAAGCTTTGGCCAATATATTGATATTAATTCAAAGAATAAAGAAAAATACAGCAAAGGAACAGGCCCTTTGACCTTCCAAGCCTGAGTCTATTCCTATCCTTATTTAGACTCACTAATTATTGCCCCCACGTGGTTTCAGTTCCTCTGTTCACCTCCCATTCATGTGTCTATCACGAGACTTAAATGTTGCTAATGTGCTTGTTTCCACCACCCTCACTGGCAGCGCGTTCCAGGCATCCACCACCCTCTGTGTGAAAAATTTTCTCTGCACTTCTCTCCCAAACCTCCCCCTCTCATCTTGAACATGTGCCGTCTTGTGATTGATCTTTCCACCCTGGGAAAAAGCCTTTGTCTGTCCACCCAACATATGCCTGTCATAACTTTGTAAACCTCTATCAGGTCGCCCCTCAGTCTCTGTGTTTCCAATAAAAACAATCCAAGTTTATCCAACCTCTCCTGATAACTAAAACCCTCCAGGCCAGGCAACATCCTGGTAAACCTTCTCTACGCCCTGTCCAAAGCATCCACGTCCTTCTGATAGTGAGGTGACCGGAACTCAGAAGTTAGTTTACAATTTAATGCATTGCATTTCCAGCAGAAAACTTCATCTGTCAGGAACTGATCTTGGGAATCTGGACTTGCACCCACTGTGATTTTTCAGTCTATGCTTCCTGATCACTCTGCATGGTGGTGATGGTGGCAGAATAGTGAAGGCACTGGGCTCACAATACTAATGCACAGCGATTCGAACCCACTGCAGCTGCTGGTGGAATTAAAATTCAGTTCATGCATCTAGAATGAACTAATTCATATTAATCTCGAAACAGTAAGCTGCACACTGTCAGGAACAAGAGATCACATCTGGAGTGAGACACAGCCTGCATGAGTGTATAGTTCAAGAATTGGGTGCAGAGGGAAAGAGGTACTTTTTCTACATTTGTAAGGTCTTTTTACAGTATAAATTGAACCCACAATCAGGAGCCCAGCTCTAAAGAAAGAGTGTCATCACATTAAAACCATTAAGCTCTTTGAAAAACAACAAAAGCTGGAGATCACAGCGGGTCAGACAGTACGCATGGAGAGAGAGCAAGCTAACGTTTCGAGTCTAGATGACTCTTCATCAGAGCTGAGGTTCATTGGCTGGCAATAGCAACTAATTTGGTTATCTATTATAAGTTACTTTCAGCTTGAAGGCGTATAGGTGAAATATTTACAACTTCAAAACTAAAAGACCAGCAGGAAATTTTTTAAAAATAAAATTGAGAACTAAATAAATAAAATATAGATGCAGGGCCAGAGGGTGTGTAGTACCTACACAGTGTGGGAGCTGTGAACCACATTGTGTTTGTAGTGACCACGCCCGTAGCAAGTGCTCGTTGTGGGAGGAACTCTGGCTCAGGGTTGCTGAGCTGGACCCTGCGCTTCAAACACTGCAACACATCAGGGAGGGGGAGACTTACCTGGACACAGTGTTTCAGGACCCGTCCGACTAACTGCCTCGAATTGGGTCAGTGACGGGGGACAGGAGGGTGTGACTACAAGTGAGGCAGGTATAGGGATCCAGTAGTGGCGAAGGAACCCTAGCTCTTGAGCTTGTCTAATAAGTTTGAGATTCTTGCTCCTTGTGTGGATGAGAGGGAGAGGGATGTGTAGGGACGATGAGGAAATTGAACATTGCACTGTGCTACCATTCAAGAGGGGGGAGAAAAGAGAAATGTAGTTATAATCAGGGATAAAATAGTCAGGGGATAGATACTGTTCTCTGTGGCCAGGATCGAGAGTCCTGAAGGCTGTGTTGCCTGCCTGGTGCACAGATTCAGGAAATCTCATCTGGGCTGTGGACGAACTTGGGAGTGGGAGGGGAAAGATCCAATTGTCATGGTCCACAGAGGTACCAGCGATATAGGTAGAAAAAGGAAAGAGTTTCTGCTGAGGATATATAAGCAGTTAGGGACTAAATTAAAAAGCAGAACCAAAAAAGTAATAATCTCCAGAATCCTACCTGAGCCATGAGTTAATTGGGACAGAGTCAACAAAATTGAAAAGGTAAACATGTGGCCTCAAAGATTGGTGTGGGAGAAATGGGTTCAAATTCATGGGACGTTAGCACCAGTATTGGGGAAGGAGGGAGTTCCAATGGGATGGGCTCCACCTGCATCATTCTGGGACAAGAGTCCTGGTGAATCACATAACTAGGGCTGTGGATAAGGCTTTAACTAAAATAGTTTGGGGGGATGGGTGGTGAGTTCAGTTGCACGGAAAATTATGGAATAAGTTAAAGGAGGGGAGGTTATTAAAGTGTCCAGAACAAGTAAAAGGACAGAGAGTATGGAAAGTGTCAGGAATCTAATTTCGGGCACAGCAGGTATGTAGGAAATTATGACAAGGCAGTCAGTCAACACAATGAGGGCGTTGCACTTAAATGCACGCAGTATACAAAATGAGGTAAATGAGCTTGTAGTGCAGATTGAAATTGGCAGGTATGATAGGGATCAGGGCTGGGAAGTAAATAGCCATGGATACACATCCTATCGAAAAGACAGGCAGATGGACAGGGGTGACAGGGGCAGCAGTGCTACTTTAGGAAGAAATGAAATTAAATCAATAGCAAGAGGTTATGTAGAATTCGAAGGCGTAGAATCTGTGTGGGTAGAGTTGAGGAACTGCAAAGGAAAAAGGACCCTAATGGGAACTGTGTACAGACCTACCAGCAGTAGTCAGGATGTGGGGAAGAAAGTAAATCAGGAACTAGAAAAGGCATGTGAGAAAGGCATAATACAATGATCATGGGGGACTTCAATAGGCAAGTGGACTGAGAAAATCGAGTTGGTAGCAAATCCCAAGAAAAGGAATTCAAGGAATGTCTATGCAATGGTTTTTTTGGAGCAGTTTATTGGAGATCCCATTAGGGAATGGGCAATTCTGGATTTGGTGATGTGTGGTGAGGCAAATTTGATTAGGGAGGTTAAGTTGGAGGAACCACTATGGAACAGAAACCGTAATATGATAGAATTCACCAAATAGTTTGAGAGGGAGAAGTTGGAATCAGATGAAACGGTGTTACAGTTGAGTCAAGATAGCTACAAAGGCATGAGGGAGGTGCTGGCCAAAGTTGATTGGAAGGAGAACCTAGCAGGGATGATGGTGGAGCAGCAATGGCAGGAGTTTCTGGGGTAATTCAGGAGGCACAGCAGAAATTCATTCCAAGGAAGAAGAAACATGCTAAGGCAGGATGAGGTAACCATGGCTGACAAGGGAAGTAGGGACAGCATAAAAGCAAAAGAGAACATTTGCAATGTGGTGAAGATTAGCGGGAAGTCAGACGATTGGGAAGCCTTTAAAAACCAATAGAGGATAAGTAAAACAATCAATAAAGAGGGACAAGATGAAATATGATGGTAAGCTAGCTAGTAAAAAAAATGGTAAGAGAGAGGCAAGTGTGGACATTGGACCATTGAAAAATGAGGCTGTAGAAGTAGTAATGGGGAGAAATGGCAGAGGAACTGAGGAGGTACGTTGCATCGCCAGTAGAATTCAAGAGAGTCAGGGGCAGAGGTGATTGTTGTGGCTATCACTAAGGAGTAAGTGCTGGGGAAGCTGAAAGGTCTGAAGGTGGATAACCCTACAGAAATGAGATGAGGAAGAATTTGTTCAAATCTGAGGGTGGTGAGCTTGTGGCACTCATTACTCCAGGACGCTATGGAGGCCAAGTCAATGACTGTATTTAATACAGAGATAGATAGGTTATTGATGAGTAAGGGGATCAAGGGTTACGGGGAGAAGGATGGAAAATGGTTGAGAAATGTATCAGCCATGATCAAATGGCAGAGCAGACTCAATGGGCAGAAAGGTCTAATTCAGCTCCTACATCTTGAGTTCTTATGGTTATAGAAACTCAGATTTGTAGAAACTTCCCTGCAGATTTAAGGACTGATGAAACTGGAAAATTTGCTTTATACTTTTCAGGGATAAGGGATGTTCATCAAGGGGTGATATGATTCAGGCACTTAAAGCAACGGAAAAAGCTAACAGGTTCTGCGGGGCTGACTCAATTTAGAATTGGTGTCAAGCCAGTCAAAAGGGACGATTCTCCAAATGTTTCACTGGGTTACTCAACTGTGGAGGTCATCACTTTCAGGCCCACTCCATTTCTGAATTGTCATGTGCCAGTGGGCACTGCCAGGACAAATTCACCTGATCATGGTCAGGAAGAACCAGTTTCCCCACTTTGTCAAGATGTATGGAGGTCAACCATAAGCCCTCACCATTTGTTCAGATGGATTCAGTTTAGCTGCCTCAGCATTACATTCGGTGACGATTTTACAATTGGACCATCGAGGGAGCTCATTTTTAGTCACCCCAGCTGACTGAATCCAATCATTAGTCCAGCCTTAAGCCTAGGTGTCTTGTGGTGCAGTGGTAGTGTCCCTATCTTTAGCCTAAAAGACCTGGCTTCAGGTTCCACCTGCTCCAGAGGTGTGTGGTAACATCTCTGAACAGGTTGATTAAAAACACTTGTACTTAAGCCTCTGTCCCACTGCAGAATATTCAACACATAATCCAGGCTGATGCTGTAGAGCAATCCTTAAGGAGTGTTACCTTTTGGACAGATATTAAACCAGGTTCTGCGTCGATTCAGGCCGATGTACAGATTCTAGCACACTGTCTGGAAGAAGGAATTCTCCCTACAGTACAATCCTGTTTTAAGACTATCCCTCAGCCAATAGCACTGAAACAGATGAACTGATCAAGTGTCTCACTGCTGTTGTTTCACATTATTCCTTAGTTGACAAAATGTCAGTAACTGTAAAACACTTTAGGACATTCTGAGGTTGTGAAAATTGCTGGATAAAGGCAAGTGTTTTTTTTTTTCCCCATGTTCCCTTCCATAAGCAATATAAGGGACCAGCGAAATCTGAAGGTAAAAGGTAAGAAGGACTAAAACAGTGGGAGGGAAAAGCTGACCTCATTGCCAGACAAGTGGTACATCCTAGCTTCTTGCAACAAATGGAAGACATCAGGGTTTTGCCGAACAAGTTCATCGCCTTCCACTTGCTCCACAAAGTACCAAGGGTCGAGGAGGGGGAGGCGTACATGCCTCAGGACCTGGGGGAGCTGATGGAGCCTCTCCGACTCCTGGTAGCGTACCCAGCGGAGCACTGTCTCAAACACTTGCTCCTCATCAGTCACATACAGCTCGTCGCTCCTGAGGATATCTGAGAGAATCTCTGCCGGCAGTTCCAGGAACTCCTCGTTGTTGAGCACCTGAGGGAAGTTCTGGATGATGTAGCTCTGGACACGTCTCCGCAGGCTGTCCAGGGAGTGAGTATCAGCCAGTCGCAGGATCCCCACGCAGTTATCCGGGTGCACTGCATCCATCAGGAAACTGGCACAGGCATCCACCATCCGCAGGAACTGTTGGACAAGGAGACAGGCACATAGTCAGCAGGGACAGAATGACTCCCTCCCCTATACCACCCTCACTGTGCAGACCTTTTACCCTTAAACCCCATGCCCCCTCCTTTCTCTACTTCTCACTGTCCCACATTCCCACTAACATCCCCTCCTTCATTTTGTCCTCGCTTTATGAGCTCGCACTGTAAGGTGAGTCCCCATCACAGGTCAAACCCGATTCTACAAGCTAGGAGGCACAGGAAATCCTCCCTATTGCTTGGGCACTGAGGCCAACTGCAGTGCCACTAAACATGATCTCTCCCACTTCACCTCAACCAGTGAGATCATGATGGTCGAAAGAATCTTGTTTGCTCAATAAAGCAGCAACTTTCAGCTTTACGGACCAGTGTATTGAAAAGAAACAAGAATAGGCACTTTTCACTAGCTCAGATATTCAACGGTGCTAGACAATGATTTAGACATTTCCTTAAAGATGTAGGACACACCAATTTTAATGGCCTCCGCATAAAAAGTGAGCGTTAACATTCCAGTCTGGAATGGAAGGAGTGTTGCACTGTGAGAGGTGCCATCTCTCAGCGAAGACATTAAACTGAGAGACAGTCTGTCTTTTCACACTATTCGGTCAAATATTCCCCCAGCGTAGGAATGTCATTGGTATGTGCAAAATGTAGCTACCTCTGTAGCTAATGTTTGCTGCATCTAACCCTGGGAATATATGACAGATAGTAGAAAGGGAGCTTTGTGTCCACCTGGTGCTGAACCTGCCCTGAAGCGTCTAATGCAAACAAGCACCAGGAGGTCGCTCTCGGTTGGACAAGGTCAGAAATCACATGACACCAGGTTATAGTCCAACAAGTTTATTTGAAAAACACAAGCTTTCTCAGCCTTGCTCCTTCTTCAGGTGTTTGCGAGAGAGGTGGTATCAGACACTGAATTTATAAGTAGACGATCAAATGGTCACACCACTGATGAGGATGTATTAAACAAACATAAGATGCTGTTAGATCTTTAATTGGTTAGAAAGTTTTAATTGATTAATATATATATGTAAATTCCCAAATTTCTTTCAAGTCACTGCCCTGAGTGAACCAAAGTTTTTTTCTGTGTAAAGAAGAGGTGATAAATTTTAGGTCATACAGTGCATGTTAGGTATGAGACCTTGTTTAGAATCTGTTTGTGTTTTGGTTCGCAGTCAGACTGATTATATTTCTAAAGTAGGAATTTACAAAACACCACATTGACTGAGTGTCTATAAATCGTGTGTTCTTTGATTAATACATTTGTTTAATACATCCTCATCAGTGGTGTGACCTTTTGATCTTTTACTTATAAAGTAAAATACAACCTCTCTCACAAACACCTGAAGAAGGAATGAGGCTCCGAAAGCTTGTGTTTTCAAATTACAACCTGGTGTTGTGTGACTTCTAACCTTGTCCACCCCAGACAACACCTGGATCTCGGTTGGAGCACAAAAGTCAAGACAGGTCAACTCTGTTAGAGGTCACGCCTCCAGCTGCTACATTTAAGCCCCAAGTGTACATAAAAGACCTATTGCACTATTTTGAAGAACAGCAGGGGACTGAGCCCCAGTATCCTGGCCAATATTTATCCCTCAACCAACATCACAAAAATTGATTTTCTGGTCATTAGCACTATGCTGCTTGTGGAGTTTGATGTGTCCATATTGACTACTACGTTTCTTACATTACAAAGTTTAAAAGTACTTCACTGGGTGTAAAGTCCTTTGGAATGTCCTGTGGTCATGAAAGGCACTGCATAAATGCAAGCCTATCTATCTTTACTCTGTATTTATCTTTGCTGTACCTACCCTGACAGTTTGATGAAATCATGGTGGTAGGAGTCCTATTCTGTGCTCCACTCACCATGTTTAAAGCTCACTGGATCAATAGGATAGAAACAGCTGTTGTCCTCACCATTAACTTGCTTTGCCTTGAAATGTCACACAAACAAAACTTTAAACAAGAAACAAGCTGCAAGAGGAAGGAGACATTGCGTAAGGTACTCATTTCTGATCCAAAAGGCTAACTGCTTAGCCTAGCGATGGGAAAAACTGGAGGAGATATGACGGAGATCATGGGAACTGCCGATGCTGGAGAATCTGAGATAACAAGGCGTAAAGCTGGATGAACACAGCAGGCCAAGCAGCATCAGAGGAGCAGGAAAGCTGACGTTTCGGATCTGGACCCTTCTTCAGAAGTCTTCAGACCTTCTTCAGAGATATGCAGGTAGCTTTTGTAGAACATTGAGAGAGGAGTGGTCACAATGTAATATGGATATGCAGTGGAGGATCCATCTTGGCCTACAGCTGAGATTACCCAGCATCACAGATGCCAGTCTTCAACCACATCAACTCACACTATTATGTAATGTCAAGAAATGGCTAAAGGCAATGGATACTGCAAAAGCTATAACCTCTGACAACATTCCAGCAATTGTACCAAAGACTTGTGCTCCAGAACCAGCCATGATCTGAACGAAACCATCCTTGTACAACTACAACATTGGCAGCTACCTCCAATGTGCTCAAAAAGCAGGTGAAATCTAACCTAGCCAACACCACCACATCAGCTTAAGATTAATCATTAGCAAATTGATGGAAGGTGCAGTTGACAATGCTGTCAAGTGACACTAACTCAGCATTAACCTGCTTATTGATGCTCAGTTTGGGTTCTGCCAGGCCATTTAACTGTTGACCTCATTACAGCTATGGTCCAAACATGGACAAAGACTTCCTCATGCAGTGAGGTAAGGATGAATAACCTTGAAGTCAAAGCAGCATTTGACCAAGCGTGGCATCAAGGAGCCCAGCTAAACCCAAGGCAATGGGATTCAAGGGGAAAACACCACACTGGTTGGAATCATATCCAGAACAAAGGAAGATGATTGTGGTTGTTACAGGTCAATCATCTCAGTCACGATGATATCACTGTAGAGTTCCTCAGGGTAGTGCCCAAGGCCAAACCACCTTCATCAAAGTCCTTCCCTCTACCACAAGATCAGAAGTGGGGAAACATTCATTGATGATTTCACAATGTTCAGCACCATTCACAGCTGCTCAGGTACTGACTGATGCAAAAAACAACCAATTTTAAAACACAAACCATTCAAATCCCAAAAAGAGTGGTTTGTCACTGCCAACAGATCACCACAAACTTAGCATGAAGGATCTGCTGACACAGTTTCTCCATCATAGCTCAGCATCAAACAGAGTGCTCTAATTGGTCTGAAGGATATTGTATCCCAATATTTGTCAATAACTGCATCTCATCTCTCTAGTATTCTCAATGATATCACAGCTATGTTTACAAACAAGGACACTACTGTAAGATCAACAATTGTACATAATTTAAACTTGAAAATTGGTCTGTGTCCCTGTATACCTTGAGCTGCTAAGCGACAAATAACATGCACACCCCACAAGTGTCTGGCAATGACCCTCTCCAACAGATAGAATCTAACCATTTCCACATGACATCAATGGCATTACCAGGGATCAGAAACTGAACTGGACTGGCTATATCAACACTGTGGCTAGAAAGGTAATTCAAACTAGGAATTTTGCAGTGGACAACTGAATCCTGATTCCCCAAAACCTGTCCACCATCTAAAAGGGACAAGTCCAGAGTGAGATAGAATACTTAACCTGGATGAATACAGATCCAACAATACTGATATGGCTCAACACCATCCAGAAAAAAAGCAGCTCGCTTGATTAGCACCTGTTACCTTCCAGACTCACTCTTTTCAATGCCAATGCACAGTGGCAGAAGTGTATACCATCGATAAGAGGCACTATAGCAATTTACTGTGGCTCCTTTGATAGCAGCTTCCAAACCTTCTCCCACTGAGAAAGTTAAGGGCTGCTGATACATGAGGGGAACATCTTCACCTGTAAGTTCCCCTCCAAACCACACATCATACTGATTTGGAACTTGTCACTGGACCAAAAGGCTGGAACTCTCTCCTTAACAGCACTGTCAATATGCATGTAGAGTAAGGACTACTGCATTCAAGAAAGTGGCTACTCACCACTTTCTCAAGCACAGTTAGGGATGGGCAAAAAATGGAATGTCTTCTGCAATATTCACATCCCATGAAAGAATAAATAAAATAGCAATATTGGATGTGGCTAACTATGAAGGAATGAGCATAAAATTTTGATGACTATGATTAACAAGGAAGCAGAACAACAATGTATGAGTTTTAAAGGAACAAAGAGAAAGTGTAGAGTAAATATTTTTCACAAAAGTAATAAGTGAACACTAGCCATGGGTACATATATTAATAAAGGGATGAGGATAAAAATGAACCTAGAGATTTGGACATATGCAAAGTACAAAAAATTCACAGGGAGGATGACAACAGGAAATGTGATAATCTCAGGAAAGAGGCTAAAAAGACAAAGAGGAAATCGGAAATGGAAATATCCCGACTAATTTTTTTAAAATGGCATAACACATCCTAAAGTGACTACAGGAGACAGAAGATAATATCGAGCCACTGGAGACAATATGTAATGGAAGGATTGTTGAATAAATACTTCACGTCAATTTTCACTGAGGAATCTGACAAAAAGGAAATGACAGGAGTAGCAGGAAATGGGCTATTAGAAAATTTAAGGTAGAAAGAAAAGAGTTTGTTGCACGAACATAATGAGCACAGGATGCTCGCATTGACTGCATCTGCAAATAATCAAAGAGGAGATAGCAAAGGTATTAACATACATGTCCTGTATCAGTACACAATAGGAAAAGTAATAGAGCCTAAAGACAAAATGGCAAATATAATTTCTGCCTTCAAAGGGGGGATAGACTAATTTAGAGAACTTTGGCCAGTTGGCTTAATGTCTGCATTAGGAAAGGTACCCTGTCATCAAAAATGAACTATAGTGAATGTAATTAAATACCCAGTACAGATTTCAGGAAGCTCAGATTCAGTTGATCTTATTGGATTGTCTGAAGAATGGCACAAAATATAGACAAGGGCAATGCAGTGGATGTGGTAGACATGGGCTTACAGAGTGCCTTTGATAAAATGCCTCATAACAACCCTCATGACAACTGCCAAGGTGGTGAGTCAGGGGTCAAGAACCAGAAGATAATGACAGATAGCTGCAAAACTGAGCGGAGGAGTTAAGGATAATTAATCAAAGTGGTAGAAAATGAAAAATGATGTCCTGCAGAAATCCATGCTGAAATCTTTACTGTTGGCCATGTCTGTCAAGGGTTTTTAAAAATTTGTTCACAGGATGAGGGCATGGTTGGTTGGACCAGCATTTATAGCCAATTCCTAATCTCTCAGAGGGCAGTTAAGAGTCAGCCACATTGCTGTGGATCTGGAGTCACACATGGGCCAGAATAGATAAGGATGGCAGTTTCCTTCCTTAAAGAACATTAGTGAACCAGAAGGGTTTTTCCAACAATTGATAATAATACCATGGTCATCTTTTAGATTCTTAATTTGGTCTCAAAAACTCAAGATTTTCTGCAAAAATTTGTAGATGACACAAAGTTCACATATAAAGTGGAGGAGTGCACAATGAAAGAAGACATAAACTGACTTGCAGACAGGATAAATGGCCAAACAAATTCAACCCAATGGAGGTTCACTTCATGGGATGACTAAACAGGGAGGCAAAGATAAAATATAGAGAACTTAGTCAGAGTATATTTGTATGCTGTACTAGTTTCCATACTAGAAAAACATTATTAAAAACAGAGAATGTGTACAAAAGGTTCCCAGTGATGCTATCACAATACAGAGGTTGCAATGATCAGAAAGCATTGAGCAAACTGGAAAGGAAGCTCTCTTTTTTGTAGAAGACATAAAAGAGGTGTCTTTTCAAATTATTAAGGAGTTGGAGAAGATGGACATTGAGAACTGGTTGCACAATTTCTGCTTCAAAGAGGCATGCATACATGATAGCCACTAACAGATGAACGAAAGATATTAGGCAGCATTTCTTTATACAGAGAAAGGTGATAATGTGCAACTCACTGTCATATGAAATAGTTCAGGCAAAAGACATTGATGCTTTTGAGGGGATGCATATAGGTGGGAGAAGGGAATGAAGCAGTATGGAGGCGGAGATAAAAAGTAGTAACATGAGTGTGGGAGGCTCATTGGAGCATAAACATGGGCACAGACTAGTTAGACAAAATCTATTGATACTGTGCTGCTGATCTGATGTGGGTTTCAGAGTAAGAGAATTACTACAGAGACAGCAAAGTGCACTGGTGTGAAAACCGCACCATCCTGCTGTTTACAGACTAATCTGGACACGTGTTTCTGTATTTTGAAACCATGAAGGAATAGCTTTCTCAGACAACTGATAAATAACAAACAAGCTGTGCCCTTTAGAGCTACAGCACCAGCTGCCCAGCTCATTCCGTAAAGATGGTATCAATTTCAGGGAAATTTGAAAGGACTGAATCCATGTTGAATTTTCAAATCAAATCAGAGTGACTGCAGATACAGAGAGGGAGAAACTGAGATGTTTATCGTTGATATCTGTAATAGAAGTTTTACTGTTCCCTACTCAGACAGGAAGTGCATAGTTTGTGGTGAGATGCAAATACTTCAGTTGGTGTCTTAGATTCTGTGTGCTGGAATCAATTGTGTATACAACAGATATTTTGCTTTAACATTGGAGTCAATAACTGCCAATGGTAGATGCAGGGTGACGGAATGTTGGGGGATTACCGGTGTGCTCCCCGTGCAGTGACTCATAACCAGCGATACTTTAGCCCTTTGCCAGCCTGTGCCACCTCACCCCTGATGGGCGATCATCTCTGCCTATAGACTTGGCGATGATAATCAACCAATGTACTTGATAATCAGCCTTCAGTTAGTTACTTGAGTCACATGAGCTGGCTTATATCTGCTGTATCTATGATTAGTAGAGATATTTCCAGCTCTTTAAAGAACTCTTCCATGACCATTCCACCTTCTCTCGTTGAGTGAGTGTTGAACTTCTGTTGATGCCTTTAGCTGGTTTTAGTCCGTGGGTATAATTTGCTTTTAAAGCATTGAGAGCTTCTGCAGGTTCCGCCTGACTGGTCAAGTATGACCAGTTTTCTGGTCCCCTATGACTTATTTCGTAATTATTCACAACACCAGCTGCGTTAACGAACTGGTGCCAAAAGAGAAAAACAGCAGATGTCCGACTTAAGTGAATGAACCGTGAATTAAGTGAATTAAAACGTGGGAAATACATATTATGAAGCTCAGGAGGCACTGTTAGAACAGGATCACAGCTGATGGTTTGTCTTCAGCAAGACTGAGGGAGCAGGTGAACAGACTGTGAAGAGATCCCTAGAGGCAGATACGTGTCTGGCAACAAGTGGGAGTAGTCGAGCCATGTTTTACTACTGCTAATGTGGAGGTGCTGCTACAGGAGCTCCATTGCAAAAAAGGTAATCCTTCGTACCACCTCATGATTATATCTTTTTCAGTCAGCATTGCAGCAAGCCTGCAATGAGATGCACACAGGGCTTATGTTGCATGGTGATTGTTGGAATGTTCACAGCGAATGACACAACTCAGTAATGCTTCTCTGCTTCCTCAACTGACTTAACTCTGTGCTGTTTGCCATAGGAAGATGCTTCAGCATCTACAGAGATAGGCAGCAACATCTTGTGTGGTGCGATCATGGGAACATTTGGGATGAGATTATTTCTAATATTGTGGGAGGTACAGCACAACCTGTTGTGATTAGAGTGTTCATCTGGAAAACAGTGTAGGTCAATGGTTATTCAGGTATTCACACATCTTAGTGATAGCTCTCATGTTGTGTTACCACGTTTTCCTTTGTGAAGGGGAGGCTCCAGTTGATATGTGTGTGCTAAATGTGGCTGCAGATGTGGGTGTCAGATGGACAGCCTAGCCTTGTGCAAATTACCCACTTCTTCTGAGCAGATCCCTTTGGAGAATTATCACACAAACTTCAATATGGACCGTATAATACATAGTTTTGATGAAACACAAACTGTGGAATGCGTGCAATTCAATAACATCAGTTGCAGTAGACGCTTGAGGCAACAAACCACAAATAATAATTTTGAAAAACTGTCACAAAGACTCATTGATCGCATTAGTAACAGTTAGAAGAATAAAACAATAGAGGAAAAAATGTTAACAATGAAGGGCTAAGGAAACTTGAGCTATCCAATCCCTAGCAACCCTTTGCTATCGTAGGAACAGACTTTTCTTGACATGTGGCACATCTTGACATCCGGCACCCTTTCTTAACAGTGAGTGTTCCATCCACTTTAATACGGAAGTGAAAGCCCAGTCTGCTGTTAATGGGAACTTCCAAAACGTCTTATCACCGTCTCCTCCATGTCTCCAAGGACCCAAATAGAAATCCCCTCCAACGTAATGCCATATGATGTCATGTTGCCCCCCGGGTATGAGACACAACATGGAAAGAACCATCCCCCCTACCCCACAGTGGAAGGTTCATTAGCTGCTAACCTGAAAGAGGCTCGCAGCCTCCAAGGTTGCTTGGACATTCTGTCTGGTGATAGAGACTTTGCTGGTGTAAGTGTACTCCAGTAACATCTGCATGGTGTCCGCATCGACCCCCTTAATCACTATCTTTTCTTCATGCTTTTCTTTAAGATCATTGCAAAACATCGCCCTGGGAGAGAAAAGAAATCTTGCATGAGACAATGAATCATTCCATTTCCTTTGTCCCTTGCCTGCTCTGCCTTATTGAAATCAGACCATTTGGAGAAGGTGAGGCAGGTTCAAATATGGGTCTCTCCCCAGCCATTGTTAAATTCCACCCTGTGATCAAACAGCAAATCCCACAGCAAACAAGGAGGCTATTCGGGCCATCTTAACTATCCCACAGTTTGATCAATCTGCTCAATGAGTCCCACATCCAATCCTCCCTTTCCCAAAGCCGTGAAAGTTTCTCCTTTTCAATGCATTTCCAATTCCTCTTTGAAAGTTATAATTGAATCTACTTCTAAATCATCACCATAGCTGCATTAAAAATAAACGTTCTTTCATCTCTGATTCTTTTTCTAGTTACTTTAAATTTGTGTCCTTTCCTTTGTAGCCCTCCACATAAGTGCTTATCTCATAATTTTGAACACATTTGTCACACCTCCTATTGACCTTCTCCAGCTGCTGTACGGCAAATCCCAGCTTTTCCAGTCTCTCCCCTTGACTGGAATCTCTCATTCCTAATGTTCTGGTCCTCTGCACTCTTTTCAAGATGTTCAAATAACAAACAAGAAGCTGCTTTGGATGGAAAGAACCCAATAGGACTTAACTTGTTCTTAGAAATGTACAGCACTCCCAGATGCCAGATTTCCCCCTTCACACACTAGTCAAAATGAATGTAATGTTAAATATGTTCGACAAAATACTGTGGATTCAATCGCTTTCTCGGAATTGAGCTCAAAACATCAATGCTGCCACTCTAGTGGAGTTCTAAGAGAGTGTTGAAGGAGCAATTTGGGTGGTTGGCTAAACCACTAGATCCCTACAGAAAGCTGCCTTGCTAAACTCCCTGTAAGTAGGCCTGAGCTCAGTAAAAGCATCCTGGGAGATGTGGAGTATTTTACAGAGGACTTTGTAACTACCGTTTGAGGTGATACGTTTAGTCCAGGAAGTGACTCGAAACTTATGCACATGGACATTTATCTGAGTTCATAATTTACAGCCAAATTTTCCATGAGCGAGAATATATATGAAGGATCATTGGTGACCCAAACTTTCTGGGATCCTTCGCTGGCCTCGGTCTGTTACACGTTTATTCCACCCTGTGTCATAGCAGATGTTTGAGCTTTTGCCTGCTCCTCATGTTGGAATCCTAGAGGACATGGCCCCCTGAAGTGTGAACCTGCTAACCACAATACTCCCCAAGCCTTTGTCCTTATGATTGTACGTATATTTAAGTGACAGAAGCTGTTGTGGAAATAAGTCTGATTTTAAATGAAGGCACGTACAGCTAATGGGCTGCATTTTAAAATATAGCAGCTCTTCCTGTTCTTTCCCTGCTTCTCATTTCACTGTAGTCTGTCCACAGTGAACATAGCAAAGCAATGAAGGCCTAGACTGAACACAGAAGGGGATACTTTGCGCTGGATTATTGTGGGTTTGGTGAGTAGGAGTGTAGATTTTTGATACAGTAATGCCAGAGTGGGAAATCAATCTGATCTCCCTCAAAATGTTGCATTTGAATTTCAACAACTGGTAGTGTCTGGCTGAAGGAATCCAGTTGTATTTAGTGTATTGGCTAGCTTGCCATAGTCATGTGATCTCCTGCTCTGCCGTAAGTGTGGGCAACCATTTCACACATCACCTGAAACATGGTGCCAGGAATGGTGCCACTGGAAGTATGTGGATTTTCAGAATTGGAAGAGAGCCATCTACTGTGAAACAAAAACAGCAATGAATGTCTACCTACAAATGTGTCTTCAGCCTGAAAGACAAGTTGAATATGCTGGAAAAGAAAGGGGCAATCAAGAAAGTGATAACCTCCTCAGACTCCAATAGCAGCATGGCAAGCAGTGATAATATGAGACTAAGTGTTATTCCAATTGATCTCAATAAAGCTTTGAAAGATCACACTACTCCATGCCACCACTGAAGAAATTCTGACACACCTTTGTTCCCCTCAATGCAAGGGGTGGTGTTGGCAAGTGAAGCCACAGTTCTCCAATTACATTCCGAACCCATTCTGGAGATGCTGATGGCTACATGTGTCATTTGGCATTTCCACAGCTCTAGAAGAGCATCACTGCAGACAGTATGGGATAGTCAATATTCTACCTGGAGTGGAAACTATTGTGGGTGATCTGCTCATCTATGCATGAGGGGACATAATGGAATAAACTATCATTGCCCATGTCCAGAATCTAGTACGATGGTCTAACTGAGCTCCCCAGGTAAACACTAAAGCTGAACGAGAAAAAGATATAATTGAAAATGACAGACATCAAGTACACAAATCACGTTCTGATAGCAAAATGACTTTGGCTAGATGCTGACTCAGTAACAGCAATAGCATAGATGCAGTGACCAACAAATGTGAACGCAGTGTAACGAATTGCTGGGTGAATGAGCTGTGTCACAAAGATCTTGCCTCACTTGCCATTAGAGTTTGAGCCTCTCTGCAAGTTCACTGCTAAGAACGTGAAATGATATTGAGGCACAGAACAAGATGGGGTAGTGGCAGGGGAGGAAGTGTTTGGGCTCCTGTGCCTGTACACTCCCGCTCAGCTGGCCGGCTGCATTCTTCTTTGCTGTTTATTTTTGTTTCATCATTTGCCTCCTGTATCAGAGTTCACTTTCGCTTCTCTGCTGCGGCTGCCATGGAGGAAAGGCAGTTGTGAAGGTCAGGTATGGCAGCGACAACCTGGTGAATCCAGGCATCCGTTCCTTGTGGCTATGGCGGCTGTGCCTTTACTGAATGCTTCACCGTCGGTGACTCAGTTGGTCTGGTCCATTCCTCCCGGCAGCAGTTCCAGCAGTGGCTACAGTGCAGCAGCATCGGCTGACAACTAAGTGGCAACAGTTTGAGTGACAGCTTCAGCATCACCGACTTGGTGTGTCTGCTCTGTCCCTTTTGGCTATGGCAGTGAGGCAACTGCTTTGGTGCTGGTGGCAGCATGGTGGGCCTGTTGTTGGAAGTCCTGGTTTGGCCACCTTGGGAGTAGCTTTGGTGGCGGAATCCCGTAGCCACTTCAGAAACCCTGGAGCTGTGGAGGGAACAAAAGACGAACTTTGTCCTAACTTTGTCTCGATTATTTCTTTCCATGATTTCTGTAATTAAAATGGCACCCTATTATGGTGACTTGTACACATCTCATTGTATTTTCATAAATACAAGTGACAATAAATTGCTCTCCTATGCTATATTAAGAAGTAGAATTTACTGGCCTCAAACAACTATTGACAACAATGCCAGTGCTGAGAAACAACGATGTGTACTTGTGAAGTCACCTTGACATAGTTACATGTGTCAGGCTTTTACTTATTGACTACAGCTCCACCTTCACTATGATAATCCTGATCAAATAAATCTCCAAGCTCTGAGACCTAGGTCTCTGCTCCACCCTCTGCAACTGGATCCTCGCCTTTCTGACCCATGGACCACAATCAATGAAGATAGGCAATAACATCTCCTCCAGGATAATTTGAAAAACCAGCGCCTCACAAGGGTGAGTACTCACCCCTTTACTCTACTCCGTATACGCTCATGGCTGTGTGGCCAAATTTCATCTGAAATCCATTTACAAGTGTGCTGATGACACCCCCACCATTGTAGGTCAGGTATCAAACACTGACGAGAAAGAATACAGGAAAGAGATAGAGTGCTTGGCTGCGTGGTCTAAAGATAACAATCTCCCCCTCAGCAAAATTAAAGAGCTGATGATAGACTTCAGGAAGAAAGGAGGAGAGCACAACCCCATCCAGATCAAAGGAGCTGAGGTGGAGATGGTCAACAGTGTCAAGTTCCTCGGAGTGACAATCACCAACAGTCTGTCCTGCACCACCCATGATGGTGTGACGGCACAACAACGCCTCTTCTGCCTCAGGAGGCTCAGGAAGCTCAGCATGTCCATGAGGACTCTCAATAACTTTTATTGATGCATCATAGAAAGCATTCTATCTGGATGCATCATGGCTTGGTGTGGCAATTGCTCCACCCAAGGCTATAAGAAACTACAGAGAGTTGTGAACACAGCTCAGTCCATCAAGCAAGTCAACAATCCCTTCATTGATTCCATCTACATTTCTCAATGCCTGGGAAAAGATGCCATCATCATGAAAGACCACTCTTACCCTGGTTATAATCTCTTCCAAACTCTTCCATCAGGCAGAAGACACAAAAGCTTAACAGGTTCAAAAATAGCTACTTCCCTGAGAAGGAACATCATCCTAGGAATGAGAAAATGCCAAAGAGATTGCAAATGGCAAGATGCGTTTGTGCCATTAGAAGACATGCACAATTCAAAGACTGTGTACGCAACGCATGTGCAGAGACTGACAGAAGTGGAAGTGACTAGAGTTAACACACAGTTCTGTTAATGAATGGTCATATTCTTTGCATATTGCGCAACTTGGCTAATTTCCAACTGCATATGATAGTGCATCTCTTGTTGTTTTGTCTATAAATGGGGGATGTTTAGAGAAATGCAATTGCACTTTGTGTTATAGCTGGATTTTAGGACCTCAAATTGCTCCACAGGTCCTTTTGTGACAGATCTCTTCTGCACATTTATTTCACAGGATACATTCTTGGGTGAAATATGTTGCAATGTATATTCCAATATCTGGTATTGACAGAATGGTAGAAGCCAAAAATGTATATTCCAGCATATGGGGCAGCATGGTGGCTCAGTGTTTAGCACTACTGCCTCTCAGTACCAGGGACCTGTGTTCAATTCCACTCTTGGGTGACTGTCTGTGCGCAGTTTGCACATTCTCCCCAAGTCTACATGGGTTTCCCCTGGGTGCTCTGGTTTCCCTCCACAGTCCAAAGATGTGCAAGTTAGGTGGATTGGCCATGGTAAATTGCCCATAGTATTCAGAGATGTGTAGGTTAGGTGCATTAGCCAAACACAATCAGATCACCCCTCATTCTTTCATTTAGGGAATTTGGATTCATTTTACTTAGTAATTCTCAAAAGACAACACTCTTATGCCCAAGAAGTAATCTACTGAAACTTTGTTGCATCTCTTCTGAGACAAGTCTAAGTTTTCTAGGTAAAATCTACAAAGTAGCATTGGTCTTACCATGAGGTGAGCTCCTCTGCTATACTGAAATTCCTTGTAGTAAAGGAGAGGACACAAATTACTTTCCATGCTTGCTATACCTGCATGTTGGTTCTAAGTGATTCATGAGCAAGATCATCCAATTCCTTCTGGACTCCAGCATTTACATGCCTTTCAACTTTTAAAAGACACTTTGAACATAATCTTATAGGGGTCTGAGTGACATCGGCTATAGTGAGATTTATGGCAGAATCAGACAGGAAGTAAGGCAATGCCAGTCTGTTGAGATCACATTGCACTGCCCTTGATGCTTTTCTGTAGAGGCGTGGTGAGATTCTCACCAGCAAGTGACAAGATGCCAACTGACAGGGATTAACACTCATTAATCTCCCTCTTGGCAGCCCAACTCGCCTTACTAATATTTCAGTTGTGATCTTACCAAATGAACTAGCCATCAGGAAAACCTGAATGGAAAAGCAGAGTGAGACCTATGTGGGTTCGTCTTGCTGTCTCCTCTGAGTGGCCTTTATCTATCCCGGGGCAAAACTGCTCAGCAGGGTGTGATCAATATGCTGCATACACCCTTCCACTGCAAACGCTAGCGCCCAACTTTCAGTGATCCACTGCATCACTCTAATGCTTTGGCAGTGCGCCCTGCAAGCCCAGACTTGTAGCATTGTACCCCTACATCAGGTATAGTCAGCATGCCATGTGGTGGATCAGGCCACTTTCCAGGGCTGCTGTCTTGCTCTGTCAGCACATGGGCATCTGGTGCCTAACAGTACGCCCAAAACATGCGTGCCTTGCATTTGTGATTGGCGCAGACACACAACCAGACAGGTGGTCATGTTGGTGCTTGAGTCTTTGGTCACGGTGTCTGCATCTTGTCATACATCAGTATGCCATGTCAGTCTAGCATCTGTACCAAATGGCAGCAGCATGGGCACCGAACATACACCATCTGCAGCAAGAAGTAAGGCTGAAAGTCTTTAGAGGAGAAGACCAGAAAGAAGTCCAGTGAAGTCTGTCAGTGTTTGGGGTGTCTGACCCAAATACCTAGTATCACATCGACAATGAAATTTATCTTATACATTGCTTATGTGTGTTAAAGGCAGAACACATTTTTGACTGGTGGATTGTTTCAAAACAACATATCCTTTAGGCTGTTCATAACAAGTAAGGTATTGACTGTACCCAGCCACCCTGTGATTTCAACACTCAGAGCACAGTGTCCAACATTAGATGTAATTCTGAAATTGGACAACATTTGCTGAATAATCATCAGTGTGTGACAGCCAGTTTAGGATTGTCAGCTGGGCTCATCATGTGGCACTTTTGCAAGTACTGGAAGTTATATATAGCAGTACAGAGGGCCCTGTTATTTGCAACCAGATGGAACATGTGCACTGTGTTTATTTCAACTCAAGAAAATATTGATAGTCATTTCCTGGTTCAATTTTCAGGGCCTTGACCAATCAGAGTCAACCTGCCTGATTTAAAATTTAAACAAAGCTTGTCAGTTAACAGTCAGCCGTAATTACTGGCTGCATTCTTCATGGCAACACCTTTACCAATCTGAACTCTTCTCTCATACGGTATAAATGTTGAGTTCCCTCACATTGGCATTTTTGTGAATTGTCCCGATGAGGGCAAGATATAAATATTTGTCAAAGCGTGCCCTTTAAGTCAAAGTTAGTTGATTTGGAGGGGGTTGACAGGTTCTTGCTGAGAGACTGTTTCCTCTCATGATGGCATCTAGACCAAAGTATAATCATTTGAGAGAGAAATACGAAGAAATTTCTTCTCTCAGAGGTTCAATAAGCTTTAAATTCCTCCTTCACTGAGAGAAGTGGAGGTCAGCATTGAAAATGTTCGAGGCTGAGTTAGAGAGAATTCTGATTGACAACCGGGAAGTCAAGGCTTATGGGGGATGGAGTGGCGTGTGAAGTTAAGGCCACAGTCAGATCAGCCATGATCTTATTGAAAGGCCAAGCAGGCTTGGTAAGCTAATGACTGACTCCCACTCTTATTTCTTAAGATATTGTTTTTGTTTCACTCATTCACAAGATGAGGGCATTGCTGACTGGGCCAGCATTTATTGCCCATCCCTAATTGCCCTGAGGGCAATTGAGAGTCAACCACATTGCTGTGGGTTTGGAGTCACATGTAGGCCAGGCCAGGTAAGGACGGCAGTTTCTTCCCTAAAGGCCATTAGTGGACCAGATGAGTTTTTCCGACATTTGACAATGGATGCATAGTCATCATTAGACTCTTATTTATTGAATTCAAGTTCCAACCTCTGCTGTGGTGGGATTTGAACCCAGGTCCCCAGAGGATTGCCTGGGTCTCTGGACTAACTGTCTAGCAATAATACCACTAAGCCAATGCCTCCCCAATTCTGAAGTGGCACTCTCACCAATGAGTCTGAATTTTGTGACCTGAAACATTGCAAAGACTTCAATGCATATTCTGGGCTGTCACATCAATGCATACTGTTGGGCTGCTGGCTTTCAATTGAGATGTCACATTTCTTGGGTAGACGTAAAAGATCCCATGATGCTATTGGAAAAGACCAGAGCAGCTCTCCCTAGGATCCTGATTAATATTAACTAAAGCCCATGAAAACAGTTAACCAAATCATTATCACATTGTTACTTGTGGTACCCTGATGCTGGATTTTCAACATCTCCACGGTATTATACAATGCATTATGGCATTTTGAGTTTGTCAAAGGAACTTTATAAATGCAATAACTCTTTTTCTTTCAATAGTGGCTTTTAGCTTTACAACATTTCCCTGTAGATTTCCTTGCAAAGGACTCAATATTCCACCTTCAGGATGTTTCTATAACCCTATCTAATGAAGTGATGGGCCTGGTCCTGGACTGATGATGGTGTTGAGAAGTCAGTCTATACTCCTTCTCAGGTGGTTTCCCACGGACAGGAATTGGCCACAGGAGATGCTAACAAATATGCATTCTGGGTCATGGCTCTACAGTGCGAATTTACATTCGCCATGACTTGAATTTTCTTTTAGTCAATTCAAAAGTTCTTTGGTATGGACTACACCATAAATAGGTTTCACATCTTTCAGAGTCTTTTGGTATTGTTGGGAGGTTCCAGTGATTTGTGATGCTTGTTCCATTGGGCATGGGAGACATTTGTGTTATTGATCTGGTCATAGGGTACCATTGGGCAGTTACTATTCCCCAGACAGTGACTACCTGGGGGTGTATAACCCACATAGTATCCCACAGGGAATTACTCACCAGTCAACATTTACCCACAATAACCTGCTGAGAGTTCCATGTAAAGAATTATTTCTTGGCACTACTTGGCTTTGAGTCAAATGATACGGAGTTTAAGACCCAGTCCAGGTTTGTGGACATAACCTAACCTGATGGTTCAGTGCAAGACAAAGAGAAAGAACATTATTGGAAATGCTAACTTTCACATGAACTAGTGCAACTTGAAGATCAAAGGTATCCTCCAGATGCCCTAACCAATATTCATCCCTCAACCTACACCAAGAGTGGCTTCTGTGTAAAATTGGTTTCATCAATTCAGTCGCTAATTTTTAACACTTCCCCAGACAAAAATTTGGGAGAAATTTATAACTTGCACCTGAATAAATATTGCTATTTATTCCATATTACACAAAGTCAAAGTTAATCCCTCAAAAGTGAATTAATGAGTTATTATCACATTGCTGCCTACGTTTTATTGGCAATGAAGATCCATGCAAGTTAACAAACATCTAAATGAATAGAGCAGCTGTCATCACCACGTTTCTGTGCTGCAGGGGACCTGGACGTTCTATCAATAAAGACCTTGCCACATTCACCTGATTTAATGGGAGGTCCATCAAAGAAATACTACTGTCCTTCTTGAAGCCAGTTCCACAAACATTCAGAGGAAACCCCTGCAAGATTAGCGGTGAAGAATTGAGCACTATGTCCAGTGGATGGCTGAAATTATCTCACCTGCTGGGTCCCGTCTTCTCAACTAATGAATGGTCAATGTTCCAGGGAAGGGGAAAGAACACACTACAAAGAGTCTCTGAAACTCTCCTTGAGGCACAGTATCGCTGACATCAATGACTGGGAGGAACTTGCTTCCATATGTTCAAAATGGCGACAATCTTTCTATCAAGTTCGATCACATTTTGTGCCTAAAAACATTAATGATGAGGCAACGCAATGGCAGAGAAGGAAAGAAAAGAAAGCAAATCCTGCACTCCAGATCCCACTGCCTCATCCAACCAATGTACCCAAAGATCTGCAGGTTGAGAATTGGCCTGTGAATCATACTAGGACCCATGCTGGAAACACACAATCATACATTGACGTCATCTTCGATTCAAGGGACAGGTGGCGATGATGCTGCCTATGTGATCTTTCTGTGCACAAATTGGCTACTTCGTCTGCATATATACCAACACTGACGACACTTCAAAAGTACCTCATTGGCTTTTTAGTGCTTTTGAAAGTTCTGATGATGCATAAATTTGTTAGATGGTTTATGTCTTTATAAATTTAAAGTAAAAGCAGAACGCAATGCATGCGATGAAAAGATGTGTCAGTCTGTCAGCTTGATGTCTGTAGCCAAAGACACATTTTCCTAGGGGCCCAGGGGTAGTAAGAACTGCAGATATTTGAGTTACAGTGTAGAGCTGGAGGAACACAGCAGGCCAGGCAGCATCAGAGGAGCAAGAAAGTTGACATGTCGGGTCGGGACCCTCTATATTTATTTCTGAGCTCCCTTCTCGATTTCCGAAGAACAACTGAAGCCATTCCTATTTGTCAGCTGTGGCAATTAAACAGTGAACAGAAAGACGGGTACAGAGTTTCATTGAGTAAAAGGATTGGTCACAGAACAGTGAAGATTTGGAGCACTATTAATGTATATTTCTTTATCTCTTTATTGGTTTACAGGCTCCAGCTCAAAGAAGTGATTGTCGTGGAATGTCCATGGCAAGACTTAACTCGAATATCAACAACTTGTCTTTATGTAGTGCCTCCAATACAGTTAAAAAAAGATTTGGACTCCCCACAAGGGAATTATCAGACACAGATTTGACACAAAGGAGATATTAGGGCCAGTGAGCAGACGTTTGGTCAAACAAGGAGGTCTGAAGGAGCTTTTTAAAGGTCCATAGAGGAGAGGCAAAGGAGGTTAAGAGTTGGAAGTCAGGACTTCAGGCCTAGACAATTGAAGGTACAGTCACCGATGCTGGGCCGAAGGAAATATCAAACAGTCTTGGTACGTAAACAAAGAAATGATGCTTTCGGCCTACCTGAAGTAACTGCTGGCAGCTGCCAGCACAACCCGGTGGCAGGAAAACTCTCTGTCATCCACACACAGGACAACATCTGTGAGGGAGCTGTCCAGCCGGAGGTCATCCAGGCCACCCTGCAGGATAGTGGAGAAGCCAGTGTCATTGAAGATCACTGTCCCATCGGACGAGCTTTCTGTCAGCCCCTCAACAGCCCAGGTATGTTTCCCAGCCTGGCAGCTCGAGCCCTTGTCACTGCTGCTCTCCACTACAACAGCCATTTCGCATGCTCCTGTCTGGTTGCTCCACTCCTCACAGGCTGATGCAGCGTTTTGAGGTTTCACAGTCAGTTGTAATGTTGCCCTTTGACGGATTTCCTGCTCATGACTCGCTTCTTATCAGAGACCAGCACATATGCAGAACAGGAAGAGCTACACTTTCTCATTTTTTTCCTTCTTCGCCATCCTCCCCCCGCTCCCCCATCCCCATGCCTGTACTGACGTGGAGTTATTAGCCCACCGAATGATCGTAATTAAATGCTTTGCATCTCTTTCAAGTTTCCTTTCTGCTGTACAGGGAGCTGAAAGTTACTTCACTGGATACAGCTCCAATAATATAAGAAAGTTCATAGCCATTGGGTATTAGAGTCAAAGCAATGGTTTGGAAGGTGAGACTGCTTAATGAGAGTGTCTGATCTGAATCCTCAATGTGACAGTCAGTTCCAATCCTAGGGATGCCTTCCCCAGAGTAAGATGTTTTCTGGCCAGTCCACAACAAGACAGCGATGATTTTCCATCACGCAATTCCTTTAATTTTCTACCATCTCTCTGCGGGGATAATGGTGCTTGTTGATGTTTGATGCTGTGGGCTTGGAAAGTTCATACATTGTGTTGCAAAGTGCAAGCACTTGCTCTTGCTGTGAGTTCACAAATTCTAACCCTAGTGCAAAGCTGTATCACTGCAGGATGAGGGGATCTAGTGCAGCAAGTATGACCAATAGACAAGGCAATAGATCCCATTGAAACACAGTCATCAGGCCGCTAGGGAATCAGGATTAAGCATTCTCATTATATGTGACTGTAGTGTAATACTGCAGTCTCTTGAGACAATCAGTGCAGACTGAATATAGTTCTGGATTTGAGTGAAGATTGTAGCTTGGGTGCTGTTTGTAGATGTTGGTTGAGGATGTCACCTTGTAAGGGGACGAAATGTCTGCTATCAAACCTCCTAGCTCGACGAACACACCGACATCTACAGACTGAATATAATCACTAGAATAAAGTGAGGCAAGTTTACAAATGATGCTTTTTGGGTTATAGGATGTCAGCTCAAATAGAGCAATTTTTCACTTTTTAACCCTTGAACTCTATCAAACTGTCCCAAGTCAAGAATCACATGATTGGGCGTTGAGTAAAGCTTCCTCTACACTGTGTCAACAAATGTTTCCAGTCTTAATTACAGTGTAAATCTCTTATACGGTCTCATCAAACACTCCCTGGGCAGCTATAGCCAAGGTCGACACTAAGACTCCCCTTATCCTGCCTCATCATGTGTTGCCAAGACAAGTATAAAGTTAGAGACAGAGGAAAGCTGACTGTAAAATTGGGAAATTCTCAGGTGATATGCAACACAGTTGGGTACAGAGTAGAAACTGTTCCATGAAGCACTTCCAGGTGAGAAACAGCACAGGTTGGATACAGGGTAAACCTTCCACTACAGTGTTCTAACAAGAAGCAGCAAGTGATGAATAGCAATAATTCAACCTCAATCCAATCTCAGTGTCAGATTAGCACCTCCTACTGCAATAGTCTATCGTCTGACTTTTCCCAGGGAGGTTGTCAATTGCAAAGCCATTTCTAATTTGTGTAAAAGTGTGAACAATTCCTTGGGCCACACTAGAAACTTGAGTGTCAGCTATCCAAATGCAGGGCAGATGAAACTTATCAAGCATTTACAAACCTCTAGTTTATTGGTCTGCTCTGTATTTCCAATGCAGAGTGCAGGGAGTGATCTGATGAAATTTGACAGCAAATTTGCATCAGTTCTTTCAATCCGGTTCATTCACTAGATCATCTCCACGACGCCCTATACATTTTTTAAAGGCAATTAGTGCCAAGGAAACAGCTGCGAGTGTTTGAATGTTCTGTGTGTTTAATGTTACCCGCAAAAGGCAGAGATGCTAGGTGGATTGGCGACGCTAAATTGCCCGTAGTGTTCAGGGATGTGTAGATTAGGTGGGTTATAGTGGGGTGGGTCTGGGTGGGATGCTTTGAGGTTCAGTGTGGACTAGTTGGGCCGAAGGGCCTGTTTCCACACTGTAGGGATTCTATGATTCTATGAAAGCAATCTGGTTTATTTTAAGCAAGTCATGATATTAAAATAAGGAAGTTGTGTAACAGTTACAGACTCTTAGTCAGATTTCTTCCGGAGTATTGTGTTTAGTCTTGGAGCACTGCACCTCAGGAAGAATATATTGGCTTGATTGAGTACACACTAAGACTCCCCAGAATGATAAACGTTAAAACTATTAGGACAGTGCTCATACAAAAGGTACACTCTCCGAAATCCCTCTGCCTCGGTACTGAGGCCGTGGCAGATTTTGGAACTTGCTGACTTTCAGGGAAAAATTTGGAAAGTGTTAATTCAGGTCAAGATCCAGTCAATAGGGGAATGGGGAAACTAACAGATATTGTAAGTTAATCACCATATCGCTGCTGATATTAATTCATTTCACAGGCAATGGCTCTTTTACACCTCTCCCTACTTCCCTACATCGGTTAGCCTATTTAAATTGACAAAAAATTGTCTAGTTTGTGTGTGGGTGTCCCTGTATAAATGTACACAATTAGTTAATTTAGCACTCTTCTTAGAGTCATTTAACATTCTGGCTGTTTTCCAGGTCATTGGATCTGTTGTTATTTTGCATCAGAGGAAGTTCACTTTAAGCTCCGCTCTCCACAGTCCTGTTTGGAGAAGTGGGCCTATTGTTCCACAGAATGATCTGCTCCACTAACTCTTACAGATATCCGTCTCACTTTGAGGTTAATACCCTTCCCCTCAGCTATGCCTTTTCCGATGATCTTAAAACCATTGCTCAGCATTCTTCTACCAAAGTTCGAATAAGAGTCTAAAATCTCAGGATATAATGGACAATTGTTCTCGGGGCTGGGGGGGCAGGGGTTGAATTTATAAGCTCAATCATTGTTAAAATGTTTTTGACAAAGTTTTACTTTTTCCTTAAACATATAACACATCATCATTGTCACATTTGTGGAATGCTACATGATGGTACATCTTCCCTCCATTACTTCAGAATATTGTGTTACACAAAATCATTATCTTTAACTAACACTCCTATTCCCTCCCTCACATCCCTGGGGGAACTGACTCTAGCTAGAACAGAGCTCAATGTGTTTTGAGATAACAAGGTGTAGAGCTGGATGAACACAGCAGGCCAAGCAGCATCAGAGGAGCAGGAATGCTGACGTTTTGGGTCTGGACCCTTCTTCAGAAATGGGGGAGGGGAAGGCGATTCTGAACTAAATTGGGAGAGAGGGGGAGACGGATAGAAGATGGATAAAGGAGCAGATAGGTGGAGAGGAGACAGACAGGTCAAAGAGGTATGGATGGAGCCAGAAAAGGTGAGTGTAGGTGAGGAGTTAGGGTGGGGATAGGTCAGTCCAGGGAGGACAGACAGGTCAAGGAGGCGGGATGAGGCTGGTAGGTAGGAGGTGGGGATGGGGCTTGAGGTGGGAGGAAGGTCGGACAGGTTAGGGAGGCAGGGACTGGTTTTGGGATGCAGTCGGCAAGGGGAGATTTTGAAGCTTGTGAAGTCCACATTGATACCATTGGCTGCAGAGTTCCCAGGCTGAATATGAGTTGCTGTTCCTGCAACCTTCGGATGGCATCGTTGTGGCACTGGAAGAGGCCCAGGATGGACATGTCGTCCAAGGAGTGGGAGGGGGAGTTGAAATGGTTCACGACTGGGAGGTGCAGTCATTTGTTGCGAACTGAGCGTAGGTGTTCCACATGTGTGACCTATGTTGTTCAAGTTATTTTGATTTATGTGCAACTATAGACTTTGAATGTCATCTGAAAGAAACAGCATGCATTTGTATAGCACATTTACTATCTCGGGTAACTACCCAAAAGCATTCACATTGACTGAAGTACTTCTGAAGTGTTGCAATATAATAACCACTGTGTAGAGCTGGATGAACACAGCAGGCCAAGCAGCATCGGAGGAGCAGGAAAGCTGATGTTTCGGGCCTAGGCCCTTCTACAGAAAGGTCTATTTCTTCAGAAGGGTCTATTTCTGAAGAAAGATCTAGGCCCAAAATGTCAGCTTTCCTGCTCCTCCGATGCTGCTTGGCCTGCTGTGTTCATCCAGCTCTACACCTTGTTATCTCAGATTCTCCAGCATCTGCTGTTCCTACTATCTCTAATAACCACTGTGGCTTGCTTGTGCACAGCACATTCCTAAAAACCACAATTAAATAAATTATCCATTTGTACTGTCACATTGGGAGACGAAAGTGGCCCAGAACACCATGGGAATTGTCCTGTTCTGCGATGCATAATGTCAGGAATAATTTACATTCACACGACTGGACAGGCTTAACACCTCATCTGAAAGACAGCATCTGCAACAGTGTAGCATTCTGGAAGCACTGCATTCGTGTCAGCCCAGATTATGTCTCACATCTGGAGCATGAGACTCAAACACACAGCCTGCTGACTCGGAGGTAAAAATGCCACCAATAGACGCAATATGACTATAAGGGAAGTCACAGCTGATCAGGGCCCTGCCTTACACCTATTTCAAGAAATGTGTACTTTCTTCAAGTCTATAGGCACTAAAGTACATTGCATGTTTTATTTTTCTGTTGTTACCCAGCTGAGATCAGCACAACGTATATAAGCTTGGGATGTGACTTTCTGATCTGTGTAATACTGTAATCCAAAACAAGAGTATGAATATGATACGCCAGCATCAAGAAGCAACTGTTGAAGTGGCACGGTGGCTCAGTGGTTAGCACTGCTGCCTCACAGCACCAGGGACTTGGATACAGTTCCACCCTTGTGGAGTTTGCACATTCTCCTGTGTCTGCGTGGGTTTCCTCTGGGTGCTCTGGTTTCCTCCCACAGTCCAAAGATGTGCAGGTTCAGTGGATTGGCCATGCTAAATTGCCCATAGTGTCCAGGAATGTTCAGACTAGGTGGATTGGCCATGGGAATTGCAGGGTTACAGGGATAGGGTAGGAATTGGGTCTGCATAGGATGCTCTTCAGAGGGTGGGTGTGAACTTGATGGGCTGAATGGCCTGCTTCCACAATAGGGACTTTATGAAATATTTGAAATGGATCGGGTGGAAGGCACTGGAACATCAGTTGGGTGTTCCAAACCCTGGGTGTAAATCATTTCTATAGTACAATAAATGTCCTGAGGCACATAATGATGCATGCATTGACAAGTTGGTACAGAAATGGGCCAGTGTGCATATGTGCTCGTTATTGGTGGAACAGGTCTTTGCCAGTGAGACATCACAGGCTCTTAGCAAATCAGCAACATGTTTTACATGCTGGCAAAACTAAAGAACTGGTCATTGACTTCAGAAAGAAAGTAGGACAACACACCCCGATCTACATCAACGGAACTGAGGTTGAAAAAGAGAAGAGCATCAAATTTCTCAGAGTGATGATAATTGATGCCCTGTCCTAGACTTCCCATGTAGATTTAATGATCAAGAAGACACAACAATGCCTTTTCTTCCTCAGGCAGCTCGGGAAATTTGGAAAGATCATAAGGTCCCTCACCAACTTCTACAGATGCACCACTGAAAGCATACTGACCGAGTGCATAACGGCCTGGTATGGCAACTGCTCTGCCCAGGACCGTAAGAAACTACAGAAGGTGGTGTGCACAGCCCAGACCATCACAGAAGCCAACCTTCCATCCACGGACTCTGTTTACACGGCCCACTGCCACAGAAAGGCTGCCAACATCATCAAAGACCCATCGCACCCCGGTAATGGTCTCCAACAACCCCTTCCATCAGGCAGAAGATACAGAAACCTGAACACATGCACAGACAGGTTCTTTATGGCCATTATCAAACCGTTGAATGAACTCTAGTCTCAAATAACATAACCTGCAATGTAACCTGTATACCTCTAAGTCTTTTTGATCTGCACATCCTTTGCTTGTTGTGATCTGCCTGTACCACTCGTAAACAGTACATAACACTGTATTTTGTGACAATCAACCAATCAACCATGACTGATTGAAATCAGCAGGCAAGTTTCAAAATGTAATATTAGCTTTTGATTAGGATCCCCTTTCGTGTTAATGGCATGAAACATTTTTACCCCAATAACATCTTCAATTCATGCTTATCAGAGCAAGCACTGCGCAGTGAACCCCAAGTGGTCAACAAAGAACATCACTCAATGAGGTGTTAACCATCCTGATCGCCATCATACTTGAAGACGGTATCGCCACTGACAAATATGATGTTGGAAACATTTCTAGTGCTGTGGAACAGGAAGCATAAAGCACAGTACTGAGCAGTCCTGATTAAACAGTGGTGATGCGCAAATTGTTGAGGTTTCGGCTGATTGAGGAATGCTCAACTACAACCTGCGTTCTAAGTACGAAGGTGTTAACTGTTTTTTATATCCAGTAGTGCTCTCACACTTAACTGAATGGTGGTATCTTTCTTCATTTATTAACTAACACCAGTAAAACACCGTGATTCCAATTAAATAATTTACATGAAAAGCCTGTCAAGGAGAGTGATAATTATATCAATTGTAGTCAAGTACATTCAAGTGAAGGGCATTGTTTGGATGGTTACTTGAATATATACACCTCGTTGATATGGAGTAGAGTGGAGTCGGGAGATACATACCTGTAATCTTTCACTCTGTGAATAAATCTTTTCTACTTTAAGATTTGTCTGTGGTTTTCTCTTCAACTGACTATCAGGCATACAACATAGAGGAGATAATAGGTACTGCAGATGCTGGAGAATCCGAATTTCTGATGAAGCATCTAGGCCCGAAACGTCAAGCTTTCCTGCTCCTATGATGCTGCTTGGCCTGCTGTGCTCCACACCTTGTTATACAACATAGAGGATACTGATTTCGAACTTTGAGCAAAATATGAAGGGGGATATGGGCAGGGATGTTTAAGCAGCAAATGCTAATGACCTGGAACTCACTGCCCTTAAGGGTATTGAATGACAATGATTTCAAGCAGAAATTGTGGGAAAGAAGGACTTGAGAGAAATAAATTTGCAGAGCCACAGGGATGGAGCAGGTAAATAGAACTGATTGGTTTTCTTTATAGAAGCCTGGAGGGTATTCGATTTGCCAAATGCTCTCCACCTATGCTGTAATGACATAGAGGGTGTCAGAATGTGAAGCCTGTATTCAGCAATCATATCCTTCTGGGAATATAGAATTCAAACAGTAAGATTCAACCAACTTTTGTCTGCATTCCAAGAAGACCTGGGCATCCGCCTGTCTGACACAATCACTTCAGAATGAGGATCTGCGCACGGAGAATATTTTCGAAATAATTGCGAGAGGTGATCAAGGATGGCTGATGTTGGGTTTGATTTCGAAAGCCAGGGGATGGAGACAGTGGAGGAAAAAGATAGCTCCTTGGTGATGAAGAAATAGTGGTTGATAGCTCTGTCACCCATAACAGGACAATAAGGGAGGCAATTGGCAATAAAGCAGCATTGACAAGTAGAGGGCAGGAGCTGGAGCAGGCTGCAGAGGTAACTGTAAATGATAGCAGAGAGGGAATTACAAAGTAGGATGAAAAATATAAATTAACAAATTAGGGTGACCAGTGAGCTGGGCTTGGTCTGTGACAGAATGGGGGCTGTGGAGTCCTAGATGAATTAAAGATTGTTTAATGGTAATGTTGTCATAGTCTTCCCAGACCATAGGGTTGATCTGTCGTTAGAGGGAGCGTGATGACTGGTGATGGTTTAACCTGAGCGTCATCATGCCTCAGGTGAGGGGAGATGTTGAGAAGGCAAGGCCTTCACGGTAACCTCAGCCAGCATGGGGATTGAAACCATACTGTTGGTGTCACTCTGCATTATAAACCAGACAGCCTGAGCTAACTGACTCCTAATGACTTACTGAATTTCCTCCTCCCCCTCAGCAACTGCAATGGGACGTACTAGCCCAGTCTGAAGTTGCCATTTGGATTAAATCAGTCTCAACTGTCTGGAAGATGCTGCACTCTTCTCTCTGATACCTCACACTCACTCTGTCTCTGCTACTGTCCCCAACTTCCCACCAAGGCTTGTAATCTTCTACTCTAACTATTGCTCAAGTATCTTCCCTCGCTCACCGACACCCAGCCCAGCCCCTGACACCAATGGACCTGCATGCCCTCTGTACTGCCTTCTCTCTTGGTCCAGACACCTCTCTACCTGAACCAACCTATTCCACTTGTTTTCGTCTCCCTTATTACCTGCCTTTCTCTCATTCCAAGAGAAAATCAACAGGGTAGTGGACTGCACAACATTCAGTTCCTCATCCCCTATGAGGGGAGCAGCCTGAATCTGACCAACCCCAAGCAGCTTGACTGACCATGTCCAAATCCTTAACCCTAACATCGGCTCTCATGTATATTCTGAAGAAGGGTCGCTGGACCTGAAACATTGACTCTGCTTTCTCTCCAAGGGTGCTGCCAGACCTGCTGAGTTTCTCCAGAAATTTTTGTTTTTGTTTCAGATTTCTACCATCTACAGTTCTTTATTTTTGGTCACATTTATTGGCATTGATTCTCCCCAAAATCAGTGATGAGGACATTCTAGTACAAACTGTCTTCCTCCAACTAAATCATTCTTAAGAAAAGAAACGGAAAAACACATCTTTGAGTGTATTTGATTGCTTCATGGGATAGTTAATTCTGATTATTTCCTTGTTTCTGTAAATTCATGGAATTAGAACGTTGAAGATTTCACTCATCTCTCTCTCTATGCAACAAATGCCATTGACGATTTTTGAAGCACTCCCTCCATTGCAGACCTATACATGGATGACTGACAGAACTGACTCAGATGTGGACAACGGGGTGCCTAAAGCATTGTTTCGTGTCAGGGCTCCTCCTGACTCGAAACCAGCTGGATGGTGCTGAATTAAAATCCTACCCATAATTGCAACACCTACAAAGAACTTAAGTGTATCGTTCCTGATAACTACAGGAGGATCAGACACCAGATTAGCAGTCCTTTTCAGGATTATAAAAGGAGAAACACACAGTGCAGTGAATAAGGTCAGTGAGTTACAAGGATGATCAGCCGTTTGCAAATGAGACCGGATTAAAAAAAACTATCTGGGGAAAATGTTCCCTTTAGGGGAGCAAGTGAATCCCAGGAGATAGACATGTAACAATTAAGGTTGGTGCAATAAGGGTAGTCAAAGCATCTTTCGTCTTGTCCAAATTGTTAATGGAATTGTGGAAGAAATGAATTGGAGTATTGGGTTGGTCTATTTGAATGGGATACAAGTGATTATTTAGCTTTGTTTATGGAAAAGGTCAGTACCTAAGCATGTGTTAAGAAGAGGGACAAGCAAAAGAAATAAACCTGTTTGGGCCTCGTGAGCTTTGTTTATTTCTGACAGTTTACCAATTGCCTGCGATGATATAACACTGTTCACAAGCTTGGTGTTGCATTTGACCTGAACATGAGCTTTCAACCACAGATCTACAGAGTATACTGATGGGATGATAATTGACTGGGTTGAATTTGTCCTACTTTTTGTGGATAGTCATACCTGAGCAATTTTCCACATTGTCAGGTAGTTGCCAGTGCTGCACTGGAACAGCTTGGCCAGGAACATAGCTAGCTCTGGAGCACCAGTCTTCAGTACAATTGCTGTGTAGTGATCTGTAGACATTGCCTGATTTCCCTTTTTTTCCTGAAGAGCTTTGGTGGAAGCTAGCAATAGAAGCTGGATCTTATCTAGTCTGTGATTTACAAGGACACATCCCTTCCTAATAGATTTCTAGTGCTTTTCTTCAGTAATTCCCACATTAATCCTGACCAGCATGCTTACTGTTTATTATATTCTCACAGTTTCACAATCATCAATATAAACACCCTGAAATATAATTTAATCTAATGTATTATGTGCACCTGCATAGTCTTAGGGGTAATGGTAGATAACCCTTTTTTGTCTTCTTAACTCATTTACTTCTATTTAACCAGTTACAGAGAATGCTTTCATCATTATCAAAGTCATTTATGTACGTTATGGTTTAAAAAGCTCAGTTAATTTATTTTACCTAATGCTAACTAGAGTGATACAATTCAGACCAAGCAACCAAATAACACCTGAAAGCTAAACAATGAAAACTGTACAACAATGTTCCACTTTCACTGTTGGTGTGGTTATTCACAATATTTGGAAATTCCTTTTCCTGGAACACAACCTTGACTCAGGTCCCCATTAGGCAACACTTGGATGTTTAAGAGTCATTAGGTTGAATTTTAATCTGCAGCAGCACATGGGCTTGGGAAATGGTGAGGGAAATTAAAACCTCTGTCATTGACAAAACATGAGGAAACCAATTTGAACGTATAATTTCTGCATTTGGCTCTTGTGCAACAGGCTACCTGAGTGTGACTACCTTGGGACAGGCAGATTGTCAATGGCCACATTTTAATTCCTCAATTAGAGCAAATTTTCATCACACTTCTGAGTTTAAAATCGGCTTCACATCTATCCTGGCCTCCCCAAGATTTACCAGTGAAAGCAAAGTACACAGCAGAGACTGAGGGAGCGGAATTAACATCAGTGATAAATAAACAGTAATTATTCTGCAATGAAAAGAAGCTTTTTCGCTTGGCAAAGATACCTCCCTGAGAGTCTTTCAGTGATAATTGTATCATATGAGCAAACACCATTAATAAAACAATAGACAGAATCCTATAGGCATCTGAGCAATGTGTGTTATGGCAAAATTTGTGGCAAAAGCAGGCGAGGCATCCAACAAAGCCTACCTTGACGTTTGAAATAACTACAGAGGCTGGTATCCCGTCACCAGTCACCCTTTATTTACACGTGGAGAGTCCTTAACACTGACCCAGCTCCCTCAGTGCCAGCTGTCAAAGTGAACAGAACATCTGACAGCCCTGTTTATATTTGTCAGCCAGGGCTCCCTGATTGGACCAGGTTAACAGCCCCAATTGGGGAACTCATATTCTATGAGGTCCAGCTGACTGACCTCATTAAAATCATTACATTTCCCCCCTGCCCGAATCTGAAGACATAGGCCAGTCCTTTTTCTTGCAGCACCTCCTCAGGCATTTTAGCACCAGGTCAGGTTCTTCCAACTCTGCGTCAGATTCGGGCAGTGTGTAATACACAGGAATTTGCCTCTTGCACCCGGAGCATCCCGGGAGAAATCCACCCTTTTCTTCCAGCGGCAAAGGCATCAATGCAGCGAGATTCACTGCACCAATCTCAGATTCAGAGCTTTCTTCAACACTTGCTGGAGGGGTAGCACCCATGAGTTCCAACAGCCTTTCCAACTGTTCCAAGGAGCCAGGCACATTTTCCTCCCACACCGTTTGCGAGTTCGGGGCTTTCATATGGTCCACGTGCTTCTTCAGGACTGTCGGTCCCACGTGAACCTTATACGTCGCTGATCCTGACCTTGCATCGACCAAGCCTCTGATCCATGCAGGGCCATTCCCTTGATCCTTATGTCAAATAGCGTACCCTATAGTAAACTGTCTCTCCTGCTTGGTGGAGTCTGGTGTCTGGCACTGGCATTCCTGATGTCATTTCAATGTTGGGAGAAACACCCTGAATGTTTTATGTATTTGTCAAGCACCCAGGTAGATTCTCAATAGGCAGTGGAAAGTTGCTAATTAAGGATGGTTATAGTTTGTTGAACACCATATTAATGGCTCAATGTGCCTTATTAATGTTCAGCGTCCTATCTCATCAAATGTGCTAATCAAACTAGATGTCGAGAAATATCGACATGGGAGACAGAGTGGGTACCTGGCAAACTTCAGTTCACTTCTGGCTGTGAGGTGTCTGTGCAGTGGGGTTGGGGCAGCACGATGGCTCAGTGGTTAGCACTGCTGCCTCACAGCACCAGGAGCCCAGGTTCAATTCCAGCCTCAGGCAACTGTCTGTGGGGAGTTTACACATTCTCCCCATGTCTGCATGGGTTTCCTCCAGTTTCCTCCCGCAGTCCAAAGATGTGTAGATTAGATGGATTGGCCATAGTGTGCAGGCCAGTTGAGTTAGCCATGGGAAGTAGGGGGATGGGTGTAGGTGGGATGCTTTTCAGAGCATCAATGTGGACTCAATGAGCTGAATGGCCTATTTCAGCACTGTAAGGATTCTATTCTATTCTATGTTGCCCCATGCCTTTTGGTGGATATTGTTTGAGTCATGAGTTGTTCCAGGAATGACGCTTGGTAAGATAGGAGTAGAATCTGACATGAGGACGCCATAGATGCAGGGAAGGTAGAAACAGGAGGCTGGAAGAACACGCCAGGCAGCATCTGCAGGAAAGGAGCAGTCAATGTTTCAGGTATTACCCTTCTTCAGGGCTGGATGTGAGGGTAAGGGTAGCTGCAGATAAAGGGGGGGGGGGGCACAGGGGTGGTAGTGAAATGGTGGTGATAGATGGACACTGGTGGTAGGTATGACCTGGTTTGTCGATGGGAGGGATGAATCCAGTTGGTGGCTAGAAGGGAAATTTGCAATGCAAATTTGAAAAACAACTCCTTTTCTTTCACCTGGGCACCCTACAGCTCGGAGGACTCAACATTGAGTTCTCCAATTTCAAATAATCACCCCACCCATCCTCCACCTGCCCCTCCAGCCCAACCTCCTCCCTTCCATTCCACCTTCTGACCCTCCCTTCCAGCCACCAACTGGATTCATCCCTCCCAACGACCAACCAGCTCATACCAGTTGGGGAGGTGATGGCCTAGTGTATTATCGCTGGACTGTTAATCCAGAGACCCAGATAACGTCCTGGGGACCCAGGTTTGAATCCCATGGCAGATGGTGGAATTTGAATTCAATGAATATCTGGAATTAGGAATCTAATGATGATCATGAATCTATCGTTGATTGTCAGAAAATCCCATCTGGTTCACTAACGTCCTTTAGGGAAGGAAACTGCCATCCTGGCCTACATGTGACTCCAGACCCACAGCAATGTGGTTGGCTCTTAACTGCCCTGTGGGCAATTAGGGATGGGCAATAAATGCTGCTTAGTCAGTGACACCCTTGTCCTGTGAATGAATAAATATAAAAAACATTCCACCTCCACCCCTTCCCCTCATCTCTCTTTTTCTGCAGCTCCCCCTACTCCCACATCCAGTCCTGAAGAAGCGTAATAGCCAAAATATTGACTGCTCCTGTCCTCCAGATGCCACCTGGCCTGCTGTGTTCTTCCAGCTTCCAGTTTGTCTACCTTGGATTCCAGCATCTGCAGGTTTTTTTTGTCTCTAAGGTAGTTAATGAGGTTTGTTTGTTAAGATACACGCAGAAATCTCTCTGAGCATCACAGCAAAACCCTCCAGTTGCAAAAGGAAACTGACATTTAACCAAAAAAATACTTGATTCTGTCGGGCTGATCCTTACTCATTCCTTTGTGCAAATATTGTTGTCTCTCCTTCTCTCTCTGGGCTTCATCTCTACCCATCCGTTACTTCTCCCTCCTCCGCCACCCCTTCTTCAGCATATATACCAATCCTTTCCTAGCTACAAATGAATCTGAAGACGGGTCACTGGATTCTAAACATTTCCCTCTGCAGATGCTGCCAGATCTGCTGAGCTTTCCCAGCAATTTCTGTGTTTAACCAAAACAGTGTATAATTCAGTCTACTGTCTTTCAATGCAAGGATATTTACTTTAGAACTCTGCCTGATACAACAAGAATTCATCTTGTTTTTTTATTGAAACCTCTATATCTTGGAAGATCCATTCACACGTTCCCTGACTTAAAACCAAACATCTTTAACTTGAGGATAATCATTCCTTCTGGAATGCTTGTCTTCTGGAACCCTGTAGTAAAACCTTCAATGTATCCTGAAAAGCTTCTTATTTTTTCATGTTCCTCCAAACCTGCATTGTCCAGAAAAGGATTTCCTTAACTAAACAAAAATCTACCCCTCTTTGAAGGCAAGTAGTGGCCCTTTGAGAGTCGCAGTCTCTCTCATTTCCTGCTCACACACCCAAGATGCCACTTGTCAAGTGTCCTATACCCAGTTTCTGCAGCATTCTCTGTTTGTCATCTTATATCCCTTTCCCTTTAGCTGAAAGCATATTAAAGGTCACAAGATCAGAACCATGTGGAGAACAATGAATTCTTGAAGTGCGTTGCAAACCTGATTTTAATCACATAATGTGCATTATTTATACGTGAAATAACAGACACATGGGAATAAGTTTCTTGATGAGATCTAACTCATGGCTGGGTGATTTACATACTGGTGGCCTGAGGGAGATTTATCAGCCTGGATGTGACTGAGTGTTCATAGAAGCTGAAATCTAACGCAAGAGTCTGCCCAGTTTTCGATGCCATATGTGACGCCTGGGAGTGAGTTACAGGTTGGTATCTGATTGGGGGCCTGTGGATAATCGATAAATAGAAAAATTAAAACTTACAAGGCCACTTTAAACTCCCTACTGCCTGCAGAAAACAAGCTAGAAATGGGGGGAGAGTAGTTGAAAGTGAGTTTGGATTTAACCTACTAACTTTCTATCCCAAGCCAGTAGGCTCTTCTTTAATTTGAATCATTTATATATAAAAAATATATCGGCCTAGGTTCTCTAACACTCTCTGTTATTAATTTGTATCTTCAGTACCCAAAATATTTTGCTTTCATTAACACACTAAATGAAAAGAGACAGCAAGGGTAAGATACGCTTTGGAACTGAATACAACATCCAGGTGTTTTAAATAAAATGGCAGACGCTTGAAATCCTGAAATAAAAACCATTACAACAGAGTGGCACAGTAACTCAGTGGATAGCACTGTTGCCTCACAGTGGCAGGGATGTGGGTTGGAATCCAGCCTTGGCTGACAGTCTATGTGGAGTTTGCATGTTTTCCCTATGTCTGTGTGGCTTTCCGCTGAGTGCTCTGGTTTCGTTCCACAGTCCAAAGACGCACAGGTTACATGGATTGGCCATGTTAAATTGTCTGTTGTATGCAGGGATATGCAGGTTAGGAGGATCAGCCATGGTGAATGTGAGGTTACAGGGATAGGATAGGGTGGGAGGCTGGATGGGATGCTCTTCCGAGGATTGGTGCAGACTCAGAGGGCTGAATGGCCTCCTTTTGCATTGTAGGGGCTCTATGAATAGATTTTGATGCATTAAACGGACATGGGGGTAGTGCAAGAAAATAATGTTGGGATTGACTATTGGTCATGATCTAGTTAAATGGTAAAGCAAGCCCAATGGGCCATGTGGTCTATTCCTGCTGCTATTTCCCATGTTCCTAATGCAACCATTCCATTCCAACTTTGTTATGCTATGTCCCACAAGTCAGTATACCTTTACCAGACATGCTCACGATCACAACAGCATTGCACGTGAAACTCAAACCATGGGAGCAACAGTGGCCATCTGACTTTGTTATCTTGGTGGTAGATATTTGGAAAACTAACTGAAGACCAACAGTAAACCAGCTTTGGACAACGGAGAATTTGGACAAAGCAAGAGTTCTACAGCTGTAAAGATCCATAGATAATTCCAATTACTCACTAAGAAAACAGGGATAAATTATTTTTGATTAGAATTTAAGTTCTTTCAAGATGAAATAAATTTGTAAGATTGCCTCCATTAAGGAAAAAAAAGTACAAAGAATGCACCGCTAGAACACAAAGTGCTAGAACACAAAGTCTGTGCAATGCAATTCAGTGGTTAGAGACAAGTATGCTCGGTTCCTGACATTTGTTGCATAAGTAACAGTTTTCACAACAGTAGCTGTGAAGTATGTCTTCTAAAAAAAGGAACTGTTTTAAATTACACTGACATGAAGTCACAATCACACAACTTAAGGTGGTAGTCCAGTGTTTTGTGGTGCAATCATGGATAGCAGAAACCTCATTATGGACTGGACTTCCAATAACACCCTTACTGAATTATATTGTTCAAACACCATATACAGTTCTATTTTGCAGATCAAGTCATAGATCAACCTGAGAAAAGAGCTCTGAAAATCTTGCTTGCCATTGGCAAGGAGGGATTTCACAGAATTGACATTACAGCTTTTCCACAAAAGATCAGAAAGATCCAGAAGAGATATGGGAGATTCTCAATGACCAGGTCAAGGGTTAGGATTTTTTCTATTCATTCATGAGACATGGGTGTTGCTGCCTGGGCCAGCATTTATTGCCCATCCTGAGTTGCCCTTAAGGAGGTGGTAGTGAACTGCCTTGTTGAACTCTGTAGTCCATGTGCCTTAGTAGACCCATAATGCCATTAGGGAGGGAGTTCTGGAATTTTGACTCAGTGACAGTGAAGGAATGGCAATATATTTCCAAGTCTGGATGGTGAGTGACTTGGAGGGGAACTTGCTGTTCTTGTCCTTCTAAATGGAAGTCAAAGTGGGTTTGGAAAGTGCTGTCTAAGGAGCTTTGGTGAATTTCTACAGTGCATCTTGTAGATAGCATGTACTGCTGCTACTGAGCATCGGTGGTAGAAGGAGTGAATGCTTCTGGTTATGGTGCCAGTCAAGTAGGCTGCTTTATCCTGGATGGTGTCAAGCTTTCTTGAGTGTTATTGGAGGTACACGAATCCAGACAAGTGGAGAATATTCCATCAAACTCCTGCATTGTGCCTTAAAGATGGTGGACTCGTGTGTTCCACCTAGAACTCATTTCCTTAAAGACAACAATCCCTAGAGTTTATTGACCATTTTGTCAGAAGACGCCACTGCAAAAGGCAAAAGAGCAATTTTCCCAAACAGGAACTGCCAATGATTAGTCATTACCTCTATACCAACTGCAGCCTTTAGGAAGAATCTTTTGGCAATTCGCAAAGTGGATGCAGCCAAAAGAGGCTCACGCTTTTGTCTTTTGAGAGTCACAAAACATATTGCCTTTGGTTGGAAAACACCGTCATCTATCCAAGCCAACATATCCAATGTAGAGTGCAAAACACCACCTCTAGTTTCATAATTTCACAATTATTTGTTAAGACATTCACCACTGAAACAATAGAGGTGATACTGCTAACCACCACATATGCATCATCTACTTCCGTAAGGACATGACTTTGAATAAGGAGTAAGGATATGACTTTGAAATGAGCTAGAAGCCAGCTATCAGGATTATTATGGCTGAGCAGTCTTCCCCAGTCTCCAGCATAAGTGTGCTCAGGAGGTAAATGCAAATAACCTTGTCCAACAACCAATCATCTAACATCCCTCTTGATCTACGTTTTGATGCTTGAGATCTTGAAGCTGAAAACATCCTTAATGATAATCTTTTACTCATTGGCTGGGACCAGTGTGATGCAATCAACAACTGCTGAAGATGAGCAACTGCCATCATTATTCAGGGATGGCCTGAGAGTATCAAAGAAGTACCTGAGATTCATTGACTTTCAGACATGAACCTTTGTGTCAAATGTCTTTTCCAAGGACAAACAAGTTGTAATACCATTACACTAAGACATCACGTCCATGGTCCACCAGGGACACTAGGGTATTGAAACAGCAAGAGGGCTAGCACGAGAGTCTGTGCACTAGCCGTGAACGAATTAGGATTTTCAGTGACTTGTGAATGCATATGAGAAATGTCAATTGTATTAACCCAGCAGCAGAGGGAGCCTCTGTATTCACACAATGTTCCTTCAACTCCTCGGATGAAAGATGTAACAGCCCTAATCACAGTGCAAGGGGAAGATGACAAACTTGTGATGGATTCCTTCTCTAAATATTCCATTCTTTGATGACTTATCAACACGATGAGCACAGCTATCATTGCCACAATGAGTGTTAGTTTCAGTTTATTCACTTTCCCAGATCAAAAATCACACGACACCAGGTTATAGTCCAACAGGTTTATTTGAAGGCACAAGCTTTCAGAGTCTAGCTCCTTCCTCAGGTGTCAGTGAGACAGGTGGCATCAGACACCGAATTTATAAGCAAAAGATCAAAGGGTCAAAGACCTGATGCAAATGTATTGAACAAACCTAAAATGGCTGTTAAATCTTTAACCTGTTAGAAAGGATTAATATGCAAATCCCAGAATTTCTTTCAAGTCACTGCCCTGAGATAACTAAAGGCTTTATCAATATACTAGAGGTGACATCTCGGGTCATTTTAGGTGTGAAGCCTTGTATAGAATCTAGCTGTGTATTAATTTGGAGTCAGACTGGTTTTATTTCCCAAGTAGGAATTTTTAAATGCCACATTGTCTATAAATTGTGCGGTTTTTGAACGAAATAGAACATATCTGCAATTAAAAATCTGCAAATGCAAAAACACCCCATAGATTTATATGTGTGTGTGTGTCTGTGTGTCTGTGTGTCTGTGTGCTTGAGTGTGCTTGAGTGTGTGTGTGTGTGTGTGTCTGTGTGTGTGTGTGTGTGTCTGTGTGTGTGTGTAGTCTGTCAATGTGGCATTTTATAAATTCCTACCTCGGAGATAAAACCAATCTGACTCCAAGTTAATATGCAGCCAGATTAGGTCTCACACCTAAAATGCACTGTCTGATCTGAGGTGTCACACCTGGTATACTAATAAAACTTGTGGTTATCTCGGGGCAGTGACTTGAAAGAAATTCTGGGATTTGCATATTATATTTCTAACAGATTAAAGATTTAACAGCTATCTTAGGTTTGTTCAATACATTTGCATCAATTCTATGATCCTTTGATCTTTTACTTATAAACTCTATGTCTGATGCCACCTCTGTCACTGACACCTGAGGAAGGAGCAAGACTCCGAAAGCTTGTGCCTTCAAATAAACCTGTTGGACTATAACCTGGTGTTGTGTGATTTTTGACCTTGTCCACCCCAGTCCAACACCAGCACCTCCACATCATCCTTCCCAAATCAGTCAGTGTCTGACAATGGACCAGAGTAACTGGCACATCATTTCAAGACATGTGTGCCAAGTGGGGAGTAATTGTATCACATCGTCATTGCACTGTTCATGCTCAAATAGTCTAAAAGAATGTACTATAAAAAAACTTAACGATCATTAAGTGTTGATCAACAGAGCAAGATTTTTGCATTGCATCACTGCCTTTTCATCCAACACTGTCAGAGAATGGATTTCTATCCCCAGCAAATGTATGCTCAGGCGGTAAATGCGAATAACCTTGTCCAGCAACCAATTGTCTAACCATTCCAAGACACAGAACATGCTTTTCCAAAGACAGAAGTGAATGAAAGAGATACACAGCCAGTGAGCGGATAGGAAGTTTACAAAACTGTGCAAGAGCAGAGAGTGAGGTCAAAATCCAAACATATATTGTTGGATGATAGCAAAGTTTTCTAAAATATATAACCATTCCAGATCATATAAGATCATTACTGATCATAATGTTACATTGTAAGTAGCAGAAACAAACCCAGACTTATGTACAACACACCAATCATACGAAGAGAGTGAGGAGGAACATTCCAATCATGATTGTGCAATGAGGTCGAGTGACAGCAACAAGGCAACCACTTTGCTAAACAATAGAGGACAATCTGCACCTCACTACACAGGGATATGGTCACACAAGTTGTCAAAACTCCAAAACATTAGATTGAAGCTTGTAATTTTAGTCTTGTCCTCTGTTTTACCTGTTTCTATAGTTATCATGTTGACAACATGTGCCAATGTACAACCCTGTATATCTGTCTGGAATAAATTATTGCCAGTGGGGAAAATGTGGGATGTTGTGTTATATCTCATGGTCAGTATATCCCCATATAACTTGCAGAGGTGTGCCCATGATATTATGGTGGCATTGCGGCATGCAATCTAAGATGACAAAGATCTCTTATTCCATCTTACCTCGGATCACATGAAGCATGACACTCCTGTGGAAGCATTGTTCCTCTTTTGTAAACGAGTAGCTTAATATTAGCTCAGATTTGAAGATGTTTGAAAGATGTAATTTTTGTATATTTTAGTTAATTCTAATAAATGTCTGTTGAATTCTTCAATCCCAGAATATCCGCGTTCAATTTCTTAATCGTCAGATAAAACTCCCTGTTAGCTTAATCGTCAGATAAAACTCCCTGTTAGAGACAAAAATTCAAACCAAACTTGAGACACCGAAACATTCAATAAATCAAACAGCATCCAATCCATCACCATGAGCATCTGTTCAGGGATACGTTGCCTTTTCTAGTGCTCTACACAGCGCCACCGAGTGGCTGCACCTTGTTTCATGGAGGATTGCTGACTTTCAGAGAGGGCCACTCTACAGGCCCAGCTTTGAACCAGCAACAACGGCAGTCTGTGCTGACCGTCGGAAAGGCACCAGTAAGACTCCTGGAAGAGTATCCAAAGTGAGAGCATAAACACTGTTAATCTGAGCGAGGACCAGCAGGCTCACACTCCACGGGGCCCAGGAGATGGCACCTCACTGTTCTTCGTAACCCGCTGGGGCACAGATTGGTGGGCTGTTATGAAAGCCTGCAAGTCTCTTCTCAGCAATGACGTCCACCACCAACACTACTGTGGTCTGAGATTTCACGGCTACACCCTGAGTCCCCACCGCAGCACTGAAATGTTGGGTGGCTCCTGTTTATGCTGCAATGGAAGCTGAGACCACATCACCTGGTTGGGTCTGCAAGTCTTCTTCCAGAGCTAGCCACCACTTTCATATAGAAGATGATGGGCTCCAAGCTCAGTGTGAGGCACTGTGCCAATCCTGTGTACCCTTTGCCACTGACTGGAGTGAGTATGGTAGGCCAGCCATTGCAGCAACCACACTCACCAGCCTTTTTCTATAGGTCCCTCCCTCACCTCTGCTGAGTCTTTGACAATAGAACTCATGTAGGAGCTTACACTTTCCTGCTTGGCCTGGGTGCAGCCTGCTCATGCCTGCTAACTTACCACATGTCGGTGCCGCCTCTGCTATACCCTTCAAATTGCACACACTGTAATTATGTGAGCTGGTGCCTCAAGCGTCGATCAGACCACTGGCATTTCCTGGGAGCTACCTCAAAGCATGAGCACACAAGGGAAAGGATAGGTGAGAGAATGGAGGAAACCAAGCGATATGTGGTTTCACAACCTGTAAATTGTAAGTGATAACAGATCGTAGGATGATGATGAAATGGGATTTGAGGAGGTGCGTAAGGTAAGATTATATCATAGTCCGTGATGGTGTGGGTCACTTAACTAGCTGTGTCCTCAGTGATGGCTGCTCCAATTATTTCCAGCATTGTCTCCTCTGAGGATGGGGAGGGATTAGGGAGTGGGCGATGGAGGTGCAGATGTCAGCACATGCAGCCATGATGGGCCTCGCTGGTTAGCTATTATGGGTCATTTTGTCCCATAAACAGGATGTGGGGTTCTCAGTGAGTGTGATTTGTGGTTCTTCAGTTCTGAAGAAGGGTCACTGGACCCGAAACATTAACTGTGCTTTCTCTCCACAGATTTAGATAACAATATAGAAGACATGGTTGGTAAGTTTGCAGGCGACACCAAAATTGGTGGGAGTAGGCAGTGAAGAGGTTATCTAAGATTACAAAGAGATCTTGATCAATTGGGTCAGTGGGCTATGGAGAGGCAGATGGAGTTTAACTTGGATAAATGTGAGGTATTGCATTTTGGTAAAACAAACAAGGACAGGACTGATACAATTAAAAGTAGGGCCATGGGTAGTGTTACAGAACAGAGAGACCTAGGGTTCAGGTATAAAATTCTTTAATGTTTGCATCACAGAGAGACAGAGTGATTAAGAAGGCATTTAACATACACCTTCATTGTTCAGACCTTTGCATACAGGAGTTGGGACATTATGTTGAGGTTGTACAGAATGTCGGTGAGGCCTCTTCTGGAATACTGTGTCCAGTTCAGTTATAGGAACGATATTATTAAACTGGAAAGGTTCAGAAGAGATTAACCAGGATGTTGCTGGGAATGGAGGGTTTTGAGAGGTGACCTTATAGAAGTTTATAACATCATGAGGAGTATAGATAGGGTTAATGGCAGGTGTCGTTTCCCTTTGGTGGAGGCTTTCAAGACTAGGAAGCATATTTTTTAGGTGAGAGGAGAAAGATTCTACACAGAGAGTGGTTCATGTATGGACTGAACTTCCAGAGGAAGTGGAGGATGTGGGTATAGTTACAATGTTTAAAAGACATTTGGATAAGTACATGAATAGAAAATGTTTGGAAGGATATGGGCCAAGAGCAGGCAGGTGGGATTGGTTTAGTTTGGGATTATGGTTGGCGTGGACAATCTGTTATAGGCAACTCATAGGTAAACTAGAAAGTGTGTAAAGAAGATTTACTAGGATGTTGCTGGGATGAGTAGGCCTGAGTTATACGGAGATGTTGGCCAGGATAGGATGATTTTCCTTGAAACATAGGAGAATGAGAGGTGATCTCATTGAGGTGTATAAAATCATGAGAGGCATAGACAGGATGAATGCATACAGTTTTTTCTCCCCCAGGAATGGGGAATTTAAAACTAGACGGCATAGGTTTAAGGTGAGATGGGAAAGATTTAAAAGGGACCTGAAGGGCAACTTCTTCACGCAGAGAGTGGTGCGTATATGGAATGGGCTGCCAGAGAAAGTGGTTGAGGCAGGTATAATAGCAACATTTAAAAAACATTTGGATAGGTACATGGATGGGAAGGGTTTAGAGGAATGTGGACCAAATGCGGGCTTTTGGAACTAGCTGAGTGGGCACTATGGTCAGTTTGGGCTGAAGGACCTGTTTCCAAGCTGTATTACTCTATGACTGGTTGGACCGAAGGGTCTGTTTCCGTGCTGCCTGACCTGCCTAGTTTGTCCAGCAATTTCTGTTTTTGTTTTGGATTTTCCAGCATTTGCAGTTCTTTGATTTGTGAGTGTGTTTGGGTGATGTAACTGTCATAGTTGGGTAAGTGACAGTGCGTGCAAACTGTGAACGTGAGGTTTTTGGCAGTACTCTGTGTGTAAGGCTGAGGTGGAGCAATATAAATGAGAGGTTTAAGTCACGGGTGGTACAGAGTGTCAGAAGTGGATGAAGACAATGTGGTCAAATGTGCAACGACTATCCTTGGATGTGGTGGGGTGCAGTTGCTAAGTTATGGCATGTCAGGTTGCATTTACTGACCTTAATCGTAGAATCCCTACAGTTTGGAAGCAGGCCATTCGGCCCATTGAATCCACACCAAACCTCCAAAGAGCAGCCCACCCAGTCCCACCTCCCTACCCTATCCAGTAACCCTGAATTTCCCATGGTCAATCCACCTACCTTGCACATCTTTGGACTGCGGGAGGAAACCGGCGCATCTGGAGGAAACTCACGCAGACATGTGGAGAATGTGCAAAATCCAAACAGACAGTCTCCCAAAGCTGGAATTGATCCTAGGTGCTGTGAGGCAGCAGTGCTAACCACTGAGCCACAGTGTAGGCCACAGAATCACTCATGCAAGGTCATTTGAACTTCCCCAGGAACTGCATCAAAGTCTTTTGGGCTACATTGCTGGAATCGAGCACCATGGGTGACCGTTCTCACTATCCTTCTGGAAAGCTTGCTGGCCTTTGAGGAAAGAGAACCTCTCTCTTTCTGTCTGGCTTTTGCACTAACGCCTCTGGCTCATAATATCTTCTAAGTACTTGCTGTTTCAGAATTGATTTGAATTCATTCTTGCAGCATCCTTCTTACCTGTTGTGGGCCTTTGTTAAAATAGAATTATTAACATAATGATCAACAATTGCTCCCTCCTGCATGATCACACCTCATGCTTCTGGCTTTTAGCCAAAAAGGCCCCAAGGATATTGCACAACATCCCTTCATGTTGTTTTTGAGTTGTTCTGGTGTTGCTGTTGGAAAAGGCTGATGGATGACCGACGTGGCAGCTTGTGCTGGGTGAGGGAGCAGGTTTGACTGAAAATCAAATAACTTGCAAACAATCATTACATCAGTACATACATAATAGATGTGCGTAAGGGCAAAGTAATAGATACCAGTTCATGTCAGTGAAACTCCATCATAGAGGGAGACCAGCAACTGGAGGAGAGGAGAACATTAACTGGAGAGGGGACACACATACCAACAACTTTACCAATCAAAGATGCAGCACCAAAGCTAGAACAGGCTAGTGTATGAAGCCACTAAATGTAAATGTGTTACAAAAGTACGAGGTGGTCAGAAAGCATTCATCTGATGATGAAAATATGACAGATTCTGTACTGCATACAATATAAGGTGGTTTCTCTGAAATGATTTGCAAGTTTTGCATCAGACAAGCATTGATGTTTGACCTCCATCAGTTCCAACATGAGTGCCTGGAACACTGGCTACTGTTAGTTATTTTCCTCTCACTGTTTTCTGCTTGTTGATGATTTTCACAATGTGGTTTTCACACAAACTATCCCTCCAGCAGACGGCGCAGCTTCCCACCAGCCCTTTATTGATGCCAAGCCTTCTCTCTGAGATTACACTCAAGTTTAAAAATTAAAAGATTGGGGCAGTAAAAATGAATTAACTCTAATAATGCCATCATGAATTCCAATACAAATCTATCACTCAAGCACAGTCAGGTACAAAATACAGCATTTACTACACTATCCCAAATACCATGGAGTCAGGTAAATTATACATTAAAAATGAACTGTGAAGTACTAACATTTAACCCACTGTCCCAGCCAGTCCCAGAGTGTAAAAGGACAGTGTCTGACCCACTGTCCCAGCCAGTCCCAGAGTGTGAAAGGACAATGTCTGATCTACTGTCCCAGCCAGTCCCAGAGTGTGAAAGGACAATGTCTGATCTACTGTCCCAGCCAGTCCCGGAGTGTGAAAGGACAGTGTCTGACCCACTGTCCCAGCCAGTCCCAGAGTGTGAAAAGACAGTGTCTGACCCACTGTCCCAGCCAGTCCCAGAGTGTGATCGAGTAATAGCTGCGTTAAAACAGAAAGTTAACCCGAGTAACCCAACAGTTCTGGTGATGTATCTGGTGACAGAAACAAAATATAGCATTTTTTAGCCTCTGAATGATGTGAACTTTGGCAAGAAATTTGGGAGAATTCGGTGAGATGTCCAGTGAGGCCCTTCTTAACATTACGTTTTCCAACTAATTCCCGGATATCAAGATGTAATTCATGCTTGTGACCAGTGAGAGGCCTATTAGTATGGATTATTGGTCATCATCATTCTGGTCAATACTTAATCCCACCCAATTAATATGCAATCTTCTATTCTCCCACTTAACGGACCACTGAATTCCCAGAATTCCCGAGATGAAAGTCAGAGCGGACACCTGGTGATTCCAGATCACCACCTGCTCCTGAGGGCATTCATGTTGGGCACCAGTCACCACCAACTCTGAGCACACTCCAAGGGCACCACATTCACAGTCATTGGCATCTAACACATACCAGGCTGACTGTACCCTCGTGGCACATCTCCGATCTATTTACAATACAAATCTGCATTTCAATGTAGGACTTTGCAGTACACTGGCATTTTTCATTGCAATGCTGCTGCACTTTGCACACAGGGACAGAAGCCAATTTCGTGGGTTGGACATGGCGTCTCAAGTCTGTTTGCTCACTCTCAGCATTCACACATCTTGCACGTGCATGGATGCTCACTGCATCTCTGCCCTGCCCGCACTTGCACTGTCCTTTTGGGCTTCGATCCCTCAGACGTAGCTAACAGGCTCACAGTGCCTCTATACTGAATTGCCTTTTAGTGCAGAAACAAAGCTAATGTCATAAACTGGGAAGGTCTGGACTGCCAAGGGTCAACCAGGTGCACAATAGCCAGTTAAATCTGGTGCCAGGAATCCAGCAACGGTGAATATCTCCATCCACAGCAGCTGGGAGAATCGGGTTAGCATTGCTCAAGAGGGGAACCATAGAGGCATGGCACACAGTTAATGAAGTGAGTTTGGGACGATAGTGTGAGAAAACCCATCAGGACCTCATGGAGATAAATCCTTTGAGAAACACAATCAAAATGACCAATTTCTTGTGAAATTCAGCAAAATGTTAACATTTCAAGTTTGCTTTAACTCTTCCTTAGAACCAGAGATTGATTTAGCATTTCGAATTCAATATGACTCCTCTTGAGATCTGCTTATTTTGGATTTGAAATATTAACCCTGTATCTGTCTCCATAGGTGCTGCCAAAACCTGCTGCGTTTCTCCAGCACTTTCTACTTTTATTCAGAACTCCAGCATTTGCAGTATTTGGTCTTTACATCTGACTCATTGTACTACACAGTACTGGTGCACATGAAGTGAATGAGTGGGCAAACACATGGCAGACGCAGTATTACATGGATTAGTGTGAAGTTATTCACTTTGGTAGGAAAAACAGAATGGCAGTGTATTACTTAAATGGTGATAGATTGGGAAACGTTAATGTATAAGGGTACCTTGGTATTGATTTGCTCCACTAAAGTTATAATGAAAAGGAACAAACTGATGGTACAAAGATAGAATCGATGTACAGACAGTGAGAATATTCTTTCCAAAGTGTTTTAACACAATGCATTATGACCTTTTGATGAGTCAATCTTAAAACTTCACCACATAATGTTTATATAACTATGAAAATTATTGACTATTACTCAGCATCCAACTTTCTCCCAGATTGAACTGAAAGTGAAAACATGAGTCTTCACAGCATTAAAATACTAAATGCATAGTATTTATTAAGTTTATGCAGTCTCTAAACAATGACAAAGACACAAAAATGGAAGTTGCTAGAAAAGCTCAGCAGGTCTGGTAGCATCTGTGAAGAAAAAAATCAGTGTTAACGTTTCGGGTCTGAGGAAGGGTCACCGGAACCGAAACAGTAACTCTTGATTTTTTTCTTCACAGATGCTGCCAGACCTGCTGAGCCTTTCCAGCAACTTCTGTTTTTTGTTCCTGATTTACAGCATCCACAGTTCTTTCGGTTTTTAATGACAAAGACACATTGGACATACAACTGCTTATCACCCAAATGCTACAAAGTCGTCTAGAGCTCATATATCTATTAATGGTTTAGTTATGCAGAGTTTGATAAATGCCTAGAGTAAACTTGTTTAATTCACACATTAAACAACTAGGTATGTTCTGTGGCAAATTCATCTCGTGTTTCCATCTTGATGTTGGAAAGGGTTACTGCTTCCATCTTAAACCAGTTTCAGGTTCATATACTAGCCAGGTCTTGTCTGACACTCTAACTTTATCAAGGCCACTTTTTCAGCTGCAGTTTACGTCACTTTTAGAGTGGCTCTGCATTGTGGTGATCCTGCATCCATCTTCAAAAGTATAGATTCTGCTGTTCTAGTGGATGCCTGACCCAAAGCCCAGGATTACTTTCTGTGCACTTATACTGCACTGTTCTAGGTTATTCACCCCAGCCTCCTATTAACTCTTTCATGATTTTTCCACATTCTTACAACATTCAAAGTTCTGAGTTTCTTGTCACATCCCAGTTTGAAGGAAGAATGGGCAATCATTCTTTCCCATACTGCCTGTCTTTCTCCACAGCCAGGATAATTAAGCTGAAAATGGTACATTCTGCCCTCCTTTTCAAGATGTGGACTTGGAATCGGTTGCAATTGTAGTTCCATTTTCAGCTTCTGTGTTCCTCTCAAGACAATGTCATGAACTGTGGAGCAGGCTGATTGTAGCAATCCCCTGCACTGTTCAACCGTCCAAGCTATAAGTATGTGAATAGTGAGTTTGATGAAGGGCCAATGGGAGTAGCCCTTTGCACATGATGAGGGGTGGGGTTCAAGGTAAGGAGTGTGTTGTACATCAGCAGTGGATATGGTAGGCAGGTCTCACCAAGGACCAGGCAGTTAATGGGCAGGCAGGCACTGAATACCACAACACTGCTGCTCAGAGCTCCATGGGCCAGCATACCTAAATGGTCATATAACACACAACTTGGGATTTGGCCCATCCATCTCCAACTCAATCAACACTTATATCCATCCAATCTCTTCCCTGTCATCTGCATGTCTAGCTTCCCCATCAATGCTGTCCATTTCAACCACTAACAAATGGTAACAAGTTCCACATTCTTGCCACTGTTTGGGTAATGAAGTTTCGTGTGAACTCTCTACATCACGTATTGATATGCTGTAACCCAGAAGAAGAAACATTCTCCCTGCATCCACTCTGGGCAAATGTTTCATCATTTTAAGGACTTCTAGGATACCTGCTGGCCATTGTTTTTCAAGTGACCCACCTGTGACTCCTTTCCTGATATTCATATCCATGCATTTCTGGTATCACCCTCGTGTACCTTCTCTGCATCCTCTCCAGTGCTTCCACACCCTTTCCATAATATTACAATCAGAGCTACATGCTGCCTGAGTACGGTCTAACCAGGGCTCCGTTCATGTTTAGAATAAATTCCCTGCATTTCAAATCTATTCTTCTGGAAACAAGGCCTTGTGCTTGGCTTACCTTTTTTATGGCCTTTCTAATTTATGGCACAGCTTTTATGTATCTGTCAGAGATTCCTCTGTTCTTCTATCCCATTTCGACTTGCACTTTCTAAGTGATCAGTCTATTCTTCCCATCAAAATGTACAGTTATTTGTGTTGAATTTCATTGCAATTATTTGCCCATTGTGCAAGTTTATTCATGTTTCCCTGTGTCGCAGTCCTCCTCAGTACTGATGATTTGCCCCCAATTTTGGTATCATCTGCAAATTTTGACATAGTGCTTTTGATTTCTAAGTCCAAGTCTTTGAAACAAATTATGAATAGCAGGCCTTTGTGGAACACCACTTTCCAGCCTTCAATCCCTGGCTTCTTGAATGCTGCGGGCTGCATCCTTTTGTTTTGTGGATGCTGGAAATGTGAAGCAGTCACTGTTTTTGTTTCTGAGATAGTAGGAACTGCCGATGCTGGAGAATCTGAGATAACAAGGTGTAGAGCTGGATGAACACAGCAGGCCAAGCAGCATCAGAGGAGCAGGAAAGCTGACATTTCGGGTCTGGACCCTTCTTCAGAAATGAGGGCATTCTGAAATAAATAGGAAGGGGGAGGCAGATAGGAGATGGATAAAGGAGATCCACTGAGGTCTTTCCAGAGGGAGGAGGGTAACTTCTTCAAGGTAGGCATCCTTAGAAGAGGCTTCGCAGTGGAGTTAAAATTGTTACAGAGATAGTAGGAACTGCTGATGCTGAAGAATCTGAGACAACAAGGTGTAAAGCAGGATGAATACAGCAGGCCAAAAGCAGCATGAGATAACAAGGTGTACAGCTGGATGAACACATCAGGCCAAGCAGCATCAGAGGAGCAGGAAGGCTGACGTTTCGGGAAGAAGGGTCTAGGCCCGAAACGTCAGCCTTCCTGCTCCTCTGATGCTGCATGGCCTGCGGCGTTCATCCAGCTCTCCACACCTTGTAATCTCAGACTCTCCAGCATCTGCAGTTCCTACTATCACAGGCCAAGCAGCGTTTTTGTTTTTGTTTTGCAACTGGCGACCGGTTAATTTGCAGAAGGATTCCACTTCCTCTGTGCTCAGATAACAGTGAGAGCCTGCCTCCGTCCACAGATCTCTATCTAACACCTGCAAGTAAACGGTGCACTGTCACAGGGAGAGAACGAACAGTTTTACCTGCGCAGCCCACAGGCTCACTGGGAATTGTAGTCTTTGGCCAGCTCCAGCCGGACACGGAAAGGTCAGGGGCGGTATTCAATGTGGAAAACTACAACTCCCAGCCTGAGCTTGCTGATGCAATCTGTAGGTGCTGATGCTGGTGCCTTTTGTTGAGACTGAGAGTGAGAGGTGGGATGGCTGAGGGGAATTGACTCGTGAGTGGCTGTAACACTGGAAACAGCAGTAAATTGTGTCAACATTAAACAGAGGAACGAGGGCAGAACAGAACTATAGAGTGAAACAGCCTGTGAGCAAAGTGGATTTAAATTTCCGTTAAATCAATAACTAAGCACCCGGAAATTCAAGAGGAAATTTATCAGAGTCTGTTGGGGACAGAGGAACAGAACAGCGCGTTTTGTTTAACTCGGTAAGGATCGAATATTATTTACAGATTTGCGCCTGCTATCTACAAGTGAGTGAACTGTTCCAATAAATGTTGCAAGTCCTCTGTTTTGAGTTGGAACAAGGGGAGAATAGTTTGGTGATTGCAGGCGTAAAGATGGAATTTTTCTCTCTCTCTTTCTCTGCAACACAAAAACTCGATTCTCGCACGAAAATAAAGAGGAACAAACGTGAGTTGGTGAACAGTACGCCGGATCTTCGAAGGCTGGAATGTTAATCCTGTTTGGATTGATTCCCGGCGAGACACACAGAGAGAGAATAGCCTCTGGTTCTTTAAAACCTGGACGGTTACTGTCCTGGTAGCGGCAGGGTTCTGTCACTTATAAGTGAGGACTGAGAGCGGAGAGAGTTGTTTATCAGCCTATATTCTGACAGGAAAGACAGAGGCCAGTCAGTAAAGATGGTGCTAACGCCGAATGTTTATTGTTCCTTCCATGTGATCGAGTGCGTTTGTTTACATTGTGTGGAAGAACATGTTAAATAGAATAACACAATCCCCAGGATAGATAAAACCATGCGGGAAAGACCAGCACCCAGGAGCACAGTTCTTCACTACAGTCATCCGTCTCGTTTTTATTTTGAAAGTATCGGTAGTTTATAAATGCGGTCGTTTTTAAAAACAATAACAAAGCGAATGCTGTCGATGGCGTTCCGTCTGTGGTCAAGAGAGGGCGTGTAGTCTCTGCTGAAACTTACATCGTCCTTGTTTACCAGCTGACGCTGAGTTTCCAGGCGGATGTGATGGGGTTTTGGTCTGCGTATGCCTCTCGCTGACAAGAGCTCTCCCAAACAGCTGATGCCTTGTTACAGCCCGGCATCAGCTGAGTCCCCGACTTTTATATGCCGCTGGAACACTGCAAATTCCTGGCGAGTCTCTCGCAACGATAACCCCAAAACCTCCAAAGCCGGGTTTGGGTTTTGTTGCGGGGATCGTTTTATTGCGGGGGCAGTCAGTGCTGAAGGATTAAAGAAGAGAAATACGATCCTATTTTTGTCTCTCACCGATAAGCCAGACACTGCGCCGCAACTGAGTAACAGTAATTCTGAAAGTCAGGGAGTTGTACCTTTTAGGTCTACCCGTCATTCTCCTGGCTGACTGAATTCTTAATGCCGGCGAGATTGACAAATCCTGGGATAGTGTGTGCTAAATGCACAGTGAATGTAAATATGGTGCTAAACATTTTAAAAAAAAACCCTGCCTGACATCAACAGGGGCGTCCAGCCTTGGAATCACATATCTATCAAATGTTGGATTGATCTAAATCTATTCCTATCTAAATCCATGTTTTAGTATGTGGAATAATGTTTAAATACACAGATAGCAGGAACTGCAGATGCTGGAGAATCTGAGATAACAAGGTGTAGAGCTTGATGAACACAGTAGGCCAAGCAGCATCAGAGGAGCAGGAAAGCTTGACGTTTCGGGCCAAGACCCTTCTTCAGAAAAAAAGGTCTGTCTACGTCTAGGCCCGAAACGTCAGCCTTGCTGCTCCTCTGACAATGTTTAAATACAGCTCTGTTTGTGTGATGGTTCTGATAGTTCTGTGTATGTAGTTATGTTTGCATGGACAGTGTGTAGCCTGTAAATGGTGATGTTTGTGCGTGGCTTCTGTGTGTGATTTTGTTGATATTTCGTTTATGTTAGGGTTGTTATGTATATACTTCTGCAGAGAGCTATGCTTGTACGTCATTTTGTATGCGGTTCCGTGTACATCGTTCTGCAAGTAGTTCCGTACACATTTTTTAAAAATTAGTTCATGGCATGTGGCCATAGCTGACCAGACCAGCATTTATTACCCATCTCTAGCCGCCCTGGAGAAGGTAGTGGTGAGCTGCCTTCTTGAATTGCTGCAGTCCATACAGTGTACTAACATTCACAACCACATTAGGGATGGATTTTCCAGTATGTTGACCCACACACTGTAGGAACGGTGGTATGTTTCCAAGCCAGAACAGTGAGTGGTTTGGAGGGGGACTTGCACGTGGCAGTGTTCCAATGTCCCTCCTGCCCTTGCCCTTATCAATGGTGGTGGTCGTGGATTTGGAGGTTTTTGTTGAAGGAGCCTTGGTGAATTTCTGCAATGCATCTTGTAGATATTAAACACTGCTGCCACTGTGCGCCAGTGGCAAAGGATGTGAATATTAAAAAGGTGCACATGATGCCAGTCAGGCAGGCTGCTTTGTCCTGGATGGTGTCAAGCTTCTTGAGTGTTGGAGCTGCACTCATCCAGGCAAGTGGGGAATATTCCATCACACTCCTGGCTTGTGCCTTGTAGATGGTGGACAGGCTTAAATGTAGTTATGTTTGTATAGCTGTGTATAGTTCAGTGTGTGGTTAAGTTTACATGTAGTTTGGTGGGTTGCTCTGAGTACATGTTTTTGTGTATATATCTGTGTGTTTGTGTGTGGGTTGTTCTTTGTGTAGTTTTGTATACAATTGTGTGTGCAGTCGTGTGTGTATAGTTCTCTGTGAAGTTATGTTTGTGTATAGTTCTGCATGTAGGTATATTTGTGCATATACTATATGATCATTTGCGGGTTTGATGGATGTTGTGGTTATAATGTAACCAACTGTACGTCAATAGAAAAACTTAGGGCAACTAAATTACATACTCTTCTACATATGACCATAATTTTAACTGAAACAACAAAAGTGCTGCCAGTCTATACATCCCACCACTGTAGACCCTGGGCTATAAGTCACACCCCAGTAATTAAGTAACATAAGTCTAAACAAGTGTTCTACTAGTTCTTCATTTATTATGGTACATTGTTTGGAAGGTTATTTCCTGTTTCGAAACACCCTTGTTATTTTCCTATTTCTGGAGACTGATTGCAACAGAATAAACCCAACCTCCAGTACAAAAGCAAACATTCCTCTTAAGTATTAATTGTAGGTAACATCCCACTATAAAGTGGGATAATCCATTAAACAATCGTACAATTTCACAATGTAAAAGCATAAATGAAGACTGTTTCAATCAATGAAAACAGTTTGGTAGATATTGTTGAACAGCTAAGAGAGTCCTGGGTGGAACTAAATTGATCATTCATCATTGCGTGGATTCAATGTGCATGTATTCAAGGGAGGCACCAGAAATAGGTGTAGCCACTCAGGAATGGCTCCTTGAACTACTGCTGTGGCCTGGACATCCATTTATAAAGACAACAAGCCCAACCATGACTACTGATTGACTTTTAAATTAGTTCCCTGTGTCTGTCTCCCACCTCCAGCCCATGTGCAGGGCCCCTAATTGAGAGCAAACTCATTCCAGTGAAACTAATGACTGCTGCTTTGGAAACTGCAATGGGTCCCTGATGCTGCCCGAGTGTTGGCTCAGGGCCCCCAAATGTTTCAGGTATCAGGTTCCTAATTATGGAATGAGGGCCTGACCATAAAAACACAAGCCAGGAAGTTGGTCAATGCTGTCCCATAAAGCTTTAAGTCACTGTCTGTGGAATAAATTAACAGTGAATGGAACCCAGCTCTGGTTGTAGTGGTAAGCTACAAATTCAATAGGGCAAGCAGAGGCAATCTGCTCAGTTCACTTGTACAGCTGCTATCAAAGGTACAAGGAGGAAAATATACCCATCACAATGAGGTATAGACAGTGTTGTTTCAACGGAGAATCAGTCTAGCACTGTACCCAATGGGTATTCAGTATCACGCATACTATACCCCATGGGAAATCAATCCCTCCCACACTGTGCCCAATGGGGAATCAGTCCCTCCCACACTGTGCCCAATGGGGAATCAGTCCATCCACATTGTACCCAATGGGGAAATCAGTCCATCCACACTGTACCCAATGGGAAATCAGTCCCTCCCACACTGTGCCCAATGGGGAATCAGTCCCTCCCACACTGTGCCCAATGGGGAATCAGTCCATCCACACTGTACCCGATGGGGAATCAGTCCACCCACACTGTACCCGATGGGGAAATCAGTCCATCCGCACTGTACCCGATGGGGAAATCAGTCCATCCGCACTGTACCCAATGGGGAATCAGTCCATCCACACTGTACCCAATGGGGAATCAGTCCATCCACACTGTGCCCAATGGGGAAATCAGTCCATCCACACTGTGCGCAATTGGGAAACCAGTCCCTCCACACTGTGCCCAATGGGGAAATCAGTCCATCCACACTGTACCCAATGGGGAATCAGTCCATCCACACTGTGCCCATTGGGGAAATCAGTCCATCCACACTGTACCCAATGGGAATCAGTCCATCCACACTGCAGCCAGTAGGGAATCAGTCGATCATGCACTTTAGCCAATCGGAAATCAGACCATCCACACTGTCCAATAGAGAATACTCTCTTGTCCTGTACCCAAAGGTAAATCAGTCTCTCCCAAACTAGTACTGAAGACATGTGCTTCAGAATTTGCCACTCCCCTAGCCCAGCTGTTCCGGTACAATTACAACACTGACATGTACCCAACAATGTGGAAAATTGCCCAGGTATGTACACCAAATGCAGGACAAACCAATCTGGTTAATTACCGCCCCATCAGCCTACCCTCAATCATTGTAAAGTGATGAAAGGTGTCATCAACAATGCTTTCAAGCATCAATAACCTGCTCAATGATGCCCAGCTTGGGCTCTGCCAGGGCCACTCAGCCTGACTTCATTACAGCCTTGGTTCAAACATGGACAAAAGAGCTGAATTCCAGAGGTGGGATGTGAGTGACACCCCTTGGCATCAAAGAACAAAGAACATTACAGCACAGGAAGACGCCCTTCGGCCCTTCAAGCCTGTGCTGACACATTTTGCCCTTCTGGACTAAAACTGTCTTCACTTACAGGATCCATATCCCTCTGTTCCCTTCCTCAAGGCAGATGTTAAGTATTGCACCTTGAAAAGAACAATACTTCTCGTCATTTTAACAGTCTGGTCCTATCTTGGAGTAATTGCTGTTCTTTGTGTAGTATGGCACAAACAAATGGATTACACTACTCCATTAGCCTTAATAATATTGTCCTTTGTACTGCTCTTATTCCCTCTTTATTCCTGATCCTACTACCGGTGTATACAGTACACAAGAAGTGGAGGAATAATGTCCTTATTGTGTCATGTGTAAATATTAGCATTAACATTTTAATTGAATTTGCCTTCTCCCTACTCAGGATAATACAGGATTTGCCTCGTTGCAGTGAGTGGTCAGGCATAGCCATGGTGCTGATTCTGGGACGACGCATAAACAGGGACGATAACCATTTCCGTGACTCACCTGTCAGCAAACGCAAAGTCTTTGAAGTGGACCAGAAGCCGGCCGTGAATCAAGACATTTTTGATTTCTGCTCGGGCCCATCCCATGCTGAAAGCATCCTCGAGCTGCTGAATGAGTTCAGGGCCAGTCGTCTCTTCACTGACGTGGTTATCTGTGTGGAGGGCCGTGAGTTCCCTTGCCACCGTGCCATCCTGTCCTCCTGCAGCAGCTACTTCAGGGCCATGTTCTGCAATGACCACCGTGAGAGCCGGGAGATGCTGGTGGAGATCAATGGCATCTTTGCTGACGCCATGGACCAGTTCCTGCAGTACGTCTACACAGGGAAAGTGAGGATCACCACGGACAACGTGCAGTATTTGTTTGAGACCTCCAGCCTCTTCCAGATCAGTGCCATCCGCGATGCTTGTGCCAAGTTCTTGGAGGAGCAGCTTGACCCCTGCAACTGCCTGGGGATCCAGAAGTTCGCGGACACACACTCCTTGAAGGTGCTGCACTCCAAGTGCAGATGCTTTGGCCTGCAGACGTTCTCCGAGGTCACCTTGCACGAGGAATTCCTGGGACTGGAGAAGGATGAGCTTATTGACTATGTCTCCAGCGACGATTTGGTCATCAGCAAGGAGGAAACGGTATATGAGTCTGTGATGCGTTGGGTATATCATGACATTGACCGCAGGAGGCCCATGTTGAAAGAGCTGCTGACTCATGTCAGGCTCCCCCTACTGCATCCCAATTATTTTGTACAGACGGTGGAGGGGAACCAACTAATCCAGAGCTCTCCTGAGTGTTACCAACTCCTGCATGAGGCCCGGAGGTACCATGTCCTTGGCAATGAGATGATGTCACCACGGACGAGGCCTCGTAGGTGAGTTGGGGAAGCAAAAACCTGGACTTCCTTGTTTGAAAAGTCACTCTGCCCTGTATTTTGTTAAGCTGGTTGGAGACCTAACCATGAGAGAAATACTTGGATTGTCACTCATTAGGTGGGGAATGGGGCCTGGAGGTACTGGTGGGTGCGAAAAGCAGGTGGCAGCACAGAAATATATGTCGTTAGACCATGTCAGTCCTGGTCTTGACACATAACCTTCACACAAATCGGGTCAAATCTTATTGGCCAATCGCAATATGGCAAGTTGGTGCTGGGGTCAGAATTGGCCCAGGGTTGTTTACGGGACATCTTAGTGGGAATGCCCACACCTTTAACCCTGCCTCCTTCAGCCCACCTCAGTCACGTAAGTGTGTCAGGACAATACTGTTGCTGAAGGAGATGAGTAGCAAGTTTGGTCAATTTATTATCCCTGAAGGTTGATAAGCCTTCTGGTATGGAACTACTTTCACTTGTACTGAAGAGCAAGAGATTATAAGAAGCCTCTAGATCATGCCAGAGACAAAAAAAAAGCCTGCAGATGCAGGAATCCAAGGTAGACAAACAGGAGGCTGGAAGAACACAGCAGGCCAGGCAGCATCTGGAGGAAAGGAGCATCAACGTTTCGGGTGGTGCCCTTGTTCAGGACTTGACCGCAGGAGGCCCATGTTGAAAGAGCTGCTGGCTCATGTCAGGCTCCCTCTACTGCACCCCAATTATTCAGGGGAACCAACTAATCCAGAGCTCTCCTGAGTGTTACCAACTCTTGCGTGAGGCCTGGAGGTACCATGTCCTTGGCAGTGAGATGATGTCACTTGAAGAAGGGTAATACCCGAAACGTTGACTTCTTCTTTCCTTCAGATGCTGCCTGGCCTGCTGTGTTCTTCCATCTTCCTGTTTGTCTGCTGTGGATCATGTCCCTCAGTCCTATCTGTTGACATGGTATCTTTGCCACTACTGGTTCCAAGAAACATCAAAAACCCTTAGATACAGGACAGCAGATGCATGGCCACATTTAACTAATCAGTATTTTGTAGTGTTTTGCTACGCAGTGCCAATACCCACAATGCCTTTCTGTTTTCACCTCCCCTTACCCCCCGACACCAGATCCACAGGTTACTCCGAGGTTATTGTGGTGGTGGGAGGCTGTGAGCGAGTGGGAGGCTTCAATCTCCCTTACACCGAATGCTATGACCCAATGACCGGAGAGTGGAAGTCGCTTGCCAAACTCCCAGAGTTCACCAAATCTGAGTACGCTGTTTGTGCCCTGAGGAATGATATCCTTGTGTCAGGTAAGAAAACCCACGTACTGTGATTGAGTGGGTCGGACACTGTCCTTTCACACTCTGGGACTGGCTGGGATAGTGGGTCAGACATGTCCTTTCGCACACTGGGACTGGCTGGGACAGTGGATCAGACACTGTCCTTTCACACTCT
>JAHRHZ010000268.1:4465988-4505981 GCA_024137785.1 Ginglymostoma cirratum
ACTGTCCTTTCACACACTGGGACTGGCTGGGACAGTGGGTCAGACACCACGCTTTCACACTCTGACAGCAGTAAGTAGTGTTTTGAATTTTGACCTTATGAGTCATACCATAATGGAAACTGTGGTGCACATTTTGAGTTTTAATCTCTGGTACCATTTAATACTGTTACTGAAGGTCGTGCATAATCTGATTTCGAGTGGATCCATTAATCTAGCAACAACGCCAAGAACAGCCATTTCCAACCCTTCAGACCACCTGCAGCAAAGGTTGTAGTGAAAGATGGGTCAAGTTTGCTGGATGTCTAGGGTTGAATTGAAAGTTTTGTGGGGTCATGAAGCCTCAGGGCATAGAATAGAGAACCCAATATGATGCAGTAGCATAAGAACAGAACTAGGCCATTCACCCTGTCGTATCAGTTCCACCATTCAGTTAGCTTCTGGATGATCTGCATCTCAATTCCATTGTCTCCTGCCTCCTTTCACATCATTCCTTTAACCAACAAAAATATACTGACCTCAACTTGAAACCTCAAGTTTCACAGCACCCAAGGCTCTTTGGTGAGAAAGTTCTAGATTCAGACTACCTTCTACGTCAGAAAATGCTTCTTGATTTCTCTGAATGATCCAGCTCAAATTTTAAATGTAACGTATTCAGTGATGATAAGATGCATTACTTTTCTTGATAAAGGTTACCTAAAGGTGACTGGTGCATCTCTTCGTCCAAGAGTTAATTCCAAATCATTTCCTTTTAAAATCCTATTGCCTCTTATGATCTGGAAAATAAGGTATTTCTTCCTGTGGCTGCCAGTCTAAATAGATTCTTTGTATCTACTCTTTAAAATAACGAGCAGACATTGGATCATTGCCAGCCTATTTATGAGACCAGCCCACTGTCTCAGAGTTGATCAATGATCCTGGAGTTAGGAGGGGTTCAAACTTTGGAGGAAGTTTTTTTTTTGGTGGCTGTCAACAGTTAGCGACTGTAAATCTGATTTGCATAATAGTTTTTGAGAACTTTGAAGTTATAAACTGTCGAAGTTGCCTTGGGGCCTCCTCCGCGAATGGCAGAGGACAGAAACAGGTCACCAACTGTTTGCTTCCAAGTCATTGTTTTTATTTTTGTCCAGTTTATGTGACTTTTTCCTCCTTCCTGTTTTCAGACCAACAACAAATTGCATTCATCTAGTGCCTTTCACGTTGTTAAAACAGCCCAAGGTTCTTCATAAATGCGTTATTTCAACAAAAACTGCCACTGAAGGACAGAAGGAGATATTAGACTGGGTGACCATAATGGTCAAAGTGCTAGGTTTCGAGCAGTGTTTTGAATGTGGAAAGAGAGAGAGAGAATCTGAGAGTTGTAGGGAAGGAATTCCACAGCTTAGGTCCAAGGGAACCGAAGACACAGGCATACATGGCGAAGTGTTGATTGCAAAATGATTTATCAGGGTGTTACCAAGACTAGAAGGTTTAAGTTATAAGGAGAGGCTGGATAGGCTGGGACTTTTCTCCCTAGAGTGTAGGAGGCTGAAGGGGTGACCTTGTAGAGGTTTATAAAATCATGAGGGACATACATAAAGTAAATAGTCAAGGCCATATCCCCAGGGTAGGGAAGTCCAAAACTAGGGGGCATCGATTTAAGGTGAGAGGGGAAAGATTTAAAAGAGACCTGAGGGGCAACCTTTTCAAACAGAGGGTGGGGCGTAAATGGAACATCCTGCCAGAAAAAATGGTAGAGGTGAGTTCATTCAAAAGACATTTAGACAGGTACATGGATGTGAAAGATTTAGAAGGATGTGGTCCAAATACAGGCAAATGGAACTAGTTCAGTTAAGGAAATGGGGTTGGCATGGGCATGATGGGCTGAAGGGCCTGTGTCCATGCTATGTATGACTCTGAATCTAAATGTGAATATCAGAGAGTTTTAGGACTGTAGGCAGTGGTGAGGCAATGAAGGGATTTGCAAATAAGGATAAGAATTTTTTGGTGGGGTGGCGCAGAGAGAATCCCAACTGGAGCAGCCATGATCTTATTAAACAGCTGAGCAGGCTCTAAGACTCAAATGGCCTATTCCTGCTCCTAAGCCCATATTCCTCTGTCCTGATTTTCAAATTGAGGTTTTACTTAACCAGGAGCCAATGTAGGTCCCCGAGCACAAGAGAAATAGCGAACAAGCCTCGTTGTGAGTTAGGATACAGTCAACAGAAATTTGGACACACATACACAAATGGATGGTGAAAGGTCAGCCAGCACATTGAAATAGTCATAGAACATAGAACAGTAAAGCACAGTACAGGCCCTTTGGCCCACGGTGCTGTGCCAACCTATTATTTTACTAAGATCACACTATTCTGCAGACCCTACGTTATACTATCATCCATGTGCCTATCCAAGAGTCAATCAAATATCTCTAATGATCTGACTCCACTACCACTGCCAGCAGCACATTCCACATGCCCACCACTCTCTGTGTGAAGAACCTACCTCCCCTACACCTTCCTCCAATCATCTTAAAATTATGCCCCCTCATAATAGTCATTTCCATCCTGGGAAAAAGTCACTGGGTTTCCACTCTATCTATGCCTCTCATCGTCTAGTACACCTCTATCAAGTCACCTCTCATCCTTCTTTGCTGCAATGAAAAAGGCCCAGAGTCATGCCCAGAGGCAACAAAAGTCTGGATGAGGTTCTCCTGTCACAGATGAACTGAGGCAGGGTGGAATCATTTAAACCTGTGGAGACAGAAATAAAATGGATGTGTAGTTTGAAGCTCATCTTGGGGTCAGATAGGACTCTGAGTTTGCAAACAGTCTGGTTCAGCCTGAGACAGTAGCCAGGGAGAGGAATGAAATCAGTGGCTAGGAAACAGAGGCCGTGGCAATGGCTTCAGACTTTACAATATTTGTTGGTAGAATTCTACTGATCCAGCACTGGATGTCAGAGAAACGAGACAATTGATGGGTTTAGGGAGGTTAAGTGAGATACAGGTAAAGGCTACCATTGTGTGTAGGGAGCCTGGAGTGTTTTTGGATGCTGTTACCAAGGGGCACTTGTGATAGGGTTAGGGTTGGGGTTAGCATAATAAATAGGAGGGGGACGGGATAGATTCTAAGGAAGCACCGAAAGGCAATGCAGTGGCTCAGTGGTTAGCACTGCTGCATCACAGCGCCAGGGACCCAGGTTCAATTCCACCCTCGGGTGATTGTCTGTGTGGCGTTTGCACATTCTCCCTGTGTCTGCGTGGGTTGTCTGCGTGGGTTTCCTCCGGGTGCTGCAGTTTCCTCCCACAGTCTAAAGATGAGCAAGTTGGGTTGATTGGCCATGGGAAATTGCCCGTAGTCTCCAGGGGTTTATAAATTAGGTGGATTAGCCATGGGAAATGGAGGACTATAGGGAAAGGGTAGGGGGATGGGTCTGGGTGAGATACTCTTTGGAGGGGTGGTGTGGACTTGTTGGGCCGAATGGCCCGTTTCCACACCGTAGGGATTCTATGACATGGTGCAAAGAAAACTATTGCAAGTGATTTCGCACTAGTTAAATAAATGAAAAAAAAGGGAACTGGGTGACAGCATTCCCACTCAATTGGATGAGAAGAGGAGTGGCATTTGGGGAGGATGGCGTGGTCAACCATGAAGAAAGGCTTCAGACAAGTCCAGAGGGATCGGGGGGAGGACTGATCACTGTAGTTGCAGTCACATTTATTGAGAGCCATTTCACTGATATGGCAGAAGCGCTGCACAGCAGGCTACCCCTACCTAATGTCCAGTCCCTACGGATTAGGTGTATTTGCTTGTATTTGCCACCACTGAAGCTGAGAAGCTGCCACCAGCATTGGGCTTAGATCCATTCAAGGTCCTCGGGTGGCCACATAAAAGGCTCGATTGGCAGAGGGGTAGGAAGGTCACCCCTGGGTATTTCTGCTCAGAACCTCATTCTGGTGGAAGTGAGAAAGTGACACGGGTTTGCTTATGCCGCCACTCCAGCTAATTATTGGCTCTTGCTGCCTCCCATGTTGGACAGCAGTAGATCCTGCTCCACATTCAAGTCCAACCAAGACCTGGGAAAACAATCTGAACATTTTCCATGGATTGCAGAGGGGTTATAAAGCCTTTCATTGGTGTTGCTGGCATTTGGTGGTGGTCTTTCTCAAGAAGTCCTCACATTTTACTGGCAAAATAGCTCAAAAATGCCTTGTGACTGGACAAAATCCTTGAAATGTTTCTTGCGAGCTTCTTTGCTTCTTCCATGGGTAATGGAGAGCAATACAGATTTCAACTGAATTCACATGAGGCCTGTGGACATATTAAAAATCAGGCAAAGGCCTATCACTAATCTAAGGCCTGTGGTCTTAGAAACAGAATGTAGGCCCTTTAATCAGTCAAGCTTTTTCTTGAAACCCAAACATATTAAAAGCAGTACAAGTTCCATGGCCAGATGAACCTCAAGCCTGGTGTTTAGCATCTGTCTTTGTGTTGAACAGGTGGCAGAATCAACAGTCGTGATGTGTGGATGTACAACTCCCAGCTGAACATCTGGATGCGAGTGGCCTGTTTAAACAAAGGCAGGTGGCGCCACAAAATGGCTGTTCTTCTTGGCAAGGTAACAGGAAATTTTAAATCAACCAGAAGTTTAAACTCTGATGTAGCTAAATACCAAGTTAAAAAGGACAAAAGCTTTTCAAACATGCTGAGTGTCTTGATAAAAAGCCATTTAAGAGTTAATTCAAAAGACGTGGTGAATCAAAGAAATTAATGTTGTGGTGAATGACTGAACCTGCTTCCTTTAGAAAGAACTATGTAGTAGTTCCTTTGATAACATAGTGAAGAGTGCATTAACTAGTGCAGTATACAGCAACTGATTCCACTGTTGGATTTCAGTTTGTGCCTTGTCCCCTCACTATCTTTGTAACCTCCAACAGCATAATGATCCTCTTTTCCTCCAAACTTGCTGTTCCTCCAGCTCTGACCTCTTGTGGGGCCCCTCTCCTCCAAACATGGGATTGCCATCAGCCACTTAGCCCTCCTCTTCTGGATTCCCTCACCGAATACTTCCAAATCCCTTTCATTCCATAAAACTCACTTTTTGGCCAAGTGTTTATATACCACGCCAAATTCCAGCTGAATAGAATTTAATGGCAGGCAGTGGTGTAGAGGTGTTGTCACTGAGCCAGTAATCTAGAATACTAGGTTAAGGTCCTGGGGAAAGATGGTGAAATTTGAAGTCAATAAAAATCCGGAAAATAAGCTTTTAAAAAAAAAGACCCATTTAGTTCACTCATTTGACCTACGTGACCCACAGGAATATGCTTAACTCTTAAATGCTCTCTGGGTAATTAGAGATGTAGCCAGTGACACCCACAAGCCGTGAATAAATTTAAACAAGAATTTGGAAGACTGGATACAGGGACATTCTAGGACTGTCTGATAGTTTTGTGCCTGTGGCAGTAAATTTGTAAGGTGTATGACACATCAGCTGATAGACCATCCGCAGGAAATGAAGAGAACATGTCAGCAAATGATTCCTGTTGCAGTCCCTATCCAGGCATTGATCGGGAAGTACAGAATGAACCAACAACAGGCAACTTTTTGCAATCCACATTAACATTACCGAGGCTGTCGACTGAGAAATTAGCGTGGAATTTTTGTTTCATCCTTCTTGATCGCAGGCCACTCCAGAGCCTGTTATAGACAACAAGATTCTTGTTAAGTGTCATTGTTGTTGGAGAAAATGTCACAATTAAAAACAACAATGTGACAGTTTCCGTGCTGCATGGCTATGACCTAATCATCTTGTTTTCACGATATTGCTTAAAGGATAAATATTGGCCAGGGCACTGAGAGTGATCCCTTGATCTTCAGTGGAACAGTGCTGTGGGATCCTTCCATGTGTATCTGACATGGCAGACCAGAGTGGGATATAATCCAGTAATTCATGGCCTGTCACCAGGAAAAAATAAACACCGCTCTTTGGATAAAGGGTAGCGTGAAGGTTGTGGCTAGGAATTGCACTTTTAGAAGTCTGGAGTTCAAATCTCACCTACAGAATGGTGAGATTACATATAAATCCAGTTAAGTCATGGGCTGGCAGCAGGAAAGACAAAGAACCAGGAAAACTGCCATTTTATCATTAAAACCAAACTGGTTTGCTAATGTCCTCCAGTGAAGTGATCCTTCCTCCCATACCTGGTGTGGTTTGTGTGGAACTCAACTGTGTGGTTGACTCTCAGAGTGGCCGGGCTGGACACTCAATTGTAACCCAGTTGCTTCAAGGAGAAGACTCAGCACCACCTTGTGCCTCGGTGTGTTGCCTGCCATTCACTGACCACTTTAGCAGAGGTACTTCGTGCTGCCGACAAAACAAGGCCCCTTCATCTCCAGCTCCTGTTGATTTGATTTGCTTTATTGTAGTCATGTGTACCAAGATACAGTGAAAAGTATTGCTTTGCCTGCTAACCAGGCAAATCATACCTTATATACGTACATCAGGGTAATACAGCAGAGTGCAGAATATAGTGTTGCAGCTACAGAGAAGATGCAGAGAAAAATCCACACTAATATATGAGAGGTCCATTCATAAGGCTGATAACAGCTGGGAAGAAGCTGTTCTAAATCTGTTCGAACGTGTTTTCAAACTTCTGTAGCTTCTGCCCGATGGAAGAGAGTATAACCGGGGTAGGAGGGGTTTTTGATTATGTTGGCTGCTTTCCTGAGGCAGCGGGAAGGTTAGACAGAGTCAATGAAAGGTTTTCGTGATGGACTGGACTCCATTCACAACTCTGTGTAATTTCTTGCAACTCTTGATGGCATAATCACATCAGTGGGGAGTGAGCAGGCAATTAAATGGTTAAAACGTGCTGTTGTGAAACCGGATGCCGAAACCAGACAAGACAAGCAACCCTGCTTTCTCCACTGCTCCTGGATCTCTGCTGCTCCCGTTTCGATTAACCTGCTTCCCTGTGTTGGGCCCAGCTCAAAAGGCAGCAGCAAAGGTTCACTCAGGTTGACGTGAGCAGGCCACTGCAGATACAGTAAGTGAAGAGGTGGGGAGTAATTAAGGCTTGACACGTAAACCTCAACGCCTAGCAACATGTAAGCCAAAGCCTCCCTGAAAGGCTACTGCATCACCCAATCACAGGTGGCTATATCACCTGAACTAGTCTGGGCCCTGTTGGTGAGATGAGTTGTGTAAGCCTGAAACACCAACTGGCTCAAACTGGTTTCTGTGGCATAAATAATGGTATGTATTCCAAGACGGCATAATAACAGTTCAGACAATAGGGCACTCAAATTTATTCCTACCTTGTACTGCATTTTCTGTTTGTCTGACTGTCCCCAGACTCTCCCTGCATTGTGTTGACGATACATTGTTTTTAATGGCATCTCTCATACATTCTGTTGATCCTGTCTCTGTGCTGGAGCCTCAGGCATTTCCTACTTCCTGATGTAGAGGGAGATTTTAATGGATAAGGAAGTTTGGCAGACATTTCAACTTGTACTGAACCCCTGCTGTACTTGAAATACAAATGGAAAGTGCTGGAGAAACTCAACAAGTTCAACAGCATTTAGGGAGAGAGAAAGACTCAACATTTTGTGTCTTGTTTTTCGGAACAACTGTCCCTGATCTGGGAAAGTAATGTTTGATGATTCGAGTGTGAAAGGGGCTTTACCTTCTTTACCTTGAAGATTAGAAAAACAAACTAAAATGTGTGGTTTTTTTTCCCTGTTGCTCCTTTTGTCTTTTGGAAGCTTTCCATTAATGGTAGCATAAAAATAAAACCCAAAGGAACCTCTTCAGTTAGAGACATCTGCTGACATCCTGCTTTCTGTCCTTTCCCCCATATCTCTTTTGAGATAAAAAAAACAGATGTCACTGAGATTGAGCCACAATTAGCGCAGTTGTATTTTCACTTTAACTGATAGGACATTTGACACTTTAGTGATGAAGTCATTTGATGATACAACACATGTGGCTTCTGTATGTTGCTGTGGTAACCCACTCCCAACCCTCGATACTTACACAGTGCGAGGCACCTCACCTGTGCTGTGCTTTATTTTGTAGGGAAGAGGATATGCTGACACCTGTTTCCATCATCAGACTGCTTTGTGCCTGCTCCCAGAGGGTTAGCGTACCGATAAGCAGATTAAACTGTAATAAGATGTCATCTGCGTATGTCAACTGTGCCATGACAGTCCAGGAGCAAAAGTGCAAAGAACGCAACAGAAAAACTCTCTCATGTTCGTAGAATGTGACAGCCTTCCCCAACAGTTTCAGCACAGAAGCAGTGAAACAACTCACATTCTCTCCCCAACATTTTGGGAACACAAGTACCTCCCCAACACTAAGGGAGATCAAGCCCCCTCCCTGACTGTACCTGCACATGAGCCCCCTCCTTAACAGAAGCAGCCTACAAGTCCTTTTCCCACCAGCACTAAAATGTGAACCCATTATCTGCAATACAGGAACACAAGCTCCCTCTGTCATTATGGCAATAATTAGTGCCTGGCCATTGTGGCTGTTAAAAACTCCTACGTTTTTGACTGCAGCCAGCAGCAGGTGAAGTCTGTTTGCTCAGAGCCGTAGGTTTATAATCTAAAATTCCTTGTAATTACATGAATTCCCACATGAAATAGGAGTTGGGGAAAAGAACCAACACCTGTATGTGTTTTCTTTTTAGGGACCCTGGTGAAAGCTACTTTGAAATGTTTTCTGTTTCCTTGAGCATGTTTCTGTACTCTTGCCCTGCTCCAGGTATACGCAGTGGGAGGATACGACGGTCAGAATCGGTTGAGCAGCGTGGAGTGTTATGACTCTTTCTCAAACCGCTGGGTCGAGATTGCGCCCCTCAAAGAGGCGGTCAGCTCACCTGCTGTCGCTAGCTGTGTCAGTAAGCTCTTTGTGATTGGAGGAGGGCCTGATGACAACACATGCTCTGATAAGGTATCTGGCAAATGGGGCAGGAATTAACTGTTTATCGAGTCAAGAAGATGCCATTAAGGCATTTAGTGTTCGATGTATCACCATTTATGGAATAATTTGTTTTAAATTGCATGCTCAAGTCTAGACTCGCACGCACTCATTCTCTCAAACACAAACTTCCATAGAGTGTGGAAACAGGTCATTCGACTCAACAAGTCCATACCGACTGTCTGAAGAGCATCTCACCCAGACCCATACCCCTACCCTATTGCCCTGCATTTCCTATGGTTAACGTACCTAACCTACACATCACTGAACATAACAGCATGGCCAGTCCACCTAACCTGTATATCTTTGGATTGTGGGAAGAAACCAGAGCACCCGGCAAAAATCCACGCAGACATGGGGAGAATGTGCAGACTCCACACAGACAGTCACCCAAGGGTGGAATTGAACCTAGTGCTGTGAGGCAGCAGTGCTAATCACTGAGCCACCGTGCTGCCCCTACTTACGTAATAAGCAATCACACACAAATGTAAATACTTACACACAGATGCATAGATGCTCAGTTTCACATGCTCATTACATGTTCATATTCGTGCACACACATACTCTCACACCGTGTTTAGCAGGAGAGACAGTGATCAGACATTGTCAATTTGGCTAAGTTCGTCCCCCTCAGTTCCCAAAGATGAAGCAAATCATAATATGATCAGCTGGCGATCATCTCATCGTTTTCCCTGTTATTTGAATGTGTGGACTGGTGCCATTCTCTCCTGCACTCTCCCTTCAGGAGCCTGTCATTTTCACTGGAGCTGCCTTTCCAGATTTGTGCTATTGTTTCTGAACCCGAACTGCTCACTCTACTGACCAGCATTTCGCTGGATACCTCCTTTTAGTTTTGCATCTATTAATGGAGAGAAAACCATCAACACTGGTAATTAACAGTAGTTACAGAGCTACAAATGAATGCTGTGATATTCTATTACCAGGTAGCATACTGTTTATCATATTGGTAATCCAGAGGTGTAGTTTGATCTAATGATAGGAGTTCAAATCCAACATACAGTAGGGGGGGTGTAAGTTCTGTTAATTAAATAAATCTGGAATAAGAGTTGTACCACGAAATGACCAAATTGACACAAAAATCCTGCTGGCTCACTACTGTCCTTGAGTGAAGGAAGCCTGCTGTCCTAGCTAAATTGACCTCTATGTGACTCCAAATCCAGAGCAATATTTGTCTGACCCCACCAAGCAATCTAATTGTATTCAAGTAGCTAGCTCACTACCATCTTCTTCAGGGCCTTTCGGAAAAGGCAGCAAATAATTTTTAAAAAAGTGAGAAACAAACATTGTGGTCCTGAGTTACAAGGGCCAAGAACTTTCATTCCCACAGTCTATTGTTAGCCAGTCTTTGTGTGGCAACAGTGTGGTCACGATGGTTGTCTTTAAAGACCTTAGGCTAGCACCAGGCAATCAGCCAGGCTTCCTAATCCTGATCACTATCCTGTGCAAAAGGCACCTATTTCAATTCAAAGTGTTGTACTCCTATCTTTATTGCATTGAACGTTTGTTCCCATGTATACTTGGCCTGCTTACACTTTGTTACTATACCTGTGAATGGTGTCATATCTGTTACTGCACCTCATGTAAATATTCAGTTTTGTTCCATGCACATCTCTTTTTTTGTTGCAGTCGATCAATATGTATTTCGTTTTTTTATAGTGAGAGCGTGTATTTATTGACTTCCCCGTTGCTCTCTGACAGGTTCAATGTTATGACCCAGCGACTAATGTTTGGTTGTTGCGAGCACCCATTCCTGTTGCTAAACGATGCATTACCGCAGTGTCCCTGACCAACCTCATATACGTGGCTGGGGGCCTGACCAAGTCCATCTTCTGCTATGACCCAGTGGAGGATTACTGGATGCATGTGGTGAACACCTTCAGCAGACAGGTAACTCTATGAACTTCTCCTCTGTGACTTTACTGTGAAAGTATCCACCGCCATTAGCCTCACTCTCTCATGATCTCACTGTCCAAGAAATCATCAGGAATTGATATGTACAGCTGCTTCGTACATGGTGGAATGGGTATCAGTTCTGTCCATCTAACTAACGCCAACCAGGTGACTATAAGCCAACAGAGTTGGGATCGATGGATGCCATTTCCTACGTTAGTTTTTCTGGTGAGGGCTCGGTGAATAAAATTCAGGAGCTCCTGTCTGCGATTTTCCAACTATTTCTTTCAACGCTAAGAATATCAGGGATGGACATCGTGGAGTCTCCCTGAGTGTGCTGAATCAGCAAATTCCAGAATTCGGGAGCAGAAACTCAATCATAGCTCCTTTAATCATTAACCAGGGAGCCCATGATGGAAGATGCAAATGAGCAAGGTTGAGCCTGGGTCTCAAGAAATGAGTTTGTCATGATTGACTACCTATTTGTTATATTTGTGAAAGGGTCAGAGAATAAGATGGGATAAGAGTGGGAAAGAGAGTGACAGAGATACATGTGGGAAAGGAAACAGATACACAAAGTCATGGTCAAAACAGATGGTCAGATTGAGAGACAGAAAGTGAGAAGGAATTTGATGAATGATTTCAATAGCAGCTATTGAATCGACCTAAAGAGCTCCAGTGAATTATTAAAGCCTCTGCCTTCCTGTTCTAATTTTTTCTTCCCATTCACTTTTCTTCGAATGTCTTTGTTTTCCAGATCCCACTGAGTGACAAAGCCTCTGAGGTTAAATTTCTCTCTGCTTCTACTGATGTTAATTCAGCTTCTCACGCGATAACACTGTGACCCCATGTGCTAGCAGCAGGGTCAGGAACAGAAGTCTCAGGCCCCAGTCCTGCTCCTAGCCCTGCCCCTAACCCAAGCACACGGGCTGTCTAGAGCCTCTGGCCCTGCTTATTGGGCCCTGATGTACCCCGCAGTCCCACGCCCTGTCCCGCCCCCTTGTGATACTGACTGTATATCTACTGATGTTAATCCAGCTTCCTCAAACTATTGCTCAGCACTCTGTGGTACTGAATATGTTTACTAATATTGTCTGACTCAAATTTTCCAATGGGTGGTTAGTTACTGCAATCGGCTCTTCAAATATGAACCTTAAAAGAAAGATAAAATGATAAGAAATGATTTTTGGTTTTGATTTTATTGTCACTTGTACTCAAGTACAGGAGTACAGTGAAAAGTGCTTAATGTCACCAGATAAGGCGCCATCTTAAGTATAAGTACTTCGGTACAGAATTGAGAAACTAAACATTGTAATAGAACATTACAGCACAGAACAGGCCCTTCGGCCCTCGATGTTGCGCCGACCTGTGAACTAATCTAAGCCCATCCCCCTACACTATCCCATCATCATCCATATGCTTATCCAAGGACTGTTTAAATGCCCCTAATGTGGCTGAGTTAACTACATATATCCAAGTCTCCCTGCAACCTGCAACATTCTTCCACACTGTCCACCACTCCACCGACTTTAGTGTCATCTGCAAACTTACTAACCCATCCACCTATGTCTGCGTCCAAGTCATTTATAAAAATGACAAACAGCAGTGGTCCCAAAACAGATCCTTGTGGCACACCACTGGTAACCGGACTCCAGGCTGAATATTTTCCATCAACCACCACTCTTTGCCTTCTTTCAGAAAGCCAGTTTCTAATCCAAACTGCTAAATCTCCCTCAATCCCATGCCTCCGCATTTTCTCCAATAGCCTACCATGTGGAACCTTATCAAAGGCTTTACTGAAGTCCATGTACACCACGTCAACTGCCCTACCCTCATCCAAGTGCTTGGTCACCTTCTCAAAAAACTCAATGAGGTTTGTGAGACACGACCTGCCCTTGACGAATCCATGTTGACTATCTCCAATCAAATTGTTGCTTGCTAGATGATTATAAATCCTATCTCTTATAATCCTTTCCAAAACTTTTCCTACAACAGATGTAAGGCTCACTGGTCTATAATTACCTGGGTCATCTCTACTGCCCTTCTTGAACAAGGGCACAACATTTGCAATCCTCCAGTCCTCTGGTACTAAACCTGTAGACAATGATGACTCAAAGATCAAGGCCAAAGGCTCCGCCATCTCCTCCCTAGCTTCCCAGAGAATCCTCGGAAAAATCCCATCCGGCCCAGAGGATTTATCTACCTTCACACCTTCTAGGATTGATAACACCTCCTCCTTACTAACCTCAATCCTTTCAAGTCTAATAGCCCGTATCTCAGTCTTCTCCTCTACAATATTCTCCTTTTCCTGAGTGAAAACAGATGAGAAATATTTGTTTAGCACCTCTCCGATCTCCACAGGGTCCACACACAACTTCCCACTTCTGTCTTTGACTGGCCCTATTCTTACCCTAGTCATCTTTTTACTCCCCACATACCTATAGAAAGCTTTAGGGTTCTCCTTTATTCTACCTGCTAATGACTGCTCATGACCCCTCCTTGCTCTTCTTAACTCTCTCTTTAAATCCTTCCTAGCTAATCTGTAACTCTCCATCGCCTCATCTGAACCATCTCGTCTCAATGTCACATAAGCCTCCCTCTTCCGCTTAACAAGAGATACAATTTCTTTTGTAAACCAAGGTTCCCTTACCTTATCACTTCTTCCCTGCCTGACAGGGACATACCTATCAAGGACACGCAATATCTGTTCCTTGAACCAGCTCCACATTTCGATTGTCCCCATCCCCTGCATTTTGCTATCCCATTCTATCCCTCCTAAGTCTTGCCTAATCGCATTATAATTGCCCTTCCCCCATCTCTAACTCTTGCCCAGTGGCATGTTCCTATCCCTTTCCATCGCTAAACTAAACATAACCGAATTATGGTCACTCTCTCCAAAGTGCTCACCTACCACCAAATCAAACACCTGGCCTGGTTCATTACCAAGTACCAGATCCAGTGAGGCCTCCCCTCTTGTCGGCCCTTCGACATACTGTGTCAGGAAACCCTCCTGCACACATTGGACAAAAACCGATCCATCCGACGTACTAGAGTTATAGCATTTCCAGTCAATGTTGGGGAAGTTAAAGTCTCCCATAATGACCACCTCGTTCCTTTCACTCCTGCCCAGAATCCTCCCCTCCACATCCCTGGAACTTTGCGGAGGCCTATAAAAAACTCCCAGCAGTGTGACCTCTCCTCTCCAGTTTCTGACCTCAGCCCATACCACCTCAGTAGACGAGTCCTCGTCAAAAGTTCTTTCAGCCACCGTTGTAATTATAGTATAGTGAACCCTCTTAGTTTTAAGTAGAAAATGAAGAAATAAAGCTGAAAGGTCAGACTTTACAGTCTTTCTTAAGTGCTGTTCTAAAACCAGACTGTGCAGTGTAAATGTTTGCCTGTTGATGCATTCACCATTACCTTGGTAATAGATAAGGAAGGTCCAAGTCTGTTACATGATTGTTTGTGATGCAAGTTCCCTTTTCTGTGTCATCCAGGAGAGTTGTGGCATGTCTGTGTGTAATGGTAAAGTCTACATCCTCGGTGGCAGAAAGGAAACTGGAGAGGCCACTGACACTATCACGTGCTACGACCCAGCAACAGGAATCATCACAGCAATGGCCGCCATGCCCAGGCCCATCTCCTACCATGGCTGTGTGACAATCCACAGATACAATGAGAAGTACAGACCTTGAGCCAGGGATCTCCAGCACCCACCCAATACTGAGTGGCAAAGAGGCACAACCACACTATAACATCCTGTGGAAGGACCAGAGGCGGCCTCTGCAGGTTTTATATTAGATGATTTTACTGTAGCATATTCTTCAATTCTTCAAAAGATTGAGCCTTTTTTTGTAAAAGAAACTTTTATTACAACGCTAGAGTTGCAGATCAACAAACAATGTCTTGTGTAATGCGAACGTCCCAGTGATAAGAATACCAAAGCTGTGGCATTGCAGGCAATATTATGCCATTTGCACATGTTCCCACATCCCTCAGATAACCACGGACAGTTAGTGGTGCATTTAGTGCCACAGGGTAATACTTTAGGATCCAATACCATAATCCAGAAGGTAATTACTGTTCATTTTCTAACGTAATTAGACAGTCAACAAGCAAGAAATGCAAGTGGAAACCTTTTGTTGAGTCAGTTGGAGGTGCCTTGGAATCCTGGAGGCTGAGGCCCTGTCCAAGGTCAGGATTGAAACCTTCATATTCGAGCATCTATGTCACTTTGACATCATTCAGTAGCTGCCATGTGGCCACACTCAGTGAAGTGTGTAGGTGTTTTTGTATACAGTGATCCTAGTTAACGTCCTAATTTTTCACCTTTTGGTCTTTATTGAGGCCTAAGAGGAAAAAAAAACTTTAATTCCTGCATGTAACCCAGGAGAAGTCAATCATGAGATACCTTGGCGCTGGTTGCCTTGGGTTGGAGATGGAAGGTCAGACTCACTGAGCTGTGATCCCATGTGTTGAGGCCAGAATGAAAACCTTCCAGATTGTATCTCTTCGGGTTTTTAACGGCCCCAAATTCACTGTAAATGTTTTTGTCAAAAACGGATTTTTATTTCATTTCTGGCATACCTCTCTGACTGCAGAGATGATATAATGCATCAGGGATTGCTACACCTTAATTCTGGAAAAGCATCAGCCTTTTTGATAGGAGTAGCCGTGAGTGGATTTGTCATTCACCCATGGAAGAGGGCATGCCTCCTGTTACCTATAACAGCTCATTTTGGTCCCCAAGGTCATGTGTCTTCTGGATTTTGTACTCTTAATATTGGTGCAAATTGGGTTTGTGCAGGCAGTTTGGATAAATGCATTGCTAGTCAATCACATGCCTGTACTTTGCAGCTAGAGATCAGGAGAACAAATTTCAAATGATCAGATTGAACAGATCACAGTGTAATGAGAGCTGTTAGTGTCGATACTTCAAAGAAATGTTCCATAGACAGTAACTTAGTTACTTGACTTTGAATCCTGAGACTTCAAAGTTATGTCTCTGACAATTGGATTGTCAGACCTAATTGGAGTTCTGGTTTAGGTCCTAGATCCAATGATTGAAATAAGTGTATGTGGGTTATTTTCCAGACATTGTTGATCCGCATTGGTTATATACTGTGTATATATATCCCACAGTGAGCGAGTTATAGCCCAGTAATATGCAGTGACAGCTTATTTATACCATGTATATTTACCCTTGCTAGATAGTATGTGAATTATTCCCAATTTCCAGTTATGTATATAGCATGAAACAGGACATATTGATGGGATGAGAGATAAAAGCTTTAGTAATTATAAAGGAAGCGACAGAGGTATAGTGCTGACTGTTAACCCTTGAATATCAGATTGTGCATTCAGAGATTGTGTCACTGCATGAGTGAGGATCAGACCCTCTGCTTGAAAATGAAAGTTGTTAATGTCTCTCAGAGAAGAACATTCCATTGTAGCTTTTCCAAAATGTGTCCTTTTGCCATTTCCTTACACCACTAAAAGTTTCTCCTAAAAGTGGGTTGGAATAGGTTGGGGGTGAGTATGCACAAGTTCCACTCCACCCACCCTGGGGGGTCCTCTTCATGTATCTGCTGGAAGTCAACAGATCAGTGTGTAACTGCCAGGCCTGATCCAAGCTTTGGCTCACATCCACAGATACTTGGAGGAGGCCTTGACTTTGTGCAATTTTGTAAAACAGCCCACTTTAATCACCATCATCAGTAAAGGTAAAAGTGGGAAAAATAATGGAAAACAGGCTGCTCGTTAAACATCACTCATTTCGCACTGCTGTACAAAGTCTTCCCCAAGGACTTTCCAACAACTTAAGTCATAATATGAGGGAAATTTTGCAATAATGTGAGATTTGAGGGAGTTAAAGGATTGAATTCTTTATGGCATTCATTGATCTAATGTAAGGTAGCTCAATCAGACCTAATTCGATTTGGGATAGCTGATGGCATAGTACTACTGTCACTGGACTAGCAATCCAGAAAGCGAGGTTAAGCCTTTGGGAACAGCAGTTGGTGGGATTTAAGTTCAACTAATTCATGATTCTGAAATTAAAAGCTGTTGTCATTAAATGATCATTGATTATCATAAAAGCCCTTCTGGTTCACTATTGTCCTTCAGAAAAACAAATCTGCCATCCTTTCCTGGCCTGGCCTACATGTGATTCCAGAGGCAGAACAGTGTGGATGATCTTTAACTATCCTCTGTAATGGCCAATAAGCCATTCCATTCAAAGGCAATTAGGGATGGAAACAGATGCTCGCCTTGTCGACAACACCTATGTCCCATGAAAGAATAAATGAATTCCATTTGTGCCGAATCATTCAATTATTTCCTTCAATTGCCAGACCCTGAATCGGAGGTATTGTTGGCGGGGGGAAAGAAATTACAACTGCAATAAAGTTAACTAAAATCCTACAGCAGTGTTAATTTTAGAACAATTGCAGCACTGGACCTCAGGTGTGTAAATCCAAGATGTTATAAGTTGAGAAGTGTGTTGAGGGGTTGGTCAGTTTGAGAGGTGGATGAAAATTGGTGGATTCTAGAGTGATCAGGGTGGGGTGGATGGCGAGTGCACTGGCACTCCAGGGCTTATGAACCCTCTTTTTAAGAGGAAGAAATCTTGATTTTCCAAGCTTTTTCCTCTGTGAAACTGGATAACTTTAGCGCTGGGAAGCGAGGATATGCCAGAATATTCTGAATCAGGGAAAGGTTGACAGGTCTCAGTTGGCCTGTGTTCCCAAAAGGCTTGTGTAGCTTCTGCACATTTATGATTAAGATGTCCTGGAGCCAATCTAGAAAGCACAAAGCTTTCCCTATGGCAGAAACCTCACCAAATTAATGTCTGTGTTTATCTGAGCGGATTATCTTGACCTTGCCACTAGTAGGATGTGTGTGTTTCATCCTTTCCGCCCTGATGTAGCATCCTCAGTCCCGTCAAAGAAACGCCCAGAGTGCACTTCGTTCAGTATGCTGGTGACTTCGATTTTTCTTGCTCTTCACCTTAATTAATTATTTGATGCATTTATATGAAATGGTTTCGTTTTTTACACAATAAGTTACAGGACTGTTTTGCTGTAAATACCACACTTTGCTGTTTATTCCTATGTCCCTATGTTTCATTGTAACTGCAAGCACGGCTTGCTGAAGGAGCACAGGTTGGAGAGCTGGCACAGTCTTAAGTTCTTCACTGAGGGTGTTCTGAGAGCTGGCTTCTGTGTAAGCTTCACACTGGTGTAAAGGCCTGAAGCCGGCGTGTGAATGAACAGGTTGCAAAAGCCACTGGAGATGTTGTTCTTGCAAAACAGCAGCCAGTTTGGCCTCAGTTATTTTCCCGTTCACCGAAGGAAAGAAACCATGGAAGTCTTTGTTGAATAGAAAATAAAGTGCCCGTCTTGTTAGTGGGATGGACCCTGGGTCCAAACAAGGAGGCATTGAGAGGAGTGGCTCCCTCATTCCAGGACAAAGAGGGTGGGTCAGAAAGGGCAAGGTTACAGACTGATAGCACAAGGCACTGGAGGCAGAGAAAGTAATGCTGTGAAGTCATTCACATGCCAGACTTCCATGTTGTTTCTGAGCTCAACCAAGTACAGACAGCAGCTGGTCTTCAGTCTCATTGATTTAATGAGGGTCTTTCACCACTGCAAGGAATGCAGGGAATGACCCTGTTTCTAATAAAGCAATTATTGTCTTGCTTATCAGTGAGAGAAAGCTTTGTGTAATTCCCAGAACCAGGCAGGTGCTGAGGTGAATGAGTAAGAAAGCAAGACAGGAAAAGGAAGATGGGCAGAGAAAAAAGGTAGGAAGTGCACAACATTGATGCTACTTAGTCATCGCTCCAGCCTTTGTGACAAACTCAGCAAGCTGCTTTCAATCATGTTCATGTTCCTGGCATACCTTAAGTTTCAGATCTATAACTTACAATTTAAAATACTACAGCAAGGCACCCCACAGTATTTCTCAAATCCACCAGAAGTCAAGGTGAAAGCAAGAATTCTGCTGTGGTCAAACTCTCCATGGAGTGGCATGACAGAAAAGTGTTACTGCGATCTTACTCCAGCATCTTCACCAGTCAGTAAAACATGGCACAGTAGAGGTTTTACTCATGAACCCTGAGACAGTCAATTAATGACTGACTAATAATTGCATTCACCCAGGACTGCTGGAACACTGAACTGAAAACAGAGCTCCTGAGTTTAACAGGGAAACTCCCACTTGTGAGAGCAGCCACACTCATTACCAATTCAGGAATGCATGAGAATAATGAGTATTTATAAGTTTTCTGTTGTTGTAAGCTATGCTTTTATTAACAAATTTATTTATTCTTTAAGTATGTTCTTCAAAACCATTTTGCAGAATGAATGTTGCAATCTTTGAGATTTTGCTGTTTACCGAACACACAGGAGTTGAGGATGTGGCAAGGCATCTCTTTTGATGTCCATTCTCAGCATGTGAACAATGTATTGGCATAACTAATGCATGGCCTATGAGGTGAATCAACTATTGCAATAATTGACGCACAGCGCAATTGTAATCACCACACAATGCAGGAAGCCACCAGATCTGTCAGTAGACATTATTTAAAAACAGTTAAAAAGCGTATGTTGCAGCCAACTACTACAAAAGTTGTGACCCTGATCAAAGAGATTTAGACACATTCCAAGTCCTCGTCAAATGGTTTCATTACAAAATCCAGTCTGTAACTTACTGCCAAATATCCATATTTATTTATTTACAAATTGCCCAAACATTTTTGTTAGATTTCAACCTACAAATGACCCACCACTGTAACAGTATTTTCTCCATGAAGTGTGAATGAGCTACACAATGAGTGATGTAGCTTAGTGGCTATTTGACCTGGTTCATGGTTTTGATCTATACATTGAGGAGCAGTGAGTGAATAATTTTCAATCTGGTTGAGAAATTTTTAAGGCTGTAAGTAGCTGGCATGCTTTTTTTTTGTAATTAGATAGGTGTAAAGTGGTTGTGTTATTTTTGTAAAATTTGGGTTGTCCTGGAGACAAAAGCATACCTTCCTTTTGTTCTCTGCTTAAGTTGTACAGTATGAGCTGCATATAAACAAACTGTACTTGAATCCAGGGTGGTATATCATTTTAAAAACTTGATCACAACTATTAAATGAATAGAGAACACAATTAATCAAAATAGCACTGTATGAAATGCCAGCAGTGACCTTGGGTGACTGAGAGTTATGGTGAGTTGTGTTATCTGACTGTGTGTTTTTTTTTCTGTCCTTTCAGTCGTCTGAGTTTCAGAATTCCCTAAATCTCTCCAGCTCTCGATTTCTCATTCTTCTCCTTTACATACTTTAAACCAAACTCTATGCCCAAGAAATTGAACTATATGTCCTAATACTGGCCCTTATTTGAATGTCAATTTTTTGTTTGATTACACTCCCAGTTTTGCAAAGTTTTACAATGGATGCCGTATAAATGCATATTATTGTTGTCCCTGGATTTCAGTGATGCTTAACAAAGGGCCTTCAGACACAGTTATCGAGAGGCTCAAAACAAGGGGCAGACTACAAGGGAAAGTGCACACGATGGAACTTCTTGTGTGCGAAGCAGTAATGACGCTTGATGTCCGCACATTCGACCTTCATTTTAACACGTTACTTTAAAACTAAGACTGCAGTTCAAAATTATGAGTAGATATGTTGGGGTAAATCAGAGAAATTGCTTCCACTGGCAGGAATGTTGAGAACCAGAAGATGGATTGGCAAAAGAATTAGAGTGTATGGGTTGGTGGGGGGGGGGCTCTTTTTGTGAAGTGTTTGGTTATATTCTGGGTTGCCTTGTTGAAAAAGGTAATGGAAGCAGATTCAGTTGCACTATCCCAGAGGGAATTAGGTGTAAAAAGGGGAACAATTTAGACAGTGTGTAAAAAAAGAGGTGGAGGAGCCCGAACAAAGCAATACCTGATTTTTTTTTTATGTGTTGTTCTGACCAAAGCAAAGTGCTTCCTATTATTTGAGAGAACAATGGTATTTGTGTCAAACCTGGCCAGTCTGTCTGGGCTATTTCTGTAAAATAAGTGACCCAAATGGGGAGAAGTGTGAAAACCAATTGCAAAGAGAACAAGAAAGAGGAAACATTCAAATAATTGACATAAGACTGTCCAAATCTGTACTCCTCTCTAACAACATCCATCTCTTTCGTTCTGAAATGATTACCACAAGTTGCATTTTTCAACCTACATAAGTATGTTATTTTTTTTCCTTTCTTGAGTTGGCTGTTGTGTGAGTGTCCTTTTCTGAACCCAGAAAAGGGATTGTTGATTGGAGGGCTGACTCGAATGTTTCACACATTCACCAATCAACAGCTCTTGTCACATGTTGAGACAGCAGTACCAACTTTGATTGCGTATAATAATTGTTACATGTAAATTACTTCTAATTGTGTGTATGTGATGTAGGTTAGTGACTTTTAATAAAGATTCTATTCTCATCAAACTATTTGTTCTATGTTTGTGTGAATGTGAATGTACTGGATCACATGGTGAACAGAATGGAGAAGCGGAGGAGACTGGGGCCAATATTCTCTAGAATGAAGGGTGAACTCATCGACATGCAAAAGATAGAGAAGGAAGGGTGTTTCCTCTGGTGAGGGTGATCTGGAACCAGGGGACACAGCCTCAGAATAAGGGATTTTACCAGTTAAGACTAAGTTGAGGAGGAATTTCTTCACTCAGAAGTTAATTCTTTGGAATTCTCTCCCTCAGATGGTTTCAGAGTTCAGTCTTTTTGGTGATGAATAGAGTTCTACATATTTGAAAGTATTTAGGGATATGGGGATAGTGTAGGGAAATAACATTGAAATAGATGTTCAGCCATGATCTAGTTCAATGATACAATAGGCTCGATGGGCCAAATGGCTTAGTCCTACTTCTGTTTCCTTTATTCCGAATTTAATTACCGCATGTCCTACCAAGAAGCAAGTTGGGAGGTGGGGGTGTGGCATTGTAGAATCAGGAATAAAGGCAAGGGGCAAGTCACCTTCCCAACTCACCCATGTTTAATCATGAGTGTTACGATTGACAACAGCCTTCCCACATGGAAGCCAACTGAGGCCGTTAAGTGGACGAACAAAATTCTTACAGGGACCTGCAGTAACAGGATAAAAACATGGCATGGCACAGCCAAGGGAAATTAACGAAACGTTGAGGATGACCCCTCATTTTAAATGCCCTCCCAATCCAATCCAAAAATGCTGACACCATGAAGCTTGAAATGCCGTACCTACCCTTCTATAGCAATCTTTCATTGTAAAGTGTGATGCCGTATTTTTAACTGTGCCCTCAGTTCACTTGTTACATTTACTAGATTCATTGCATTGGAGCATATACAAGGAACATAGAGCCCTCACTCCTCCATTTCTTCAGTTACATATTAAGAAAGATTTGGCGAGTTTGGCTTCCTGATCAGTGTGGTCAGGTGGATACTCCAGATGCACCTCTAGTGGTGTGTGCACTCAGCAGTAATATCCAAATTAGGTGACCTTCCTCTGAGTTCTTGCAGATCGGAGATTATTCAAACAGACAATGAAAATGTTGAGAAAGAGATCTGTATAACCTGTTTGTGCTTGTCACCCATTAATAAGTTCAAGATGACCTTCAACACTAGAATCAGAGGACATAGCCCCAAAGTCAGAAGAGGGATGGTGCACAGATGGATCCTCTTGAACTGTTTTACTCAAAGGGTTGTGAAGTAATGGGCAATACAGGGAGGTAAGGTGAGGGTAAATTTAAAGGAGAATTTGATAGATATTTGAGGGGATGAAGGATATTGCCATGGTCCCAAATGACTGACAAAAATACAGCATGCAGGTGAGTGAAAAACAGGCAGCATTGAATTCAGCTGGGCTGTGTCATTTTCACAGGCCAGCCCAGACAAGAGCCTCATTAAAATGTAAATGTGAGAGCACTTTGTAATAATTTGGACTGAGACTCCATTTTAGTTGAGGGCTGTATGGGTTGCAAAGGATGACATTGGCTATTTTCACCCATGATAAATATGAAACAAGATGCCTGTCATTAGAGTCATAGAGATGAACAGCGTGGAAACAGACCATTCAGTCCAACTCATCCATGTCGACCAGATATCGTGAATTAATCTAGTCCCATTTGACAGCATTTGGCCTATGTCCCTCTAAACCCTTTCTTTTTCATGTACCCATCCAGATGCCTTTTAAATGTTGTAATTGTACCAGCCTCCACTACTTCCTCTGGCAGCTCATTCCATACATGCACCACTCTCAGCGTGAAAAAGTTGACCTTTAGGTCCCTTTTATATTTTTCCCCTCTCATCTTAAACCATCATACTTTAGTTTTGGAGTCCCCTACCCTGTGAAAAAGACCTTGGCTATTCACCCTATCCCTGCCCCTCATGATTTTATAAACCTCTATAAGGTCACCCATCAGCCTCTGATGTTCCTGAGAAAATAGCCCCAGCCTCTCCCTATAGCTTAAACCCTCCAAGCCTGGCAACATCCTTGTAAATCTTTTCTGCACCCTTTCAAGTTTAACACCACCTTTCCTATAGCAGGGAGACCAGAACTGAACGCAGCATTCCAAAAGTGGTCTAGCCAATGTCCTGTACAGCCGCAACATGACATCCCAACTACTATAGTCAATGCACTGACCAATAAAGGCAAGTGTACCAAACACCTTCTTCACCACCCTGTCTACCTGCAACTCCACCTTCAAGGAACTGTGAACCTGCACTCCAAAGTCTCTTTGTTCGGCAATACTCCATAGGACCTTACCATTAATTGTATAAGTCCTGCCCTGATTCTGCCTCTCCAAAATGCAACACCTCGTACTCAGGATGTTTAGCTTGTGAAACATCAGTACAAAAGACCACTGTTGTTTCAAGTTGTCGTATGGGAATTTTCTTGACTGTAGGGCATTTAACTGACGTACTTTAACCCATCAAAACCAGCAAACAAACTAGTTTGAGTGCACCAACATTTCAAATGACCAGTTGAGCTTCACAATTGCTTTGACTCTTCTTTCTGCAATGACCAAGCCTGCTTAAGAGGGATGAAGTAATACTCTCTAAATAGGATGATTGATTTAAAGTTATTCCACGCATTCTCTGAGGAATAACTAAACTAATGTATTAAAAGCCCCAGAAACCTGAACCTTAATGTTATGTTTCACTCTAATCATTCCTTTTGTGCCATGCCAAAGAAATTAACATGCAGCAAGAAACATGAAAAATTTCCTCTTTAATATCAACAAAAACCATAGTAGTATCTGCTTTTAGCTGGATAGAACCTATTTTCAGGAAAATAGATCTCACTGATGAAGGGTGTAAATCCAAAACGTCGACTTTCCTGCTCTTCTGATGCTGCCCGACCTGCTGTGTTCCTCCAGCTCCACACTGTATTGACTCTGACTCCAGCATCTGCAGTTCTATCTCACTGAAAAATACTACATCCTTCAGGAAGCATCATTCAGGCCAAGGTTGCAGTTGTTTAGTTTCTATTGTTTCTTTTCTATCTTTGGCCTCTTTGCACTGTTTCAGAAACGCGCCTCTATGTAAAGTATTACCCTCACATGAATTTGTGGCCAAAAGAGTTAGAAGGATTTTTGAGATAACAAGCATGGGGCTGGATGAACACAGCAGGTCAAGCAGCATCATAGGAGCAGGAAAACTTGCTGTGTTCATCCCGCCCCATGCTTGTTATCTCGGATTCTCCAGCATCTGCAGTACCTTTTATCTCTGATAGAAGGATTTTTGAGGTTACTTTTCAAGCTGTGGGAGAGTCCAATCTAACCTCGCTATCACCCAATCTATCTTCTAAACCCTTAGCAATTAGCTTTGTTTTGGCTTTGTAAGTCTTATCAGCAAAGACATTTTCAGCACTGATCTATTTAAATGGCAAAGCTGGCTGCCTGTTAGTGGGATCTTAAAATAATCTTCACTCTCCAACTACCTAATTTAGTTTGTTTTTTGGTTCACTTATTAGTTTATCAAGTTCATTGACTTCCACCAAATTTCACTGCCATGGGACATACTGCTCCCAGCTCTGTTCCAAGACTGTCCCCTAGTCATCATTTCTTCGTGTAATCTAATCAAGCTATGGTCTCTATTTCCATTGTTATAGCTGTGGGCCTACTACAGTAAGATCTCCCTGTTGTACTATCTGAATTTTTTTTCCACCATGTGGTCATTTTCCAATACAAGAGTCACTCATGGGCCCATGATTAGAAGTTGCACTGCCTTTTTGTTCACTCACCACTACTCCATCCTGTTCTGCCAGTCCATGGACTTCACTTCTCAGCCAATATCTGGACTATTCAACCAATATAAAAACTTGCCAGTGTTTCATGTTCTCACTTGTCATATTTCTCCATTAATTAAAATATATGCCATCCAAATATGCAGTCACGTAGCTGGTCTTTGGATGCAACAGGTCTGTCCCAATGTCATGATCAATTCACATTACCACTATCCAGCCCTTGATTTGCTGTATTCTGCTCTTCAGGATCTTCGTTATTGGACACATCAGCACACAAAGTACAGGGAGACTCAATTCCTTTGACAAGCTGCTCAGATTCAGAGGTGTGAAAGAGAATGAAATTTAACAGTTGGATTGCCATGTTTGATAATTACTGTCTTCATGTCACAGTCTATTATTTTACCAGAGCCATTCTATTTGCTATGACACTTCTTCAATAGATCAAATGTGTGAATTAAATTCTATCTCAAAACTATTTGGATTTTCTCTGAGACCTCAAGAGTTAATTAAATTCTGATTCTTTGCAAGCAAAGTTTCCTATGCGCAGAAAAAAAAACTAATTATAGTATATTCTAGAGCAAAAGGATGATCAGACAGCACAGATGCCAGCTGGAATTTGGCCCTTGGATCAAGTGGTAGAAACCATACCTTCCAACCCTATGAAGTGGATTCTTTGCATGAACTACCCACATCTGATTAGTGGCTTACAACTTACTTGATCAAGTAAAATTTCATGCAGTATTTGATTGGTCGCCAAATAATTCCTACTATAAAGTTCATTGCTAGCAGGACTTTCAGTAGCATTATTCATGACCATATGTTCATACTTTCACAAGTCTCTAAACACAGCATTGGCTGTTTTCCCCCTGATTTCAGATAGAAACTTAATTGGTGCCCGAAATTTGGTCCTGGGGGCAATTATCAATTTCCACATGACCTCCGCCCTTACTACCTATTATTGTATAAAGACTAAGTTGGTTTGCTGGGTGTATAAAGTGTAAAACGGATGTATTTCTATCTTAGAAATACCACACCCTTAGATCCATGGCAACTACCTCATTTAAATCGCATAACAATGAAAGCTTGCAAAAGGAATTGGTTTATTTCTGGATATTTTTCCAAATTACATGTTCCAAGATATTATCACACACCTCTGAAGCAGGTAGAACTTGAACCTGGGCCTTCTGGCTTAGACATTACCATTATGCCACAAGAGCCTTCTAATTCCAATCTTTTAATTCCTTCAGCTGCTGGGATTTGAACCCATGCCCCCAGGTCTAAGTGGTATTACCACTTCACCACCATCTGTCCCTTTGTTTGTTTTCATGCTTATTTTCAATGGGTTTCATACCACTCACTAATCTTCTCTGTTGGTCATTTCTACTGTTCATCAACCACACCTGCAAATTTTGAGAGGGATTTTAATCTTTGGCAAGAAGGGAGGAAAATTATGTAACTTTGAGACTCTCTATCACAGCACAGTCAAGCAAATCCTCAACAAACACATTCATCCCTGGACTAAATCCTTTGAGACTAATATAATTATTATTATCATGAGCCTCTTCCTCAGGATTTATTGTGAAATTTTGCCTGACTATATCTTTCCAGATTATCATGTAATGAAGCATCTGTGAATTGTTCCTTGGGTATTCCAAGGATTCTTGCAGATTGCTGTTCCATTTCTGTCCTCTGCTGTAAAAACCAAATCTGCTGAAAGTGCTTTCATTTCAATTCAGCTTGCCTGCAATTTCTCTGTTGCACTGTAATCTATGTATAATTTCTGAACCATCCGAAAATCCTGTGGTCATTAAGTATTCCTTGTGTTACAGTGGAATGTGACACTTTTTCCATCAAAGCTGCAGGAAATGACTGGCTCTCTTGGGATGTTTTCAAGCCGGCACACATATGATCCAACTAGCTGTCTCTCTCTCTCAGGAATAAACCCTAGTTATAACCATATGCAACACCTTATCACAACTCAGTAATGTAAATGCTAGCAATAAACCAAGGATCTCTAAATTGATGAAGGGTCTAGGCCCGAAACGTCAAGCTTTCCTGCTCCTATGATGCTGTTTGGCCTGCTGTGTTCATCCAGCTCCACACCTTGTGATCTCTAAACTAAGTTTCTTTAGACCTAACAGACCTGAAAGGATATGGTCTCCTACTTAATAATTATGTGACTTCTCACCTCTATCAAAGTGTGACCATGCCTAATGGTTCTTTAATAGATCACCTTATTTATAAATTTCATTCATGAACTCAGATAGAAAATCCAAATTTTTATCACAATCCAACTTTCCTTTATTAGCTCATGGGAATTTGGGCATCTCTGGCTAAGCCAAAATTTATTGCCAATCCCTGATTGTTAAGAGTCAACCACATTACTGTCAGGAGTCACCTGTAGGCCAGACCACATAAGGATGATAGATTCCTATCCCTGAAGGATATTAGTTAACCAGATATTTTTTCCCTCAACAATTGAAAATGGTTTCATTTAATTCCAGGTTATTTTTATTGACTTCAAAATCCACCACTTACCATGGCAGGATTTGAACCCCAGAACATCAGCTGAGTTTCTGGTCTAGCAATAATACCAATAGGCCTTTGCCTCCTTACCTGATGGGCATCCAGCTCATAAAACATTTTATTTCTTAATTTATTAATGGTAGTAATTGACAACACCAAGACCATATCTCATTTCTTCTTTGGTAAATGCCACTATATCCAAAAATCCTTTTCATTCTTCCCACTGTTCATATGGTTCACATGCAAAGAACTTCAGAAGCTAATCATAACCCAACAATTTGCACTTGCTTTTTGTCATTTCCTACAATAGCTACAAGGATAAAAGTTGCTTGTTTGAAATTTCCTTTTAGTTTCTAACCTGCGACTTTCAGCACCCATGTTCTGCTACCATGTTATATTTCAGGTTTATGTTTATTTAGAATGAAATTACAAGCATACACCTCTGAACTCAACCCTAAAAAGAGTTTCTTTATATGTCTTCAAGGAAAACCACAATATCTGCCATCCACCTGCATATATTTAAACAGAATTAACGTGCATCGCTCTACAACTGAGTATCATGTGGCTCAGTAGGAGTGTTTCTACATCTGGGCCAGAAGGTTCAAATTCCATCTGCCCCGGAGATGTGTTACAACATGTCCAAACAGATTTATTTTAAAACAATAACGTATTTCCATATATTTGAATACTTGGGTCTCCCATGAAAATTCTGAGAATTGAAATACCTCAAATGAAATGAAACAGTGAACAAAAAAAACCATCCAACACCAATAAAGATAAACAGGTTTTTAAACAACACAGTGACGTTGACTATTATAACCCAATCGATACAGACTGCAACACTCAGTGACTCAGCACTGTTCACTTGCAGGTGTATAAGTAGACAGGAAAGAAATTCAACCTCAATACAATTAGTGGTTTCCATCACAAAAATAGGAATCCATATGATATTATTTAGAAAGAATCATGTCATTTGCGACGGGAATCTGAGCTAATAAACCGGACTAGATATTATGCATTGATTACTGTACAGGGAATTAAAGAGGGACTAGGAATTAACACTGGGAAGACTGAAAAGGGGACTGGAAACTAGCAAAAGGAGACTAAGGAAGATTTTGGGTACTAGCATAGCTAGACTGGAAAGGGGATTGAGAATATGCACCTGAAAATTAAGAAAGGGATTGGCAATTAGTACAGAGAAATTGAAAAAGGATTAGAAATTTCAGACAGATGATTAACAACATAATCAAAACACCCTCTAGTTATCCAGCATGTCACACATATTGTCATTCCTTGTGTGTCATTATTGTATTTCTTTGTTGCCAGGCAAGTCTGAAAAACAGTACTAAGATGAACACCAGGAACTCTTCATTACAATCACTGAAGTGACCAAAGGATTTGACAGTAAATTGTGAGGCTCTATGGATTATGTATCTTGACTGTGAGATCTGAAACTAGATACTAAAAAAGCAAGATCAGGGTCAAATTAGGTTGTGTGATATCCTCCACACTACTTACAATTGACATACCTGACAGCGGCTAGTCACCATGTCGGAGACCAACTGCCCTCTAGTGTTAGCACTGAACTAGTTGCCACGGAACCATAACTAAGCTGTCAGCCACAAATATGCATGATCTACAGTTTGAGGATGACAGAGTACTGTTTCAGTAGATTTGCAACCTCCTTCAATCGCTTCAATTCTACATTATGAGAGACACGGTCTGTCCTTGAATGCTTCCAAATAAAATTAATATATCAAACCACACGGGTCAGCTAAATATTCCATTTCCAATATACTGTATGTCAAATGAGGGGCTCTGAAATATGTTGAACACTACACATACATTGGCAGGCCCCCTCTCTCAAAATGCTACATTAGCTAAAAGATCTAAAACCCAGATCAGCTATGCTAACATAATCTTTGACAAACTATTGTAACAAGCATTTGGAAATAAAGATCTCTCCAAGTCAACAGTGTAAGAGCAGTGAGATAACAAGGTGTACAGCTGGATGAACACAGCAGGCCAAGCAGCATCAGAGGAGTAGGAAGGCTGACATTTTGGGCCTAGACCCTTCGCAGGTCTAACTATCAGTTTAAGAGCAGTGTTGTCACTACACTCCAGTACTGCAGTGAGACCTGAATATGGTACCAGTTAGACATAAAATACTGGAAGAATTCCATTAGCAATGGCTCCACTGCAAACTCTGTTTTCAACTTGAGGAACATCAAACAAACACCAGTGAACTTCTTGAAGCAAGCTTCACAAACATTCAGGCAGAAAATCTATTTTGCTGTACTGAACAATATGTCTGGATGGTCAAGAACCATCTTGCCTGTCAAGTCCTGTTTCCTCAACTCAAATGATCAATAGTCCAGGGCATAGCAGTAAGAACATTTTAAAGATACTCTTAAAATTCTTCTTAAAAACAACAGCATTCACATTAATAACTGGGTGGTGCTTTCTATTAGACCTCAGAATAGTGAAAACGTGTCCATTAAGCTGCATCGTGATTTGAATCTCAACTTGTCGCTGGTGAGTCAGAGCAGCAACAAGAAAGTAAAGGAAGCAAATCTTACAGTGGCTCGATGTTTAGCCCTGCTGCCTCACAGCACCAGGGACTCAGGATTGATTCCACCCTTGGGCGACAGTCTGTCTGAAGTTTATTGAATCTGAATTCTCCCCATGGCTGTGTTGGTTTTCTCCAGGTGCTTTGATTTCCTCCCACAGTGCCAAGGTGTTCAGGTTAGGTGGATTGGCTGTGGGAAAGGTGGGTTTGGGTGGGCTGCTCTTTGGAGAGTCAGTGCAGACTCGATGGGCTGAATGGCTTGCGGTAGGGATTCTATGATTCTACACCCTGGATCCCACACCTTGTGAAATGTTTCACCCCAAATTCCAAAGAATTTGCCCATTCAGTCTTATAAGAACCCATGGTATAGACTTATGACCATGAGTACACGTCACGGTTGAATTGAGGGATGGCTGCTGGTATCGACATAACATTATATATACATTTTATGGCCCACCCAAAGGCGGGTGATCTTCTGAGAGTGGTGAAAAAACAGAAATGAAAACAGGCAAAATTGAGGATAAAAAAGTCTCCAACTATATAGCAAGAAAAGAGGTGAGTCATGTGAAGCACAAAAGCCTGCAAAGGCCAGTGGGATAGAACAGCCCATTTCTACGCTGTAGACTCAATGTTATGTAACAATTAATAAATGTACACAAACAAGCTTTCCTTCCCCTAAACACCACTGTTGGCCTGAAAAGAATAACTGTGAAGCAATGAGTCAACATCATATGTTGCAATACTGATTTGCAGTTATTTCATTCATAAGGCATCTGGTTTTGCCTTTGGCATATGCATGAATGACTTGATGTAATACTTTCTAATTGCCGAGATGTGGTGAAGTTGCAAAGTGTCAAAGCGTGTGACACCATGCTAGACCATCCATTCACCCCTCTGTGCAATTACTCCCATCAACATTCATGTACCAGAGTTACAGTATCCACAGGATGTATTATATCAACTCACCAGAGCTTTGTCAACAGCAATCTCCAAACCCACATCACCTAACATCTTGTTATTGGAGACTACCAAATCTCAATAGCCCATAGCACAATTTCTTCAGCATTTTTAGGTGCATGCTACAGTCAAGAAGCAGGTGTGTACAATGTAACTCGTTAAAGTGATCTTGTAGAGAAAAAATTCCCAAATTACTTTGCTCCATCACAGTATCTAGCATCTATTAACAAATTTTGAGTGAAGGAGCTGGGAAGTCATGGTGAGGCCTCTTCTAGAATATTGGGTCCAGTTCTGATTGCCCAGTTATAGGAAGAATATTATTAAGCTGGAGAGGGTTCAGAAGAGATATACCAGGACCTTGCCGGGTATGGAAGGTTTGGGTTATAAAGTAAGGCTGGATAGGTTGGGACTGTTTTCACTGAAGCGTTGGAGGTTGATGGGCGACCTGATAGAAGTTGATAAAATAATGAGAGGTACAGATAGAGTTAATGGTAGTTGTCTTTTCCCTAGAAGGGCGGATTTCGAGACGAGGGGGCACATTTTTAAGGTGAGAGGAGAGAACGTTAATGACAATTTTTGACACAAAGGGTGGTTCGTGTCTGGACTGAACTTCCTGAGGAAGTGGTGGATGTGGGTACAATTACAATGTTTAAAAGACATTTGGATAGATACATGCATAGGAAAGGTTTGAAGGGACACGAGCCAGGTGCAGGCAGGTGGGACTAGTTTAGTTTGGGATAATGTTCAGCACGGACTGGTTGGACTGAAGGGTCTGTTTCCGTGCTGTATGTCTCTAGACTCTGTGGGAAATGAGGCTTGGCAAATAACCAAGCACAAATTATCAATACACCTTTTTTCTGTATTCGCCACATTACCACTGCACCCAAGAGGGCCCTGCAGTAATGCTTGTATTTTTTTCCCCAAATGACCCATGGCTGTGTATAATTTTCTTTGTGACACATCAAAAAGACACCATTGTGTATATACTTTATTATTCATTTTCTTCCACCACCAGGAAAACACCCAGGTGGCCAAATGAATATTAACAAGCAAAGCCTGTTAAGGGCCATGCTGTCATCAAAATGTGATGGTTGGGCGCGGGGTGTGGTTAGGGAGAGAAGGAGGGGACTAAATCAAGATGGAGTTGGAGGGAGAAATAAAGCACCCCATTCCCCGCGGTGCCCACGTCTCCCTAAAGGCATTGGTGGACACCGTGTGCTCATCTCCAAGCACACCCGGGCTGGAACGTAACTGTGGAAGAGGGGCAGGCAGTTGGCAAAGATGACCCCCTCCACAGCCCACTGCCTGGACATGTTTTTTTTGCCAGCCTGGCCACGCCCAGGAGGAAATCCTCGATCTGCCCACTCGCCTCTGCACCGGCTGCCCAAAGATCAGGAGCGTGGAACTGATGTGCAACCAAATAACTAAAAAGGGAGTGCAAAATGCCCACAACTAATAATACTTGGTCCACACACTCCGCAGCGCCACAAAATAAACAATTGGGCTGGGAGTCCATGAATCTGCGATTATAAGGGACTGGTGCATGCAACACCCTCCACCCCAGGTCCTTGAAGGAAAAAGGGAAGATTCCTGTGTAGAGGGCCTTCCACTGGGAATCCCTGCTGCCTGGCAGCAAATAAGGTCACCAAGGCACGTCCAAACAATGGATACATGAGCCTGTACGCAAATCGCTGTAATGTCTCACTAAACAACACAATACATACTAAGGAGATGGCTCAGGTTGTGGGGCGCAGGCTCCGGAGGGAGGTTCAGGACCATGAGGCCAGTGTGAAATTCCGTCTGACCAGGTGTATGTGTGGACGGGATTCCACCACACACCTGACCACCCTCCAACTGGGACATGACATTGGGTCCAAGTCAGGCATCGGGTGGCATTGCCCATGAGCTGGACATCCACTGCTGCCCTGCCGCCACATGCCACAGCAACCCAGCCTCTGCCACCCAGCATGTCCCTGTCTCTGGTCATACCTGCAGCCACGGCCATCCCCTCTTGAACCCGCGCTGGTGGTGGTGCGGATTCCTGAGCAACGGCTCTCTGAAAGCAGGGAGGCTCATGTAAGTTGACCATGTTCCGGGCATTGGAAAAGACAGACAGTGTCCTGAGGGTGGTCACGGTCAATAAAGAGGAGCTGCAGGTTGCCATTGAACTCGTGCACCAGGAGGTCACTGGAGGCCACGACCTTTTGTCTCATGAGCTCCAGAGGATCAACTGGTAAATTGGTCCTGCCCCCAGTGAGCCCCTTCTCCAGGGCCAGGTGCACTGCCCGCTTGGACTAAAGGACAAACACCGCCTTCCCGTACGTATTGGAAGCTGTGACAATGGTTAGCGGGCCAACGGCCCTGGAAATTGCTTTGAGCAGGCCTACATTTTCATGTCCGGGTGAGGATAAATTTTAACTCCCAGGACCTTGGTCACATGTTTGAATGGCGACAGGCCTTAGTCAGAGCCAAAGCAGCAGGAGCAGCACAGGAATGACTTGGCCCAGCGACAGGTGACTGTGGTGTCAGGGCCGCCATTTAAACAGCTGCCGCACCCTCTTAACCGAGAGAACAAAGCAAGGCAGCAGGGCCCACACAGCTCCCCACCGCATCTCCTCCATTTCCCGCACTTTTGCCCTCAAACGCCCTCCCTCCAACAGCAACCTCCAGATCCAACACATCATCCTCCGACATTTTCGCCTAACAGAGCCCCCCACAACAAAAAAAATTTCCCTCCCCGTCCGCTTTCCGCAGGGACCGCTCGTTCATGACTCCCACGTCAGCTCTACACTCCCTGCCAATTCTTCCACCCCGTACCTTTCCCTGCAACTGCTAGAGGTGCAACACCTGCCCCCACACCTCCCCTCTCACCTCTGTCCGAGGCCCAAAACAATCCTTCCAGATCCGGCAGAGAGATTCACCTGCACTCCATCCAACTTTATCCGTTGCTCCCGATGTGGTGTCCTCTATATCGGGAAGACCAAACGCAGATTCAGGGACCAGTTCACGGAGTATCTGCTCACAACAACCAACCTGACCTTCGGTTGCCATCCATTTTAATTACCCCCTCCCACTCCCCTGGCGACGTGTCCATCCTTGGCCTTCTCCAATGTCAGAGTGAGGCCAAATGTAAACTGGAGGAACAACACCTGATATTTCACCTTGGGAGCTTACAGCCCAAAGGCCTTAACATCGACTTCATCAGCTTCAAAATCCCTCCACCTCCTGCCTTATCCCATGTCCAGCCCGACCCATCCTGACCCGTCCTAACCTGTTCATCTTCCTACTCACCTAGCCGCTCCACCTTTCCCACAAACCAATCACAATAACCTGCTACTTGCATCCACCTACCACCAGCTCTCTTACCCTTCTCCCAGCCCCATACCCTCCATCCATTTATTTCTGGGGTCCCCTCCCCTCCCCAGGCCTGATGAAGGGTTTCGGCCCAAAATGTTGACTTTCCTGCTCCTCTGAAGCTGTCTGACATGTTGTGCTTTTCCAGCCTCACACCTAAAAGTTCTTACAGGGTCTGACAGGGGGTCCAGAGTATTTAGACAGGCTGAATGAGTGGACAATGGCAGAAGGAACACCATGCATAAGTGCGAGGATAAACATTTTGGAAAAAGAAATGAAGGCATAGAGTATTTTCTGAAAGGTGAATGATTGGGTGGCGTTGATGTTGAAAGGGATCTGGGTGTCCTCGCTCAAAAGACACCGAAAGTTGGCAAGCAGCTGCAGCAAGCCACCCGAAAGGTAAACAGTAATCTTAATCATAAGATGTTTTGAGTACAGAGGCTGAAAAGTTTTGCTGCAATTGTATAAAACACTAGTGGGTGGGACTGCGTTGGGAATATTGTGCACAATTCTGGCCCCCTTGATTGAGGAAGGAGATACTTGCTATAGAGGTTTGTAGCAAAGGTTCACAGATTGTCTCCAGGGTGTTGGGATTGCCTTCTGACGTGAGACTGAGTAGACTGGCCCTATGTTTTCTATAGTTTAAAATAATGAGAGATGATCTCTGCAAAACTCATACAATTCTTAAACAGATAGACAAGTAGGTTGACATTGAACTGTTCGGTCTAGAGCCAGGGATCACAATCTCAGCTATGACCCAGAGGGTTGCAGAACTTCATTCATTGAGTGTAATCAAGAAAAAGGTCAATTAGTTTTTAGGTGTTAAAGAAATCAATAGAAAATGGGGAAACAGTGGAAAAGTGGCATTGGGTAGAAAATTGGCCATGATCTAATTTAATGGCACAGCAGGTTTAAGGAACTGAATGGCCTACCCCTGCTCCTATTTCCTACCTTTCTAACGCTATAGGCAAAAAGTTAAAAGTTCATAAGAAATTCCAAAAGAACCTCCTCCCAAGAGACTTCAATAACATTTTGAAGATGGAGACTGCAAGCTAAGGAACTTACAATATAAAATCAGACTTTATCTCCCCTCAGTGTGATATAGCAGTACAACTGTCCATTCAGTAGGAAGGGAACATGGTAAAAGTCAACTCTCAAGAAGGCTTCTGCAAATGTTATTCATTCTGAAAAATAACGCAGCCTCTTCTCACGTTGTGACCAAACTCTCCATTGTGTAGTTTTAAAACCCTTCAGCCTAATCCAGCTCTCTTTTAAGAAATCTATTTTGAGTAAGTTTTGAATGAAATGAGGTGAAAGTTCGTAAAATAAAATACCAGGACATGTCAACTGCAGCTGGTCATTGTAGAGTCAGCATTCCTTGTCTTGTGGGATACCAGAAGTTTTTGTATCACAGTTTGAACAGTTATGAAATCATGTATTTGTTCAATGTCAAACAAAATTTCTCCCAGTTGGTGCGCAATTTCACATTTCTTGCATGTATGATGATGGAGGTGCAGGGCGGGGGAGTTTAGGAGATGACATTTCACTGTGCAGAAACATAAATACAAGAACGGTGTTGTACAACTAAGGAAGCACAGGAAATGGGATGGTGTTTACTGACCTTGTGCTGATGCTATGCAGTGTAGGTTGTTATGGCATTTTGTTGGATAACTGAAGTGTTTCAATCTTATTGTCATATCGTGCCATTCAGCACCCTGTGGTGTAAAGAATGTTTATAAAGAGTCTTGCAACATGTGCTCTACCTCGTGATCGGGTCATTGAGTCCTAATCTCAATGATTCTGTCATAGACAGAGACAAAGAAGAAGGGGAATGAAAATCCAAGGCTGTTCTTGTACAATGATAATAGGAACTGCAGATGCTGGAGAATCTGAGATAACAAGGTGCAGAGCTGGACGAACACAGCAGGCCAAGCAGCATCATAGGAGCAGGAAAGCTTGACGTTTTGGGCCCAGACTCTTCATCAGAAATGGGGGAGGGGAAGGGGATTCTGAAATAAATAGGGAGAGGGGGGAGGCAGATAGAAGATGGATAGAGGAGAGGGTAGGTGGAGAGGAGACAGACAAGTCAAAGAGGCGGGGATGGAGCCAGTAAAGGTGAGTGTAAGTGGGGAGGTAGGGAGGAGATCGGTCAGTCCAGGGAGGACAGACAGGTCAAGGGGACCGGATGAGGTTAGTAGATAGGAGATGGGGGTACAGCTTGAGGTGGGAGGAGGGGATAGGTGAGAGGAAGAACAGGTTAGGGAGGTGGAGATGAGCTGGGCTGGTTTTGGGATGCGGTCGGGGGAGGGGAGATTTTGAAGCTTGTGAAATCCACATTGATACCATTGGGCTGCAGGGTTCCCAAGCGGAATATGAGTTGCTGTTCCTGCAGCCTTCGGGTGGCAAAGTTGTGGCACTGCAGGAGGCCCAGGATGGACATGTCATCTGAGGAATGGGAGGGGGAGTTGAAATGGTTCGCGACTTGGAGGTGCAGTTGTTTATTGCGAACCGAGCGCAGGTGTTCTGCAAAGCGGTCCCCAAGCCTCCGTTTGGTTTCCCCGATGCGGAGGAAGGCCACAACGGGTACAGCGGATGCAGTATACCACATTAGCAGATGTGCAGGTGAACATCTGCTTGATGTGGAAAGTCTTCTTGGGGCCTGGGATGGGCGTGTGGGGGGAGGTGAGGGGCAGGTGTAGCACTTCCTGCGGTTGCAGGGAAAAGTGCCGGGTGTGGTGGGGCTGGAGGGAAGTGTGGAGCGGACAAGGGAGTCATGGAGAGAGTGGTCCCTCTGGAAAGCAGACAAGGGTGGGGAGGGAAAGATGTCTTTGGTGGTGGGGTTGGATTGCAGATGGTAGAAGTGTCGGAGGATGATGCGTTAGACGCGGAGATTGGTGGGGTGGTACGCGAGGACGAGGGGGATTCTTTTTTGGATGTTATTACGGGTAGGGGGTGTGAGGGATGAGCTACGGGAAATGCGGGAGACACGGTCGAGGGCATTCTCGACCACTGCGGGGGGGGATGTTGTGGTCCTTGAAGAACGAGGACATCTGAGATGTACGGGAGTGGAATGCCTCATCCTGGGAGCAGATGTGGCGGAGGTGAAGGAATTGGGAATAGGGGATGGCATTTTTGCAGGAAGGTGGGTGGGAGTCGGTGGGCTTGAAATGGATATCAGTTTCTAGGTGGTTACCCGAGATGGAGACAGAGAGGTCCAGGAAGGTGAGAAAGGTGTTAGAGATGGTCCAGGTGAACTTAAGGTTGGGGTGGAAGGTGTTGGTGAAGTGGATGAACTGTTCGAGCTCCTCATGGGAGCACGGGGCGCCGCCGATACAGTCATCAATGTAACGGAGGAAGAGGTGGGGTTTAGGGCCAGTGTAGCTTTGGAAGAGGGATTGTTCCACGTAACCTACAAAGAGGCAGGCATAGCTTGGGTCCATGTGGGTACCCATGGCCACCCCCTTCGTCTGTAGGAAGTGGGAGGAATTGAAAGAGAAGTTGTTGAGGGTGAGGACAAGTTTGGCTAAGCAGATTAGGGTGTCAGTGGAGGGGGACTGGTCAGGCCTGCGGGACAGGAAGAAGCGGAGGGCCTTTAGGCCATCCGCATGGGGAATGCAGGTGTATAGGGACTGGACATCCATGGTGAAGATGAGGTGTTGGGGACTGGGGAATTGGAAGTTCTGGAGGAGGTGGAGGGTGTGGGTGGTGTCACGGATGTAGATAGGGAGTTCCTGGACCAAGGGGGAGAAAATGGAGTCGAGATAGGTGGAGATAAGTTCGGTGGGGCAGGAGCAGGCAGAGACAATGGGTCGACCAGGGCAGTCAGGTTTGTGGATTTTGGGAAGGAGATAGAAGCGGGTGGTGCGGGGTTGGGGAACGATGAGGTTGGAGGCTGTGGGTGGGAGGTCACCTGAAGTGATGAGATTGTGGATGGTTTGGGAGATGATGGTTTGGCCCTTGGGGGTGGGGTCATGATCCAGGGGGCGGTAGGAGGAGGTGTTGGAGAGTCTTGTACAATTTCCAGTTCCTGATTACAGTATAGAATGGAGGTGTATCATGCACTCTCTGATTCACAGTTAAGAATGGTGTATTTCATGAGAACCTACCTACTCCTCAGATGAAAACAACAGATGGCTGCAAACAGCATGGTCTCATCCTTTTTTTAACATACCATACTAGGTATGGGGAGCATGGTGATTACTCTCTGATCTGGGGACTTCACCTTTTGTACTACAGACAGTGCAGTACTTGGGAATCGTGCCCCTCACTCTCTACCTGAAGAACAGTCCTGTAACTGGACAGCAAATGGCCCTCACCCTTTGACCTGGGCACATTGCAATAACTGGGGAATATGGCCACTAATCATTGATTCTCTCTTTCTCTCTAATCACACCACAATCACAGTGCCATATTCATCACTTTCTGGCTCTTTGCCAATCCATCTGCCTTCTGTATCCAACTTTCCCCTGCGCTTCTCTTTAATGTCTATGTCTACCCATGTTCAATCATTCTCTCATTCTAACCCTTGTTACGTCAATTGTTACTTCTCTTGTCTGTCTTCCTTCACACTATCCTGCTATATGTCACACTGACTTGTTACTAAATGTATCCCCCTATCCTGGTCACTCTACCTTCCATTTATTTCTCTTGATCAATCTATATCTTCCACTACCTCTGCCAACCTCTCCATATCCCTTTCTCAAGCATTGCTCTATTTCTTTCCGCCCCTTCTAACCCACATCCTCGTTGCAATTTTTCTGTATCTTGGGACCAACTTTATCCCTCTCTGACCACCACCTTAATCCTTCTTTCATTATCCCCGTCTCTCCAACACTTCAGTTGCTCATTGTCTTGTCCCCTTTTTCTCATCCTCTGTCCCTCTCGCCCTATACTCTCACTTTCTTCCTCACTCATTCTCCCTGTATTTCTTTCCTTCCTGCTCTCTCTATTCATTTCCCTCTCAATCTCTCCATTTATCATTCTCATACTTTTTGATTTATTTCTCATTTTCTTTGTCTCTTTCATTCCCTCTGTATTTCTTTTCTTCCCACACTTTCTATTCCTTTCCCTCTCTATCATTCTCAAATTTTTCCATTGACTTCTCTCTAATTTTCTTTATCCATTCCTTTGCCTAATTCTGTTATTTTCTCTCTGGTTCTTTCTGTTCTTGTCTTTCTTCCTTTATTTCTTTCAGTCCTATTCCTTCCTCACTTTCTCTCTCTTTTTCTCACACACACACTCCCTCCCTCTCTCTCTTTTTTCTCACAGTCCTTCCCTCCCCACCCCCATCCCTTTCTCTCTCTCTCTCTCTCTCTCTCTCACACACACATACACATTCCCTCCCTCTCTCTCTCTCTCTCTCTCTCCGCCTGTCCGTTGCCTCACTCTCTCTCTCTCTCAGGGACCCGGTGCCGGTCGCTGCGGCCTCTCTGCCCGCCCCCCCCC
>JAHRHZ010000268.1:4506381-4518493 GCA_024137785.1 Ginglymostoma cirratum
GGAGAGAGAAGGGGGTGGGGAAGGGGGGAGAGAGAAGGGGGTGGGGGGAGAGAGAAGGGGGTGGGGGAAGGGGGAGAGAGAAGGGGGTGGGGGAGAGAGGGGAAGAGGGGGTGGGGGAAGATGGATGCGGAGAGGAGTGGGGATGTGAGGGAAAAGGTGTGCGGGAAACACGTGGGGAAGAGAGGATTGGAAGGAAAGAGCATTGGCGGGGAAAGGGGGTGAAGAGGAAGAGGAGATGTTGGGGATGAAAGAGGAGGAGTTGGGAAAGAAGGTGTTAAAGTGGGGTACAGGAGGAAGGGAGCTGGGGGAAGTGGGTGGAGAAGAGGAGGGGTTAAGGAATTTAGGGGTAAGGGGAGAAGGGAAAAGAGGGGACAGGGATGAGTGTAAGAAGGGGGTTTGGGACAGTAGGAAAAAAGGGGACGAGCGCAGGAAGGTGGAGTGGGGGTAAGGAAGAAGTGAGAGGGAGGAGGGTGAGGAAGCAGTGGGGAATATGGTAGATGATTGGTGGGGTTTGTGTTGAGAGGTGCCTGATTTAGTAACTGGGCGGGGGAATTATTGGAGGTGAACGTGGGTTGGTAATTGGAGAGTGAGAAAGGGGGAGAGATGGTGATGAAGGTGTGGAAAGGAGGAAGTGAGAGGAAACTGTTACTGGTGGGTGAAAGAGACAGTGAGTGGCCAGGTGAGGTATACTTCACACATCAGGAAATGATCCTGTTATGTGTGTTCTGGCCTTGTTGTACTTGACTTGTGTGTTCGTCTTAATACTTTGAGTATAACCATCCAGTAAACAGACAGTAATATTTTATACTGAATGTGGGTAGCAGGTGAAAAATGTGCATTTCTGTAGTTATTTAGTACACCCATGGCTCTTTCCAATTCCATGCGCTTCATAAATAATTGTAGCAGAGGCACAATTACATTTACAAGGAAAGAACCAGCAAACATTTTGTACCCAAAGTCTCACCAATGTACATTGGATGAACCAGGAAATCTGTTCCCTAATGAAGACCAGACATGCAGCATTCAAGTCAGGGGACCCAGACCAGTACAGAAAATCCAGATATGACCTCCGCAAAGCCATCAGGGATGCCCTGTTAGAGGCCCAGACCTACCAAATGGACTCTCGCTGTCTATGGCAAGTTCTAAACAAGGGTATGGGATACAAAATGAAACAGTATTAGATAGCGGACAATGACACGTCCCTTCCTGACGTGCTCAATGCTTTCCATGCTCATTTTGAGCAGAGTGGCAATGCGTGCCCTGACTGCCCTGGACACACCTGTTCCTTCTGTCACCGCTTCAGAAGCCAGATCAGTCTTCCTTGGAGTCAACCCAAGGAAAGCGATGGGCCCAGACAGTGTTGCAGGCTGAGCGCTCAGCTCCTGTGTGGACCAACTGGCAGAAGTATTCACCGACATCTTCAACCTCTCCCTGCTACAAGCCGAAGACCCCACCTGCTTCAAGAAGACCACCATCATCCCCATATCCAAGAAAACATGTGCAGTGTGCTTTAATGACTACTGACCAATAGCTCTGACTTCGATAATTGTGACGTGCTTTGAGAGGCTGGTCATAGCCCACATCAACTCCAGCCTCCCAAATTGCCTCAACCCCTTAACAGTTTGCGTACCGACATAACAGGTTCACAGAGGATGCCATATTCCTAGCCCTGCACTCATCCCTGGAACATCTGGATAACAAAGACACCTAGTCAGATTCCTGCTCCTTGACTACAGCTCCACCTTTAACACCATTGTACCCTACAGACTGATCTCAAAACTCCAAGGCCTTGGTCCCGGCTCCATCCTCTGCTACTGGATCCTCAGCTTTCTGACCCACAGGCTGCAATTGGTCAGGATAGGTAATTGCATCTCGTCCACAATAACACCCAACACGGGAAGCCCCTGCCACCCCCCCCCCCCCCCCACCCAAGGATGCGTCCTCAGCCCCTACTGTACTCCCAGTACACTTACACGACTGTTGCCACATTTCCGAACGAATGCCATCTATAAGATCACTGACGACACCACCAAAGTGGGATGGATATCTAACAACGATGAACCAAAATACAGAAGGGGGAAAGAGGGCTTGGTGACATGATGCAATGAAAACAATCTCCCTTAACATTGGCAAAACTAAAGAACCGATCATCGGCTTGAGAAAGAAAGGTGGATAACATGCCCCCATCTACATGAACAGAACTGAGGTTGAGAGAGTGAAGAGCATCAAGTTCCTCAGAGTGACGATAACGGACAACCTGTGCTGGACTTCCTGCGTAAATGCGACAGTCAAGAAGGTACAACAACGCCTCCTCTTCATCAGGCAACTCAGGAAATTTGGCATGTCCATAAAGTCCCTCACCAACTTCTACAGATGCACCACTGAAAGCATACTGTCTGGGTGCTAACAGCCTGGCACGGCAACTGCTCTGCCCAGGATTGTAAGAAACTACAGAAGGTGGTGTGCACAGCAAAGACCATCACAGAAGCCAACCTTCCATCCACGGACTCTGTTTACACGGCCCACTGCCATGGAAAGGCTGCCAACATCATCAAAGACCCATCGTACCCCGGTAATGATCTCCTACATCCCCTTCCATCAGGCAGAAGATACAGAAGCCTGAACACACACACAAACAGGTTCAGGAACAGCTTCTTTCTGGCCATTATCAGGCTGTTGAATGGACTGTAGCCTCAAACATGTAACTTGAACTGCACAGTCCAGACAGTCCCAGGCAATTAATCATTGCTGGTTTATGGATAAATTACTGGTTCTGCTGTCACCAGGTTAGTTTCCTTTTGTGGGAGGAAGAATACTAGGATGACAATCCAGTACAGGATTGAAGCAGCACCATACTGCACTATCAAAGATGTTGTTGTCTTTCAAATGAGCTATTAAACTAATGTCCCATCTGTCCTGTTGATGATGTTTATCTTCACAATATTTGAAGAAGAACGGGGCAGTTCTCCTTGGTCGTCCAGGTAGCAGTTATCCTTCAACCAATATCACAATAAACAAAAGCAGAAATTGCTGGAAAAGCTCAGCGGGTCTGGCAGCATCTGTGGAGAGAAAATCAGAGTTAATGTTTCGGTTCGAGTGACCCTTCAGAACTGGTTTCTGATTTACACCGTCCGCAGTTCTTTCAGTTTTTACCACTCTAAACAGATTATATAGCCACATTGCTTTTTGTAGCCCTTTGTGTACAAATTGGCTGCCACATTTCCTATTGCAACAGCAACTATGGTTTAAAAAAAAACTAATTAACTTTGCTGGTGGTAAAGTGCTTTGGGGTATCCTGAAATCTCAAAAGGTATTAGAGCAAATTCTTTATGCATTAATTGTCTAGTTAAGACTAGGAGCCTGCTATTACACGAGGACTCTGAGATCTGGACTTTTTTTTTCTTGCTTACCTGTTAAAATCTTTAATTCTGGTTTTTGTAACCAAATGGGTGCCAGTGAATGGTGACTTTGTGCACGTTTTGCTGTACGCGTGTGTTCCTATACTTAGTATGTGGCAAATAAATAAATCTAAATCTACTGATGAGTCTTACTCAGTGCTATATGGAATTATGCTCAGACACTCTTTGTGACCGAGAGACCTGCTAGATATCAAGCTGCCTCTAATTTAGGGGATGTGTCATTTCTTTGGCCCTCCCATCTGTTTGTTTGCAGCCCATGTATGTTCAATGATGTATCTTAAGTATATGACCTAAAAGACTTAATCTTTCATTATCGAAAAAGGTATCGTCGGCTCATTGTGAAAATGTCGGGCGTGAAAAGAAAAGTCGAGGATAAGGACCCAGACTATGAGGATATCTCAGTCTGTCGTCAGGAAAAGCGACACAAAGCAGTTGAACATTCAGGTGAGAAAGTGAAAGCACTGTCTGTTTTATTACCTCAGAAAAGAAAATCTCATAATTCGCATAATTTGCTGTTTTGTGGTAACACTTCGGTGCACATTTCAGTTAGCCAATCCTTAATCCATATGAATATACTACCTCCAGCACCATGGACTAATATGTTATTAAGGCAACTAATATGTAGTACCTTATCAAATGCCTTCTGGAAATCCAAATGTATTAGATTCACTACTTCCCCTTCATTTATTCTGCTTGTTATCTTCTCAAAGAATTCTAATACATTTGTCAGGTATGATTTCCCCTTCATGAAACCATGCTGACTTTGAGTATGTATATTTTGAAATGTTGTGCTCTTATATCATTTATGATAGACTCAAACGTTTTCCATTACAGGTGTGAGCTAACTGGCCAATAGTTGCCTGGGTTTTAAGTGGGGAGGGGCATTTTCAGGATGGCAACCTGTAACAAATGGAGTGGCCATGGGAATTGTTGCTAGGGTAAATTTACAGAAACAGGCCAGAAATATACATTAATGGCTTCGTGGAAAGTGAATGTATTAACAGCAAGATTGTAAACGATACAGAAATAGGTGGAAAGGTAAGGATGACACAAAGAGCCTGCAGAGGGATATAGACAGGTTGAGTGAGTGTGCAAAATCTTGGTATAATGTGGGAAAATGTGAGATAATTCACTTGGGCAGGAAGAATAGAGGAGGTGAATATTATTTAATCCTTATCCATGAATTACAAAAAAGCTAGCATCCAAGTTCACAAGGTAATAGGGAGGCAAATGAATGTTTGACTTCATTTCAAAGGGACTGGAGTACAAAAATAGGGAACAAAAACAGAAATTGCTGGAGAAACTCAGCAGGTCTGGCAGCATGTGTGGAGAGAGAACAGAGTGAACGCTTTGAGTCCAATGACTTCTGTTTTCTCTCCACAGATGCTGCCAGACCTGCTGAGTTTCTCCAGCAATTTCTGTTTCGTTTCAGTTTGCTAGCATCCACAGTTCTTTGTTTCATACAAGTAGGGAAGTTTTGCTAAAACTATCCAATGCACTTGTCAGATGACACAGGGAATACTGTGAATAGTTTTGCTCACCTTATCTAAGGAAGAAAGCTTGGTATTTGGTCCAGAGAAGGTTCACTATGTTGATCCCTTATGGAGGGATTGTCTTACGTGGAGAGGTTAAGTAGGTTGAATCTCTACTCATTGGAGTTTAGAAGAATGAGATGCAATCTTATTGTAACAGTGGATTGGTTGTCTCCCCTTGTGGAGAGCCCAGGATGAGAGGGCACAATGTTAAGGTAAAGAGATGCCCATTTAAGCTCAGTTGGTTGGATGGCTGGTTTGCGAAGTGATACCAACGTTGTGGGTTCAGTTCCCACACTGGCTGAAGTTACCATGGAAGACTCTCCATACACCCTCAGGTTAACCCACCACCTGTCATCTCCCTGTAATGAGAGCAGACCTATGGTCTGGTAGGACTACTGGCACTTTATCTTTTAGTATTAGCAAATATACATTATGCTTCAACAGACTTATCAGGTCCATCTAATTTCACCTTACCCCTTAAACATCAGCTTCTATTTATTTCATTGCTCATGTAATTATCCAGCTTTGCTTTATGTGTATCTGTGTTATTCACCTCACCCATTCCATGTGCTTGCAGGGTTCACGTTCTTAATTTTTACTGTTTCAATGAAGACTTTTATCCTGAATTTTAATTTGATTCATTAGTAACTCTGCAGTATCTATGTCTCTTACTTTAACTGGAAACATCATTTTAACGTATAGCCTATAAAACCCCAGACACCCCTGAGTTTTTCTTGTGTAAAGAGCAATAACTTGTTTACAATGGCATAATAGGTACAGCCTCTCTATTCTGGTATAGTTCTAGAACGTTTTTGGAAACTTTTTTTTAATATCTGTTGTATAGTATGGAATCCAAATGCTCACAGTATTCCAAATGATTTAATCATAGTTCAAAACAATTTTCAAATGATCTCATTGCTTTTTCACTTTTTGACCTCTAAAAATGATTGTGGAGTGCCTTCTTTTCATTCTTTTTATGGTTTTTAAAGCTGAATTGTTACTTTTTAATGATTTGTTCCCAATTGCTTCTCAATTCCATTTACAAACATTTTCCAAGGAGTATGTGGCTTTCCTATTTCTTTCACTAAAATCGTACTACCTCCTAGTTCCTTATTAAAATGTTAATCAACCTGCTTACTTCTATAATTCACAGCAATTACTATGTGGAAGAAAACAATACTTGTTGATGGAGTATGTGGCAGATTTTGTTTACACAGTACAGGTGATTGGCCTAAACTCTGGAAGAGAGAGATTTCTAGTTTTTATTCGTCCAAATAACTGGAAACTAAACTTTTTACACCACCTTAGTTTAGACAGAAAATCCAGGACAAAAGCTAGCCATTTAGCTCGTTATTCTTAGGTAGTGTTTATACTGCTTACAGATCTCCCTCATCTCAGCCTTCCAGGCTATTTTTGTATTCCTGTTTCTCCCACGTACTTGTCCAGTTACCCTTTGAAAGAAATGAAGCTATTTGCCACAGCTGTGTCCCATGGTGACCACGCGAGCCACCTTGTCAAACACCTTCTGAAGATCTATTTTGACAAATTCTCTGAGACCCCATGTATATCAAGTCTGCTACTTATTAAAAAATTGCTTCAAATATGCCAAAATTGTTTCATGTGTCTAAAGATTGGTCCTTAGGAACAGCTTTGAACTCCATGAAATGTTATTTACATTTTGGTTATTTTGTGTAGCAGATCCTCACCTCATTTCAGCATGCCTTGCAGCTCTGTATTTTCTTCTTCAGTTGCTCATAAGAGCCTTCCATTTTCAATTGCAATAAACGATGTGACTAGAGTAAAGAACATAGAACATAGAACAGTACACCACAGTACAAGCCCTTCAGCCCATGATGTTGTGCTGAACTTTTACCCTAAACCTAAGGTCTATCTAACCTCCACCCTTACCTTACACTATCATCCATACGCCTATCTAATAGCCGCTTAAATACCCCTAACGAGGCCGACTCCACTAACCTCTACGGCAATGCATTCCACGCCCATGCCACTGTCTGAGTGAAGAACCTACCTCTGACGTCTCCCCTATATCTACCTCCACTCACTTTAACACTATGCCACCTCGCAATAGCTACCTCCAGAGTACAAGATGGCTTTCTGTTGTCATCTTCATCTGTGCTTAATAGCAACATAAGAACGCTTTCGAAACATCCCTTCAAGCTCTAACTATTATGCTATCGCCACTGAAAATTAGCTGGTTCCATCATTGGCCCATGATCTGTAATCTTGAACATGGACTGACTCACAAACTGACAGGGCCAACCACTCCTGTCGTCTCAAATGATCCTGCTGCTGTGATGTTGGCGGGAACAATATTTTAAAACTGTCTTGCATTCTTTCAGGTGGTTCATTTGTTCCTTTATTCATTAACCAGAGCAAGTTAAATCACTTTCAGTGACTGAAGTTCTCAGGAGCATTTGCCACAAATTGTGATCCTCCCTCTGCCCGAGTAAATATACTCTGCTTTGCAGTGGCACTATTTCTTTAGTCCAGAACCATACACTTTGGTGCATACATTGTTGAATGCACTGAAAATCTGAAAGAGATAGACAGCTTGCCTATTCTTTATATAAATTGCATATAAACTGACGTTTTCCCAGCCACTATCAGTTCTAAGGAAGGGTCACTGGACCCAAAACATTAACTCTGTTTCTTCCTTCACAGATGCTGCCAGACCTGCTGAGCTTTTCCAGCAAATTTGTTTTTGTTGCCTTTTTTTTAGCCAGTTCTGCTGTGTGCATGTGGTTTATTCTGGTGTCCTAGGCCGTGCCATCGCTGCTGAAACATTTCTCTTAATCCTTAACTGGGACGTCCATTGTCCTTTTTCCCCATAATCAAGATCTTTGAAGGGGGCGGTGGGAGTGGGGTGGAAATGAACCAAACAAGTTGCTATCTAATGAACACCCCATTCCCACTTCTGCATTTCCCCTTGGTTTTCATCTGCAAGCTCCACCTGATACTGCTAGAGAGGGAGAGGATGGAGGACAGAAAGAGCAAGGTGTGTGTGTGTTTGTGTTTGGGGTGGGGAGGGAGTGGAGGGATGGTGTTAGTGCAGGAGGCAGAAGATTATTCTCTTCAGCAGCACTTTGCAGTAAAAACAACAATCACATCTTTAGCATGTTGCAATGAAAACAACAATCAGAGACATCTGATTGCTCATTGTTCTACATTTAACCTAATCCTGATTGGTAATTATTGATGGAATTAAACTGACTCATTCACATGTGCTGAACAGGTTCTTTGAATAACAGATGAATAGATGAGTGCCAATTTCAGCCAGTCACAGTGTGGAGCTGGAGGAACACAGCAGGCCAGGCAGCATCAAAGGAGCAGGAAAGTCAATGTTTCGGGTTGGGATCCTTCTTCAGACTTTTTTCCTTCTTCAAGGAGATGTCAGCTTTCCTGCTCCTCTGATGCTGCCTGGCCTGCTGTGTTCCTCCAGCTCCACACTGTGTTGTCTCTGACTCCAGTATCTCCAGTTCTTGCTATCCCCATCTTTCAGCCAGTCACCGTTCTGTTTTGCTTGCGGATGTGAGGTGCTTTGGGTGTGTCACCTCAGATACCAGATTTTTGGGTGTGACTCTTGTGACATAACTCGAGTGGAGATATTCAGTTTTTAATTATATAGAGGCAGTTATATCTACAGGAACTTCTTGGACTCTGTTAAAGTCATTGCCAGTGATGTATGTGGGTGAGGAATTGAGGTTATGTGTCTGCAAGTTATAAGTGAGGAAGTTGGCACTTGTGGAATTTTCTCCAAATTGATAGAAGATGCTCAGAAGATAAACATTTTAAAACTCTGGGTCAAAAGTGTTGTTGCATCTGAACTTATCTGGCAGTTTTCAAGAAATGGTTTGCAGTGAAATCTGCTTGTAATCAGCTTCAGAAATGGCATAAGAATTCAGGAAAAACAGGCCTTTCAGCACCTTGAGTCTGCTGTGCAATTTTATGGGATCATGGTTGATCTGTTTATGTACTCAAATCCACTTTGCTACTTATCCCCTGTATGATTTGACTCCTTTGTTCATCAAAGATCTGTCTACCTCTTCCTTAAAAATATTCAATAACCCTGTCTCCACTGCTCTTTGTGAGAAAGAGTTCCACAGACTCTCAACCTCGGAGAGAAAAGAAATTCTCCTTTTTTTTTCTGAACTCCAATGTCTACAGACCTAAATTGTGCAACCTTTGTTCTTAAAAAAAGCCCCCTCATACCAGGAATTCGACGAGTGATCTAAGGGTCAACTTTTTCGCACAGAGGGTGGTGCATGTATGGAATGAACTGCCAGAGGAAGTGGTGGTGGCTGGTACAATTACCAGGGATTTAAAAGGGATCTGGATGGTTTCATGAATAGGAAGGGTTCAGAGGGAAATGGGTCATATGCTGACAATTGGGACTGGATTAATTCAGGTCGGTATGGATGAGTTGGGTCTGTTTCTGTGTTGTACGACTCTATGACTTTAAGTGAATCTTCTCTGAACTGCTTCTAATGCAGTCATGCTCGCTCTTCTAGAGGGAGACCAAAACTGTATACAACATACTAGATGTGGTCTCACCAACACTCTATGCAACTTGCAATAAACAACATTGAATTTGACTATGTAATCACTTCCTCCATATGCAGGCTTAACTTTTGTAATTCATGTACCAGGACACCCAGATTCCTTTGTATCGCAGAGATTTATAGTATCCATAAACTTGGTTCACTATCTTTGGGTCAAAATCCAGGGACTGTCTCACTATTGTCATTGTGGTTTGCCTACACTGAATGAACTATAGTGAATCAAGAAGGCATCTCATCACCACCTTCTCAAGGAGCAACAAGGGATGGGAGATAAATGCAAGTCCAGCCGGTGACACCCATATCTCATAAATAAACAAAACAAAAACTCCAATTTTGAAAGGCAAACCAGCAAAATATCAATTACCGATTGCATTTTTCTTAGAAGGTGGTTGATCCAAAGATACAACCACCCCTTCTCACCCCAAATATGCACACATGTCACCTATCAAGTCCTGCTAACCTGAAACAACAACGTGCACCAAGGATGCAAATATTCAGTGTTTTAATGTTCATTGCTCATGCTCATTTTTCTTTAACACTTTCATTCATGCCCTGGTTTATGTGCAGCATTCCCTCATTGTGTGATAGCTGTAACTCAGTTGCTCATGTCCTCACCTCTGAGTCAATGTTGTGGGCCCAAGTCCCTCCTGAGGGCTTGATCACAAAAATCAGGTTCACATTCCAGTGCAGTACTTAGGGAGTTCTACACTTTTTGAAGACATTAAACAGGGGTCCTTTTTAGGTGAATTTAAAAAAAAACTATTATCTCAAATAGAAGTCGTCAAGTTATCTCTGGCACATTGGCCAATATTTATCCCTTAATCAACATTCCAAAAATAGATTATCCCATCATTATCACGACCTGTTTGGAAGGATGTTGTGAAACTTTAAAGGGTTCAGAAAAGATTTACAATCATGCCTAAATAATAGGAGATCTACAATTCCCACTCTACATCAATGATTATAGTTCAGAAGTTTTTTGTTGTCTGTAAAGATCTTTGAGAAAAAAAAGATTGCAAAGATGCTATTTAAATGTCAGTCATTCTGTTTAGGCCATACGGATTTGTGGATTTCTGGTAATCAGGAATTTGCTGTGTAGAGAACAAACCAGGATGCGCTTCAGGGGTGTTTCCATTGAGAACTCATACATATGGGGGTGCATCACTCTTAAAGGGACCGTGCAGTGTAACAACAAGATTGTGTACTGTATAAAAGGGAACACTGATTATGATCAGAGATAAAAGGTACTGCAGATGCTGGAGAATCCGAGATAACAAGGTGTGGAGCTGGATGAACACAGCAGGTCAAGCAGCATCATAGGAGCAGGAAAACTTGACGTTTCGGGCCTAAACCCTTCATCAGAAACAACCGCCTCTATCACCGAAACCAACACCGTCATCGCTGTTGCCGCCGCCGACGCCGCTCCGCCCACCGCCGACGCCGCTCCGCCCACCACCGAAGCAGACACAACACCCGACGCAGACGTAACTCCGCCTACAGCCGACGCAGACGTAACTCCGCCCACAGCCTCCACAGCCAGCAGCTCCAGAGGAGACAGTAGCACTGAGCCCTGCCGGGTCTTCACCATCCCCCCAGACCTCCCCCTGACTGAGGACGAACGGTCAGTCCTCAGTAAAGGGCTCACCTTTGTCCCCCTCCACCCACATATCAACGAATACCGCTCACGCTTGGATATTGAGCAGTTTTTCCACCGCCTCTGCCTCCGCGCTTACTTCTCCAACCGCGAATCTAACCCTCCCTCTACTGACCCCTTCTCCCGCCTCCAACACAAGCCCTCCTTCTGGACACCACCCCAAGGCCTCCTACCCTCCCTCGACCTCTTCATCTCCAACTGCCGTCAAGACATCAATCGTCTCAACCTCTCCACCCCTCTTAAACACTCCAACCTCTCCCCCGCAGAACGTGCAGCCCTCCACTCCCTCCGCTCCAATCCCAACCTCACCATAAAACCCGCGGACAAGGGAGGGGCAGTCGTAGTATGGCGCACTGACCTCTACATTGCTGAGGCCAGGCGCCAACTCTCTGACACCTCCTCCTACCGCCCCCTGGATCATGACCCCACCCCCGAGCACCAAACCATCATCTCCCAAACCATCCACAACCTCATCACCTCAGGTGACCTCCCACCCACCGCCTCCAACCTCATCGTTCCCCAACCCCGCACCGCCCGCTTCTATCTCCTCCCCAAAATCCACAAACCTGAATGCCCTGGCCGACCCATTGTCTCCGCCTGCTCCTGCCCCACCGAACTCATCTCCACCTACCTAGACTCCATTTTCACCCCCTTGGTCCAGGAACTCCCTACCTACGTCCGTGACACCACCCATGCCCTCCACCTCCTCCAGAACTTCCAATTCCCAGGTCCCCAACACCTCATTTTTACTATGGACGTCCAGTCCCTATATACCTGTATTCCCCATGCTGATGGCCTAAAGGCCCTCCGCTTCTTCCTGCCCCGCAGAACGGACCAATCCCCCTCCACCGACACCCTCATCCGCCGAGCCGAACTCGTCCTCACCCTCAACAACTTTTCTTTCAATTCCTCCCACTTCCTACA